>OX104064.1:187577969-187683291 GCA_944474145.2 Dicrocoelium dendriticum
GGGTTTACCAGCTCTACACAGTGATCCATCATACGTGGAAATATCTTCTACGATTAGAGGCTGTGCCATCACTAAGCGTTTTCACTGGCATCTGTGATTAAGCGCAAGCGTTTAATTCAATCGTATTGAGCCGATTGCCATTCTGTGTGACACCATTCGATACAGAATTCTCGAGGCAGGCCGAAAAGCCTAAGCTTACTCCGATCCAGTGTTTCTCAACACAGCTGTGAAAGAATCTGTGTTCAGCGCTCTGTTCAGGTTGCAGTCACTCGCCATTCCTTGTGACCTTGTCAGCCAGTGCGGCTGCATTACCCATCACACGGACCGCGCGACCACGCCGACCGCTCATTTGACCTTGCAACCACCACGCTCGCCTGACCGATGTGCGCCGCTCTCAAAGCTGTAAAAGTACAGAACGCTAACCAACCCACTGGGTCAGGTAACGACACCAAATTGAATGGCAGAAAGGCGAAACCGAAGAGACTCCCATCGAAAGGCATTTGCGGGTTAGGAGAATGTCATCGGGTAGTAAAAATCGGTCTGGCTTGTTCGCACTGTTTAGCATGGTACCATACGAAATGTGCAAATGTGTCCCAACAACAGTTACGGGAGCGAAATAGCTCCCAAGATGCATTTTGGTTCTGTACTGCGTGTTCCACCATCCCCCTCGTTAAGTGCTTGCTTATCCTAGCTGAGAAATGCGACCGGTTAATCGCAGAAGCAGAGCAGAGGATAAACAATGAGATTACTTCAATGGGAGCGAGTATGGACCACAGAAGCGTAGCGGCTGCTAAGCAACGGAATGCTGAACAAATCGCTTCGCCTGCACCGCAATCAGCCATGTCTCCATCTCCGTTGTCTTCTCCAACTTTGGTAGAACGCCAGGCGAAAACAGACTGTACCTACGTGAATCAAGCAGTACTCACAGCAAAGAAAATCAGGCACCATTCAAAACGTCTGGTTAAGCAAATTCCACTAGACCTGACATCTAGTATTAACAAGGATGGAGCAGCCAAACACCAACCCTTGGTACCTGTAGCTCAAATATCTCTTGTCGAGACTAAGCCTCCCAGAACACCAGTTACTTATGCAGAGATTGCTGCAAAGGTCCACCGAGAGGCCGCCGTTGCGTCCTCTTCCATTGTAAACACCGTTAACGCAAATGGAGAGAAAAACAGCAAACAATCACTTGTCAACAAGTCACGACAAATGAGTACCATACCTTGTAGATCGATTAAAAAGGGATCCAACAACAGTGCCCGGACTGTTGTATGCTCAAATGTCCCTGAATCTACCGCCATCACATTGCGGGATAAGTTATCAGACGACCAAGACCAATGGAACTCATTGTGTATGCAGATGAGTATCAAAGCCAAGCCCGTAAACTTGTTACGAATTACTCGTCATCCGAACTCGCCACACTATGGTGAACCCAGACTTATTCGAGTAACTCTAGAATCCTCCACCGACGTGGAAAATGTTTTGCTCTCCGCAAGCGCGCTAAAACACGAATCCTGTGCGATACGTATCTATCCTGATGTCCCTTGGAGCGCGCGACAATCAAAAAGAAACACCGAAGAGGGGCACAGCAAGCAAGACCGCCTAAACACAGTCTTCATACATGGAGTGCCAGAACATCCTTCTAACCATGTTCAAGAGACCGGAAAGCACGATTTAGAACAGTGGCGGTTCATTCGTGAAACACTTTCTTTGGATGATGTTGTGGCACTATCGCTCACCAGGATACCTCTCTCATCGAATTATAGAGGATGCGGCCCTAGAATCCTAAAACTTGTGGTTCAGTCAGAGAAACAAGCAAAGGATGTTTTGGATCGATGGCGAAGAAATCGGAAACATCTTCCTTCCGAAATTCGGTTAAAGGTCGCAAACCCTTTGCACAGCTCAAGTATTAAAGCAACTGAAGCAGCAAGCATACTGACGAACGTACATAAGTGTAACTTGACTGCTGCTTTAATTGACTCTGAAGTAGGTCTAAACGAAGGCTGGGACGCACCTTGGCCGAATCAAGTTGCAAACGAGGTATCATTGACCCATCAAAAAAACGAATAACTGCCGACCTCCCATCGGTCGGCATTCTCCCACACTTGACAGCTTCACCTCCCTGCGGGCTCCTAGAGACCGAGAAACTGGCCTGCTTGTATACAAATGCTCAGGGACTTTCTAACAAACTGGCTGAACTGAAAGATCGCCAAGCTTCCGGCTCGTATGATGTCATTGGTATCACCGAGACATGGTTGCACACGGGAATGACGGACGCTGAAGTGTCGCTACCCGGCATGTCGCTGATCCGGAACGATAGGCTCACAAAAGGAGGAGGGGTAATCCTGTACTACCGAAACGACTTACAGTGCGAAGCCGTGGAGGATTCAGATTCGCAGTTCCCCGACTCTCTTTGGTGCCGGTTGCAGTTAAAAGGCAGGGACGCTTGCCTTATTATCTTGGTGTACCGCGCCCCTAACTCAACACCGGAAACCGACTACCACCTAATTGCTGCTTTAAGGTGCAGTTTACAACAAAAGTACACTCACATTCTTATCATGGGTGATTTCAACGTACATTGTTTAGAAGCCCCTGCCACAACCGGCGAACAATTCAAAACCGATTTACAAGATCTAGTAACTACTGCTCCTCTTTACAACCACATCACTTTGCCCACTCGGTTCAGAACTGGTAACAGGCCATCTGTGTTGGATCTTGTGCTTACCAACGAGGAGCATATGATTGATGCGTTGGTTTTAGACTGCCCGTTGGGTCGCAGTGATCACGCAGTCATCAGTTTCAACTTCGTCTGCTATGCAGAATATCGGAATGATAACGATGATACTGTGCGAACCATCACAAGGTACGACCGACTCGCCCAGCTAGTCAGCGCCACAACATGGTCTTTCCTCGAAGAAGAACCCCCGGAAGTCGCCTGGCTCGAGTTCGTCAACACATTCAGTCTGCTGATTGCACAGGCTTCAGAGATAAAAGCTTACAATAAGTGCAAATCCGTTTCTTTCGTTAGGAGCAGAACCCGAAAATGGATGACAGTACGCAACGCAGCATGGCGAGTGTACAGAGAAGCTCCAGCACCAGAAACGTGGGACAACTACGTAGCCCAACGTAACCACTGCACTCAACTGTTAAGAGAAGACAAAGCCGCCTATCAGCAGAACATCGCAAAAACCTTCAGTGCTAACCACAAACTGCTGTACAAGCACGTTAATAGCCTACGAAAGGTGAGGCAAGGATTTCCTCCACTCAAGACGGCTGATGGCCCAACAAGAACGTCTATGGAAGCTGCAAACGCGCTGCAGATGCAATACGCCCCCACGTTTCAAAGGGTCTTGCCACCAAGCGATCTACCAAGCTTTGTCTTCTGCTCACCAGGACTAACCCACATCAATTTTACCGCAGAGGCTGTATTGCAAAAGCTGACTTCTCTACGCAAACACAGCTCGCCGGGTGTCGACGCCATTCGTCCTGAGGCATTGGGAGCAGCAGCAAACCAACTGGCAGGACATTTAGCTCAGTTTTTCCAGCACTGCTTAGACCAGAACCAAGTTCCCGCCATGTGGAAGCTTGGAATAATAAGCCCGATTCACAAAGGTGGAAGCAGATCTGATCCCTCCAACTACCGCCCAGTAACCCTTCTTCCTATACTCTCCAAGGTCATGGAATCCATAGTTGCCGATGCACTGGTGTGCTATCTGGAAAACTGCAACCTCATCACTCCTGAACAGCACGGTTTCCGTCGACAGCGGTCATGTACAACTAATTTACTCATTGCACGCAGTAGTTGGACCGAGGCAGCCGACGCTGGAGAAGGTGTTGATGTGATATACCTGGATTTTTCCAAGGCTTTCGATCGTCTAGACCATCGGATACTACTATCCAAGCTGCAGCATTACGGGATCGGAGACCCTCTTTTAAGCTGGATCGCCAACTTTCTATTTCAAAGGCAATTAGTGGTCAGAGTTCGGAGCTCATTATCGGACTCCATACAAGTCGAGTGTGGTGTGCCGCAAGGCTCGGTTCTAGGTCCACGTTTGTTTCTGGTGTTTATTAATGACCTTGCACAGGAAATCGCTTCAAACTTCCTAATGTTTGCCGACGATATCAAGATCTGGCGCAGGATCCAGGCGAACGCCGACCAACATGTGCTCCAAAGTGACTTAGATACAGTGTATCAATGGTCGATCCAAAACTTATTGCATTTCAACGTCAGTAAATGCAAGGTGCTTTCCATCCGACATCAGGGCAGCTACTCATACCGACTCGGAACGGATGTACTGCAACAATCAACTCTCGAACGTGACTTGGGTGTCCTGGTTCAAGATGACTTGGGTTGCTCCAGGCAATCCGAAAAGGCCTCGAAGACCGGGAATCAACACGTTGGGCTGTTGAGGCGGGCGTTTGGACAAATAAACAGCTCCATATTTCGACAAATGCTCAGTGCGTATGTTCGGCCCCATGTCGAATACGCAATTCAAGCCTGGCATCCATGGCTGAAACACGACCTTAATGCACTGGAGCAGCCTCAACGCCGGGCATCTAAGAACGTAACTGGAATGCGCAATCTGTCCTACCAGGAGAGGCTGCGACGACTAGGATTGTTCAGTGGAAGCTATCGCAGGCTACGAGGCGACCTGATTATGACATACTTGATCCTGCGAGACCCACATCATGTGTGCCGCCCTTTACTGCAACTCAGCAGCAATACAAACCTGAGGGGCCACTCATTAAAACTCGCAGAACAATACAGTCGTCTGGAGTGCCGCAGAAATTTCTTTTCCATCCGTGTCTGTCACCCGTGGAATGCTCTCCCAGAATCGGTCGTCTCTGCACCGACACTAACAATATTTAAAAGACGGTTGGACGATGCACTCATCCACTTACACTTTGTTACTTAACACTATGTCTCCATCCTACACCTGGAGTTTACCCTGGAATTATTTGTTGTTAACTGTGGGTGTTGTGAATCTAAGTGGATCGCAGGACTGCAGCGAAGCAAACGATAAGTCCTTATTTTCGTATTAAAGTGTTAACAGTCGCACATACCTGATCATGCCTCCATGGGCGTGTCTCGCATAGTCGAAAATAAAATATTTATTTATTAATTTATTTATCAGCTCTCAGGGCTTAGCCAGCACCAGCCTCAGCACACCATAGGCTCTCCCGCCCATATGGTTTTCAGCATCCGTCTTCGGATTTTCCTGTCACTCTTGTCCTTCACAGGACGCCTGCGCCTACAGGAGGACCATGGATGGCATGCGCTGCACCACTGCAGCTCCACACACACACACCACATCCAGGGTAAACCCGAGGGAATAATACCGGAAGGTATGCGGACGAGAACCACGTTTCATCAACGGAGCCGGCCCTCACTCCTTCACAGGCAAACACAAGTACACTGTATTTGGGAATCAAGCACACGCAAGGCGGTGGCTGGGCCGTATTCCGCTCCACACTGAGTGCATGGAACTACTCTCTGACCCTAGCACGGCCACAAGGTGTGTGCACCCCGTCCCCTCAAACAACGACAAACTGTCTACTGGATTCAGTTTGGACGAGGTAGTGGGTACTAGACAGGTAGGCACCTTGTCAACATGCACATCAAACGCAGCCGCTCCGCGGATTGCAAACAACTGCCAATCAATTATGAGGGAGAGAAACAAAGAAAATAACTCGACTAATTCATAAGGAAACGGTGACATAAACCTTAGGTTAATGAGCATATGAAATAAATTGTTTACAAACGAACCCTAGATAAGTTCGCGAGTTCATAAAGTATACTTTAAGGGAATTGCAACGAACGTAAAAGGTTATGCAAATCGAATACAATTTGCTTAAGCGAGGTGTTCAAGTTAATGCAATAGAGTAAAGGTAGGCATTTATATGAGAAAGAAAAGCATTAAGGCGAAATTGAAAACCCACCACCCGAAATAAATAGACTTAGCATGAAAGCACGCGGTTGGTAAATCGAATTCAGCGTGCCTACAAACGCTGCGCCGGCTAGCCGTAATTCTCTGCAGGACCCGTCGTCGCTTCTGTAGTGGCCCCAAAGGACCTAGCTCATGGCCCACTAGATATTTACATGAGAAAGAAAGGCATTAGGAGAGAATCGCAAAACCCACCACCTGAAATAAAGAGACTTAGCATGCAAGCATGCGGTTAGTAAATCGAATTCAGCGTGTCTACAAACGCTGCGCCGATGCTGCATACGTTCATTGCGGGACCCGTCGTCGCTTCGGCAGTGGTCCCGAGTAACCTCTCTCATGGCTCACTAGGCCTGCCTGACTAAGGCACTCGCGACCGCAGGTTCTACAGCACCATGCGCTCGATGTCGATGGAGTACAATCCATCGGTGTTTGCCGCCTCCGCAACTGCCGCTTCTGCTCTGCGTGCATGAGGGCTTTCTCCCGCACTTCAGCAACTGCCTTCGTGATTAGATCGCGCCATGCACGCCGATCAACCGCCTTTGATTCCCATGGTCTGCAATCAAGAGTAGAACGTGTGAGGCTCCCTTTAATCATGTCCTGGTAACGTAACTTTGGGTTCCCCACGTGCCGCTTCCCTATACTCAGCTGACCGTATAAAAGTTGTTTCGGTATCCGCGTCAAATCCATACGGCTCACATGACCGAGCCATCTCAGGTGTCTCAGTAAAAGTATGCAGTCCACTGCATACATCCCACTTCCGCGCAAGACTTCCGTGTCTGCAACTCTGGTGCCCCAACCGATCCGCAAAATTCGTCGCAGACACTGCTGATGGAACCGCTCGTGATATCGCACATCCCGACGGTACATGGTCCACGTTTCACTGCCGTATAGAAGAACGGACAGCGCCATGGATTTGTACACCATCAGCTTCGTGCCAATGCGAAGCTGATGGTTGTTCCACACTCGGCACTCTAGCTTCCCGAATGCCGCTGCTGCCTTCGACACGCGATTACGCAACTCAAGGTGTAGCTGTTGATCAGTCGACATCACACTCCCAAGGTAGCAGAAGCGGGAGGTGGTTTCCAATACTTCAGCACCAATGCTGATTTGCGGCAATATTGAAGATTGCACCTCCGGTGAAGGCTGAAAGAGACAGACAGTTTTGCTTGTGTTGATGGTGAGCCCGAATTTGGCCGCTGTCGGAGCCAGAGCACTAGTCATGTGCTGCAACTCATCCGCGTTGTGTGAAAACAACGCACAGTCGTCAGCAAACAGCAACATACGGATAGTTGCCTCACAGACTAGAGTTCCCGCACCGAAACGACGGATGTTCTGCAACCCACCATCAATACGATGCTCCACACAAACACCTTAAGCCCAAGCCGCATCAAAAGCACAAGACAAAGTTGCATGAAGATAGATATTAAACAGGGCAGGAGCTAAGACACAGCTTTGCTTCACACCAGAGACAACTGCAAAGTCATCAGAGGTCTCTCCACTCAGCTGCACCCTCGCTCGCATACCACTGTGCAGACATACAATTAAACTTACAAATTTACACGGGCAACCAAACTTACTCAACACCAGCCATAGTGCCTCGCGGTTCACCGTATCAAATGCCTTGGTGAAATTAACAAAAAGCGAGTACAAAGGCTGGTGTCGTTCTCTGCACTTCTCTTGCAACTGACGAGCCGCCAACACCATATCTATAGTGCTGCGACCCGAACGGAATCCACATTGCTCTTCCGCCACGTTAGGTTCAAAAACCTGACTCACGAGGCGATTGAGCAGGATTCGGGCAATCACCTTGCCCACACAACTCAGCAAGTTGATGCCACGATAATTCGTGCAACATTGCGTGCTACCTTTGCCCTTGTACAGTGGTAGCACAAGGGCATCCTTCAGCTCAGGAGGCACCTCCTCCTCAATCCATACACGTTGCACCAAGTGGTGCAGTGCAGTCAACAACGCGGGTCCACCGTGTTTCAATACTTCAGGTGGGATCCCGTCACCTCCGGCACATTTGCCGTTTCGCAGCTGAGCAAGTGCGCTCTGCGTCTCATCCAGTCTCGGCGTATCCGCCAGATCCGCCTTCACATCGTGCTGCTTCAGGCCGTTCAATGTAGGCCAGTCGATCTCTGAACGGTTGTTCAAGAGACAGTCAAAGTGTTTCCGCCAAATCTGCATTATGTCTGCAGTCTGGGTGCAGGTAGCGCCTTAACTACCATCGATCAGTGTCCTCAGCGGCTCCAATCTCGGTCCATACACCGCCTTCAAGGAGTCAAAGAATTCCTTGTGTTGGCGGCGTTCGGCGTAGCATTCCATCTGCTTTGTCTTCTCCGTCCACTATGCAAGTTTACTGCGACGGAGCTCTCGGGTCAGTCGCCGTCGAAGTTTGCGAAACTGACTACTTCTTCCCCAAGTCACTGGGGTCTGCCACATGTGCAGCAAATGCTGCATTCTTCTCAGACACCAATGCGCCAATCGTCACATTGTTGTCATCAAACCAATCAGGCCGCTTACAGTTTGCGCGCCAGATGGTCTCCTCGGCAGCAGCTGTCACCTGGTCGCGAATGTGGTGCCACAGGTCGCCCACTGTGGCTATACATTCCACATCACCACACAGGCGTGCAGCCATCGCCTTCTCCAGCTCAGTACGTTTCGCCACAGTACCGAGGGAGAGAATGTTAAATTTACGCCGATTCACGGCGGGAGTGCAATACAGCGATTTACGAAAATATATGTACAGTTTGGTCCGCACCAATTTGTGATCAGTGCCACACTCAGCTCCACGCAGTACACGTGTCATGCACACTTCACGCATATCACGCTGACGTACGATGACATAGTCGAGCAGGTGAGCGTGACCACTCCGTGGGTGCGTCCAAGTTGCTATATCACTCGCACTCAGTGCAAACCGAGTGTTCGTGATCGTCAGGCCGTGAGTGGCACACAGTGAGAGCAGCCTGTCACCGTTCGCATTCGCTGAACCAATGCCATGCGAACCGATAACATCTGTCCACGCTGATGCATCACGTCCAACGCGCGCGTTGAAATCGCCCAGCAGAAATAGTCGGTCGCTCCTCGGCACAGACCGTATCACGGAGGATAGCTCAGTGTAGAACTGATCACGCGTGTCATCAGGATAACACATGGTCGGACCGTACGTGCTTATAAAAGTAGCAAACTTACCTCTTTCGAGTCGTAGGCGAACAGTCATCAGTCGCGCCCTGACGCCCGTTGGTTCACCCACCAGCTGGCAATTCAGGCGATCGGATATTGCAAATCCGACCCCATGTTCACGTGGTGCTGAGGCGGCGTTCCCCACCCAGTAGAATGTGTAGCCTGCACCTGCTTCATGTAACTTATCTTGCTCAGCGAGCCGAGTTTCACTGAGCGCCGCAGTATCGATGTGGTAGCGCGCCAGCTCCATTGCGACCAGTGCAGTGCGTCGCTCCGGGCGCTCGCTCGAGTACCGGTCCAGTAGTGTGCGCACGTTCCAGCACCCGATGCTGAGTGCTTTGCGCGCAGGCATACGATTGCATTGGTGGGCAATCGCACGCGAGGTGGTCGTTGTGCTTCGGAGTTTTGCTTAAGGGACTCCACCCGGAGCATTTGGCTCAATAGCCTGACCCACAAGGCAGTGGAGAGCAGATGCAGCTCGGGAATGTGATTGCAGGGACAGATTGGGATCTGCTTGACGGCCGTCACACGCAGCCTTTGAGGTACTGGAACAATTATCATATGTTTTGCGTTCGTAGTAGGGTACGCACCTGCGACCACGGCCAGACGCAGGTGGGTTTTTGGCGGGTTTGCACCAATTTGACCAGGGGCTGCCTGGCTTGAGGCGGGCAGTAGCAAACCATTGAACACCCGGAGGTGTCCTCCCACCGTCTGCGAAAATGCGTGGCCCTCGTGCTCTACGCCAATCGAGCATTGAGAATATAACCCGTAAACCTATTGTCTCCCATGGCTAGGTTTTACGGGAAGTAGGCCATCGACCACTTCCTAACCTCCGGAGAGGATGGACTAGGATACTGCCGGGGCGCCCAATCCTGACAGGAGAACGACTCGGGTCCTCAGCCAAAGCCTTCGATTAAATGAACACCCGAAAGGCAGCGGGTCTAGCACATCGTCAGTTAGCTGACTCATGCGGATTGGTGTCCTGGATCATAGCAGGGAGAAGGGCGAAACCTAACTCCCACCCAGCGGTCGCCACGTGGAGGCGCCCAGGACATGAGACTATGGCGCAACAGTAGCAGCAGTGGGTAGACCATCTGTCAGGATCTAGCCACCACCAGCCTCAGCGCACCATAGGCTCTCCCGCCATATGCATATATGGTTGGCGGCATCCGGTTTCGGATTTGCCTGTCACTGTGGCAAGCCACAGGACGCCTGCGCCTACAGAGGGACCATGGATGGCTTGCGCTGCACCACCCACAGCTCCATCCACACACCCCATATCCAGTGTAAACCCCAAAGGTATAAGACCGGGAGGCATGCGGATGGGAACCACGTTTCATCAACGGAGCCGGCCCACACTCCTTCACAGGCAAACACAAGCACGCTGTAGTTCGGGGAATCAACCGCACACAAGGCGTTGGCTGGACCGTAGTTCGCTCCACACTGACTGCATGGAACCGCTCTTTGAGCCTAGCACGGCCACAAGAACCGTGCACCCCGTCCCCTCCAGCAACGACCAACTGTCTCCTGGAGCCAGTATGAACGATGTAGTGGGTAATGGACAGTTAGGCACCTTGTCAACATACACATCAAGCGCAACCATAACAGGGATATCAAACAACAGCCATTCACTTTAAACGACAAGCTGAAATAAAATAAATCCAATAATGCATACATATACGGTGGCATAACTCTGCGCTAAGTTAGCATATGAAGTAAGTTGGTTAGCAATAAATCCGTGATAAGTAAGAAATGTCCACAAGTTACTTAAAATGCTACAAACGCAACCAAATTATCGAAGATAAGCGCAATTAGTGTAAACAACGTGGCCAGTTAATAGAACATTATTCAGGGAGGCAGAACAAACCAAGTAAAGCGGAATGAAATTTAGCCGGCTTAAAAAGACCTAATTTAAGTGTACGTTGGTTTAGCCCAACTGCGGTGAAGAAGCATCAAGAATGCAACATCAGCCTCAGCATGGGGCACATATGCATATATACATAGATATTTACATACATAGCATATTAAGGCAGCTGCATATATATATATATATATATATATATATATATTTACACACATATATATTTAAAAATCAGGCCTAAACTTACGCCTTTTTATTTCCAGTTAATATATGTATCTGGGCATATGAAGCCGTTCCAAATTATTCATATTTGCGTTACACTTCGCAACAATCTAGACCTACAAGCAATGGTTTTACGCTTGTAAATATTCCCGTTCACTAAAACCAATAACAAATGCTATTCAGTAAATGCTCATTTCTAATTATGCCTTTATATACACAGCAACACAGTAAGAGAAATGTTTGTTATTCGTAATTCCTTAACAACTTTGAAAATCTTCTGCTGCATTTTATCAACCATGCAAATAGTGATGACTTTATCATAGCAGTTACTCCTGTTGCATTTTTGCAGTTTTATCAAATTACATTTAATTCCAGCTTACCATCAAAGCACAATCCGTAAGTTTCACGCTTCTTTATTACGTATATCCGTGCATTAGGAAAACTCCAGGTAAATGCGGTGCCTTAAATTGTTCCATTTAATGTCTTCCGTGTACCTTATTTGAGCAAATAATATGCGGTGTGGATTTTTCAACCTTTTATCTTCTACATTGTAAAAAGTAAATTCCGTTTATTATGGGCGATCAGTTTTATTCTCAACACATGCAACCTTACAAAGCATTCCCTAAACAAAAGATGCATTATTCGTTGAACGCATTTTTCGCACATTCCCATCTGTTGATTTTCCGCCACCATTTTCGCCTTCCTTGTTTTAGTCAGTTTGCCTCAGTGAAAGGTTTATGAATGACATCCCATGTAACACTGTTAAACGTTTTTAATAATTTATGCTAGTCATCCATAGATTTCAGAAGACCATTTATTTACGCCCTACAATCGATGTACCAGTTGGCACCAAAGAAATTTAAATTTAACCTCCAGAGTGCAACCAAACTGTCTCATCCACGATGCTGACAGTTAGAAATGTGGCGCTAAGTGATTTCCAATACTCTTGTAGTCTAACACAAAAACTAACTATCATAATCACGTTGGTTTTCTACATAAAAAATGCACAGACTTGACATGTGCATTCAATACATACTTAGAAAAATTCCCCCAACAGCTACTTCTCTGATTGGCCTAGCATGTCTGCCGAGCAAACCCACCGCTAGGCAAAACTCAGATGTGAGTGCCCCGGTCCGAAAGCAGAAGGACGATGAGGTACTAACTGGTGTGTAATCATCACTCATTTCCTTTTTTTCTTCATTGGGAAAGGAAGCAATAAGCTGGTATTTCTCTGTCGGCTGGGAGTAGCTTATTGACAGTCAAAATGATGGTCGATTCATCGAAGTATACTGGTAGGAACATTTCGCGTGGAGAAGATTCTTTCGATATTCTGGAACTTTCTGTGGGGTAATGGAGAGCGACAGGTAAAAGTGAAATGTCAAGTAATGAAAGAAGTACTCCAGCTGTTTAGTCACAGATAGATTTACTGGTTCACGGGCCTCTCTTCCGCTCTCTACTACTCAATTAACTCAAAGATTAATTGCACTTACCGTTGGACAGTTAACCGTCTTCCTGAGCGGAATACATGGAGCTATCTGTAAATGTAAGTATAATGGATGCTGGATGGTAGGTGAGACTCAGATTCTGATTCAGATAGACTGGAACGATAAGAAATTCCCTTTAGTGTTCCACCGTGAGCGGATCGTTGATCCAAGAAATCATAAGATGCTAGGAGGTCTTGATAGCTCTAAAACGAAACACCCGAATCACATGTTGGTCAACCAATTACTGCCCACCGTACCAGCACCAGCAGTCCCTGCTGTGTAGGTCCCTTGCAGTAAGAAAAAGTAGAAAGAATATGGAAGATAAATGGAATGAAAGTCATGAAAATGAAGGATAACACCAAAGGGTGAAAAGAATAATAGAAAATTAACTAAAAGTTGAAAGATAGATATTGTCAAAAGAAGAGAAAACTTTCGTGTTGCCACCCAAGAGCATCTAACTGACGCTCGAAAGCGTTAACCGTAGGTTCACTGACTACAATTTCTAGAAGCGATTTCCAGCGCTCGATACCTCTACGCGATCACCGAGGTTCCGCCCTGATCCGGTCAGAATGCGGCTTGTGTAGCTTCATGGGATGACCGCGAAGACAAGACAGCCTAGCCGGGCTAAATAGCCAGCTCAAGTCCGGTCCAACCTTCCCTGTTAAAATGCGGTAAGTAAGGAGCAGGTCTCCTCGAAGCGGTCGGTAGTTCATTGAATACATATCCAAGCTAAGTAGACGCTCGGGGTACGATTGCCCACGTAAACCTACGACCAATTTGGTACCTTCTCTCAAAACCCTCTCGAACTACATGTGTCCCGAACAAGGCAGGGCGGACAAGCCTGGACTCAGGATGCCAGATGGGGCCGAACGAAAGCTGAGAACAGCTTCAACAATATGGCGGCAGTTAATACCCCGCTAGTGGGGGTTGATAATGAAATACGTATACACTGTGGGAGAGGTACGTTTAATAAAGAACTTCCATTGAATGATGCTGATGGATGCAACATGGTACCACAGTACTAAGCACTGACAACAACAAGGCGGGGGTGTTGCACCTTACGTTAGATGTGAATTTGACGTTTTACGTATCTAGATGTATCAGGAGACAGCTAAAACTACCAAACCTCTGTCGGTAGTGAGTAGCACATCTTCAGCACAACTTGCAGTTGCACTTGTGTAAGCAAGCCCTGGGAGTGCGTCCAAAGAGGTTCTGCTCAATCAACTAGCACCTATGGTAGATACCGCGAGGCTAGAAATAGGTGTAAACAACAATAAGGAAAGCTGGGCTGTTGTACGAAAAGGAATTGGCCGATGGAGCTTCGGAAAATCCGAAGAAGTTCTTCGCGGATGGTAGGAGACGTTTGGTAAGTTCGGCAGCACTTAGAGCATTTCCTGAGCAGGTTTTGCCCTTATGACCTATCCAAGGAGGCTGCGCCCGTGTCCTCCGTATCTTAATGTAATCCGCGTAGCAGACTTAAGGTAGGTTAACCTCACCATGTATTAACTAGACACTTATTGGCAGCATCAGTAAGAATCTACTCAATACCCTCCCGGTAGATACTTCCAGGACTTCCATATGCCACTACAACTGTAACGTGAGTAGCGGAAGTGCACGCAAAGCTGGCCTATGCGCAAACGTTTAGTGTAAGGATAGCACTGCAAGTCAACAGTTACCTGAAGCATGTGATGAAGGAATAAACATGTTGGTACGTTAGATGGTTATGGGCCATGGGGCACCACAAGCCTAATGGATGGCATTTGGGATGACGCGGAGATGAGTCAGAGGCCAGAATAGTACAAGAAATTCGGAAGCTTGAGGGCACAACGTCTTTACAAGATACACATTTCTCAGCACTATCACTAAGCACTCTCACTGTCTGGCAAGCACATCCTGAAAGTCTGCCTTAAAATTGTTGTTCTTCCAGCAAACGGTTAATTTGTAGTGGAATCCAGATCTACACTTAGGAGTATGCAGGTAACAATACATTATGACATACCCAAACGCAGGTTTGCAGATAGACCGCAGCTCCGCCGAGGTATTTGTGTCAATTGTAAGCGCACAGGCATACCGGGGGCTTTGTTTGTACTCGGTGACACCTATGCATAGCTGCAACAGGGTACCGCGTCGCAAACAACCTAAGTGTCTGAGCGGAGGTGCATGGTTATTTAAACGCTTGCCTTCGCACGCTGAGGAAGTAGATGGGGTGGAGGATATCGTTATATTCGGAGATGGTGTACGGCGCGAGGCTGATAG
Source organism: Dicrocoelium dendriticum (assembly GCA_944474145.2). Taxonomy (NCBI): domain Eukaryota; kingdom Metazoa; phylum Platyhelminthes; class Trematoda; order Plagiorchiida; family Dicrocoeliidae; genus Dicrocoelium; species Dicrocoelium dendriticum. The sequence continues at coordinate 187,592,921 of OX104064.1, forward strand.
TACCTTACTTTATTTCAACTCACGTATGTTACTGCTATGTGACGGCGTCTTGGTAAGTGCAACTGCTGCTATGTCCCTGAAGGAAACTTCGCAACCTTCGATTTTATTCCCCACCAAGCATTTATGGTGGTACAGCAGCCGGTTGTGCACGCAAGGAATGCCCGTACCTGCAACAGGTTCACCGCAAGCGAAGCAAAATGTGCTCAACGCACCGGCTTTGTGCCACCACGGTTGCTTACGTGATGGATGACAGTGTGGTTTATCGCTCACGACTTTCGCAACTGGTGCTACGTCTATAAGCTCAGCTGTTTGTTCAATGTGGCTATTGATGAACCCCGATACAGCACTAGGGTTCACATCTTCCAGGCAATTAATCCGAGCAAGCAGTTTTGCTACGTTGAAATTAGGCTGCCTTGAAGTCGCTACCTTTAAAATCCGAAGCAACATGGAATCCTCAGGCATGTTGTAATTCGCTACCCATCCACTACGGATGGGTATGTTACCTAAAATGGGAATGAAAAGTTCGCTGTTTTACCCGCCGGATGTTGCTTTTCCTTATATAACATCAATAAATGGACGCGTGGTAGCCACATGTGCCCATAAAATGCGCAACTGCACGTACCATTTGCGCAGTCGATGTCATATGGATGGGGTTACTCTTGAACAACAAACGGTGGAAGTAGAAACATACAAGATGGCATACCAGTCCTGCTCCAATGTCCGAGTACACGGCACCGAACTTCGGGGTTGCCAGATGACGCATAACCAGGGTGCCAGCGTACGTGGTTAGATGGCATATTAGCATCTGCACGTAGGCGTTACCTTCACCTTCAAACACCTAGTGTTTGTCACAGAAGTATGTACAATGCACCTGAAATTCTTTCAGTTACACCTCATACAGCTTCCATACTTTACTCACAACCACACCAAGGCGGTCGGAAGCATGGGTTAGTTTCTTCAAGCTAAGATTGGCATTCACGACATGGTTGTTGGTGGCGTCCTAACAATGCATCAATCCCGCTTGAGCGTAGTTCGTCCAAGTCCGCTTGATGAACATCCAGTGGGATGTTAGCTACCTTACAAACTGCAGATCCGTCTTCTAAAGTAGGCTAAGAGCCTGCTATAACCTAGACCAGTGTGAATGTCGGAAAGTTAGCATACCCAGTTTCCATATCAATTGTAGCCATCCGGTGAAACAAATAATGTATGCGAAAGCTATTAGTCTAAAGAACGGAATAAAACAATTTGCTTAACTCACGTGCTTTCGAACTGCTCACGGATATGAAAATAGCACAGCAGAATGTCATCTGGAATACTGCTTGTGCTACGCGCATTTGCGCAGCCATTTAATCCATAACGAAACTTCGTACGGAGAAATTTTGGCTCATGTTAACAAGAAATATACCAGTTAATTACACTAACGTGTTTAACGTTTCCTTACACACATACCCATAATACACTGGTCCGCCGAAACCCATGCCGCCTGTTACCAAGCAATGGCACAAATTGAAACTGTAGCGAAATATAACAACGCATGTCATACGTACCCAAGTCGATTTGTACCATGCGTTGCGTCCACGCGCGCAACGTGTGGAAACCGCCGAAACATTTGAACTTGCTGATTACGGGCGAAGCACACCTGAGTAAGTAATCCGTTTTCAGAAATGGTTTGCGCGAAACCGTCCTGTTCCATGCTCTGAAGGGCCTGCCGCAAATTGATTTGCAATAATAACCTGACATTTCACCTACATGACATGGGCGAGCTCACCCTGCGGCGTACATCACGGAAGTCGTCGCTGGTGACGTGTTTCCCGAATGCATTCTCGATATATTGATTTATGTCGCCCGTAGGGGTGTTGTATCGAAATAAGTCAGCAGATGGATTGCATTCCTTTTCCGTAGGTTTCCAGTTTGGAGGGCATTTCAAAAAGAAAGCGGTTGCATGGATGGTTGAAGGAGAGACGGAACATTAGCGCCTTTAGCTTACGAGCATGCCATGCAACCTTGACACGAGCACTGCAATCGGTGTCTCTAGAACTGAATTAAACGGTCAACAACATTATAACCCACATACTGGACTCGCCGTATTCTTTGCTCCTTCTTTTGCGGATCTTATATCGCACGCATTTATAAACGACGTGATCATACCTCACGCTATGTTACTTGCTTCTTTTGCTAATAAAGCAACCAAAAGTGACGTTGTTGCGATGCATAAATGAAGTAAACAGCGAATAGCATTCATCAAACCTATGCAACGAAGGTCCAAGAAAGATGCTGCTGTAGTCAGCATCCATGGTTGTAATTCGGAATAACAGCCAAAGACGACCCATCAAATTAGACCTCACTTCAAGTAGCAATGATCCACATTTGCAGAGCTATCAGCTGTTTTTTGGTAATTACTTGAAATTGTCATATTTTATGTTGTAAAATTGATTTGACTTATTATTTTGTTGCCCACATTTCTTACAGTCCAATGTGTGCCACGTAGTGGCACAACGTTTTTGTTGCCCTCCATTCGTTTCTTCGCGTGCAGTAATATTGCGTTTATCCTCGGCCTGCTACTGTCCGTTGTGTTGCATTCCAGGTTTGCCACCTATACTTCAGTAGACTAGAACAATCCTTCAACGGCTGAATGGTCCATAGTTAGCAGCTCAGATAATAACCCTCGCAAAGAACACATCGGTTAAGTGACCATGACTGAAATCCAACGCGGCCACAGAAACCAGGGTAACTTCAGATTGGAAGGAGGATAACGGCTGACGGCGAGTAAAAGCCTAAACGATCTGTTTCAGGCCATAACATTTATTGGAAATAATTCCAGTATTACATAACGAGATTAACAACACTTTTCACATGTGCACTAAAAACCGGCAGCAGATGTGTGGTCGAAAAATCTGTGAGTACTACCCAGTGACTCAAATTTTTAGCTTGCCAAACAGAGCAAGAGGTTTGGCTGAACTAACTTTGGAAAAAGTGGAGAGCATCCTTTTAAGAAACTTAAAACACTGAGTAGCAATCAAAAATTTCATTAAGCCGGAAAGAAGATATAGGTTGCAATATCTTAACATTGCGATTGCTCTCGTCAGTCGCTACGCAATGCAGGAAAAACATAACAAGAAATATATAGGGTCCACACTGAGTAATAAGCAAATAAAACTGATGGGAATCACGTAATTAGGTCCAAGGCGACATAATTGATCGCCTCAATTAGCAGAGAAGGGACAATTCAACATCGATGTCGCGCCTCGCAAATCGCCAAGAACGTCGGGTTCCTATTGCGCAAGAACACCTTGAATGAGCCGATTGGATTCACCTGGTTACGAGTCGTCATTAGGTGTTTCTTGATCGACGCTGCAGGGTTCCGGTTTATTCTTCCGTCCGCTCCACCATGTTTAAACAGCAACTGCCTTAGCCACAAGGTGAAGTGTTCCGCTATCCTTTGAGGCAGCCGGCGACCATTCTTGCCTATATGATTGACGCCGCAACTGCAAGTGTACTGATAGATGATGTTAGAGGCCGAACTGATTGGCGAGCTACGCGGACAGCTCTGGAGAGGAACCCTTCGTGTGGTATGGACAAGCCGTCGTTGAGCGGTAGAGTAGGTGCGCGTTAGAACGGACCACAACTTGTGACCAACTTCATTTGCCAGGTAATCCCCTTGAACGGTAAGAGCACACAAACATCATTCTTCTCCGCTGTTTCTACCAGCAGTTTATCCTTCGGGGTCCGTTAGGAATCGGAATGAAATTTTCCGGATACCCAGTGGCTAGTAAAGTCCGGTATAAAAGCGCTTCTTCAGTCTTGAGCAATTCTGGACTGCAAATCCGCCTGGCTCCGTGAAAAGGAGATTTTACGAGGCCGCGCTTGTATGCAAGTGGGGCGAAGCTGGAAAAATGTAGGTATTGTCTCCCCAGGTCGCTTTTCTGTACACAGTGCGCTGCAGCGTGCCATCGGTTGTTCTCCTAATGAGCACGTCTAGAAACGGCAGCCGTGATATTGCTGCAAGATATGGCAGACCGGTTACGTCCTAACCACCAAGTCCGGACCTCACGAGCGCCAAATTAATGTTGCACCTTTCCACGGCTGTACAGTTCCAATCAGGAACGTATGAACAATTTTCTACGGTCACTGCTCCTGTTGCTCTAAAATGTCTGTACAGTGGCACATACCTACCATGACACCTTGGGAGTGTCTCGCATAGTCAAAATAAAATATTTATTTTTTTAATACAGTCCCGTCTTAGCCCTCTCGCCTATCTTCTGATAGCTGCTAGGCACTTGAGGAGTAGTAACTCATGTTTGTACTTCCACTGGTCCTTTCTTTTTCCGCTGCTTTGATGGTTGCTCCTCTTCACTTCCCCTAAAGGCATTTATTTGCTTAGATACCTTTATTTGGTTGAGCCGCTTATCCCAATGTCAGCTGTCCTGGCTTGCTTGTTTTCTGCCTGATGCGTTGGTCACGAATTGCCTTAATTGGCTTTGATGTTTCCTTACCTCGCTTAGACCACTGAAGCATAGAAGTCTGGTTTACATCAGGTTAACCCGTGGTAAAATGCGTTTGATCTTTTACTTTGCTTGGCATCGTCTTCGTTTGGTCCTCACACATCTCTCCTTCCTGCTTCTAGCTGTTAAGCAACCTACACAGGCAAAGATTCTTTAGATTGTCGCAGAACACAAACTACCAAATATTTCTTCGCCTTTTACATGTACCATTTTCACCAGATTGTAACATATATGCCTTTTACATTCACACCACATGGTGTAGCAAGTTTCCTTGGTGATCTCTGCTACTGTGCCGTGCTCTACTTTTCGCTTTACCTCCCCTAGGCCTGAAGGTATCAACCGAAACTTACTAAGGAGCATACCTTGTTTGTGGGTCTGCGACTGAATTAAACTGCAAAGCTAAAAGTGCATCATAGCAGGCCTCCAACACACTCACCCACTTTCTGGTCTACTTACATTGGTCAAATGGACCTGGATGCCTTTATTCATAGGATTTTGTGCAACCATGGCCTGCTTGCAAAAGGGCCTTCAAAACGATGGCTTAACACAATTGACCTAAATCCAACCATAACTACCTGCCTGTGGTCCCCCTGTCAAGCGTCTAAGCACTCGCTTATGGCTTGTCAGTAATGTCAGGCTGCTCAATCGGCAAACGAAAATATGACTTCCCCAAGGTACCAGCTCTTTAGCGACAGTGCTCCAGGATATGGTGAGGTTTCGCCTGGCAAGCGTTCTCCCTATAAAAAGCTACGTATGTCCGTTTAACAGCATTGCGACGAGATGACGTGACTCCCATCTAACTAAAGCCAAGACCCCATGGTCACCCAAGCAACCACCCTCCCACCATAGACGTCACCAAAACCTTCGCACACTCTCCACGTGCTCAATCGGAATTGCAGTGGCAAATATGCAAAATCCTATAAGAGATAGCCACATGCATTCCCACATACCTCAATGCACTTACAAGTCCAAAGTTCATGGCTAACTTACACCTTCCCCAGCATTTAGTTGTTCCTTTAACATGCTTATGCCTACATGTGCTTTTCTCGTAGCGCACGAGAACAAAGAATTTATTTATTTGTTTATTACACCACGAGATAGAACGGCCCTTCAACTGTGTTCACGCACCACGTCCTACTCAATCACGCGTTAATTCATCGGTTGAGAGAGTATAACGATAATTGATGACACCTAGTCATTCTTTTCGGTAGTAGACGTGTTTGCAAATCAACATACCATAATCCAGCATTCCCCTTCTTTCCAAACGAAACGCCATTGCGAACGGTATTTCAGCGAACAATAGTCAACATTTATCGCATGCTGTTTAGGTATCTTCCGTAGGCAATATTGTACGGAGGGTCTGACAGTCTTGGCTTGCCTGTACAGGCCGTCCTAAAGCGCACCTCGACCTGTCGAACTTGCGGTCGTGAAACCTCACTTCGGTGGATCGCCACTATACGACAGTGCTTCAAAAGCTGATGTAAGTTAATACGTGGTCAATACAGCCTCGAAGTCTGCAAAAGCCGGCTTGCTTCTGGCGGCTCTGGATTTCACGAGTGTCCGTCAGTCTATGGAAGACGGCAAGGACAATTAATTTAAAGGCCATTGAGATTAGGCTGCTTACTTTAGGATTGCCGCGTTGCAAAATGTTGGACAATGACGGAGCGGCTGCAGGCTGCTAGGATATCCCTCTGCTCCCACAGATTCAGCAGTAAGTTGTGAAATTCATCTACAAAGGCAGGCCTCCCGAATTGAAAGCGAGCAAGCGGAATGCTATCATTCCTTACAGCCTTGTTCAGTTTCAACGTTTTGATATCCTCTGACAAACGCGCTTGGGGTTGGAGCAAAGGTGACGGGCCTAGAAGGAAGATGGCAACTCTGGCTGGCCAAACTGCTTTTCGAAGTGTTTGGTCCAACGCTCTAAGCGTTAAATAATTGTAAATTGGTATTGCATTCCCTTGGCAGCTAGGCTCCTTTTTAGCCCGTCTGACGCTGCTGCGTTTTCGACGTAATAACTTCCGATGGTTTCCAAGTGCATCTCGATCAATAAATTTACTTCAGAATAGGCATTCTTAGAGCATTCTCCGCCCTGTCAAACATGTCGACAACGCCCTGCTTAACATTGTTCTCTTCCCCCACCATTCTACCTGGTTATAGAGGAAAAATCTGCCTCAGCTCACGCGGCTGCCGTCCTTGATACCTTTACCTCTTCCATCAAACCTGGAGTTTCAGTTCACATCAGTTCTTTTAACACCTGCTCTATAGGGCAGAGCAGCCAGCAGACAACAGTGATTCTCAGCCTTTAATCTCTTGGCATTTTTGGGTGCTTTATCTCCGAAGCACGCATATGGGATGACAGCATGTAGATAACAGTTATGCGCACTTGTTCTGAAGCTGACGATGATGTGTACACCCTTCGTCTCGCTGGCGATACGGAATCTAGTGTTCAAAGTATTTAGGTATTGTTATTGTCCACAACAAATTTGCTGAAGTCAGTCTGCTCGACTGGATACTGGTGAACAGCAGCATATGTGCGGTTCGGCTTCAAAACCCAGTTAGGGTTATTAGGCACTGTCTGAAGGCGACGGGCTTTTTCTTCGCCTCAGTTTATGTCCCCACTGGATGCAGTTCGATGGGTATTGAGAGCTCCCATCTACAATTCGCGTGGCGAAGAATACTGACATCTTGCTCATTGATATTGACAAGAATGAGAAAATGAATCGCTTTTCAAACCGAACCACCCCCGGGAAGCTGCTTCGGACTATATGCACACCGAGCAGACGATGGTGTTCACTTGCTGCAACTGTGCACCGACCGCAACTTTTACTTAGCAGCATTGCTTTCCAGCACAAACTTTCACATTGCGTCACCTGGCACCAGCAGAATTCCTCAATGATCTGTAACCACAGTGACCATATCGCCGTCTGCTACAGATGACGCATAACTCCAACCTACCGTTCAATTTGAAACACGTGCCTGGATTCTGACCATTCTTTAGTGCGCGCACGCTTGGTGGTCACTCATCCTGCTTCAAAGAAGCGCTTGTCTTTCCCTTTCTTCTCTATAATCTGAACTCGCGTTCTGCAGTTCAAAACTAGCATGACGCGTTGGCCCACCAACCGTCAAGGAGGAATGAGGCAAATGCTGACTGGGTTCGTCTTACGTGTGCCATGAAGGATGCATTTGATGGCATGCTGTGTACCGAACTTGCGACAACCTAACAATGGATGGCTCCCTGAGACATCGGTAACTTATCTCAAAACTATGAAACAAGTTCCGATGGCCACTGAAGTTCATTGTGTCTGTAAATTCCTAAAACTATGAATGGCAAAGAGCCTTCGAATCGACCGGGAACGGTAGATGGCAAGGCCGCGTGAGGTGGAGCAAGCCAGTGCTGTTGGGAGCAGCGGAGGGCTATTCCAGTGCAGCCGGAACACAGGTCACTGAAAACCATACAGTACAAGGCTATACAATAGCCGAGCAAGATGGAAAGTTGATTTATTGTCAACCTCCTGGACTAGTCAGTTGGGCGGAGGATTTTGTGGAGCGTTTCGGCATGCCTGCTGCGGCAATGCGGATTGCAAAAGCACTTTAGCCGAGATGTCAAATTGACGCCACGCTTCTCATTTTTGAAGAGCTTGGACATGGGCTTTTGGGGTTGAAACGAAATAAAGCTCCTGGACCCAACAACCTCTCTCTTTACTAAAAGCTGGTGATGGTTCTTTGATGACTGAAGTTGCTTCTCATTTTACACAATTTGGGGCACTGAAGAAGGGCTTTCAGCCTGCGTATGTCAACGGTAGTGCCCAGCTTCTGGAAGATATCGTTGCAACTTTTGCGAAACCCTTCGAGGCATTAGCCTTGTTTCTGCGGAATCCAAACGTTTCACAGGCAGCATCCTTCGACGACCTACTGGTAACTTTGATAACCGAACACTTGAAGCCCGGCTGTCTTCCGCCTTGGTCGTGGTTATATTGACCACATATTTATTCTTCACAAACTTATAGAGCAGATGCACACATACGGACTTCCGCCTGCGGTAACCTCCCTTGACTTGATATCCGCCTTCGAGAAGGTTGACTGCGCCAACTTGTGACACCGTCTATCCATGAAGGGCGTGCCGATTGAATGCCTTTATAATACGTAGTCTCTGCAGTGGCTCCCGAGCCCGTTTACGCATCTACGGTAACCTGTCACATGAGTACCCCACTACAAGTGGGGTTCGCCGGGGTTGTCCTATATCTACGCCCCTGCAATTTCCTGCTCAAAATTAGCATGAACAAGTGACTGTAAATTCTGCCAGGTGACCGACTCTCAAACCTTGCTTAAGACGACAACATAACTCTCTCTGGGTCTGCCGCCGTGGCCATGCAAACACTATTGAAAATACCGGCGCCTAGCGTTAGGCGCTTCGGCTTGTGCTTCACACCTTCAGATTTTAACTTGCCAGTCCATGGCCAGTCCATGACGCGGCATCGAGGCAGGACGAAATGGACTGAGAGACTTGGTCAGGCTAGTGCAAGGCATCCTCGTGGAGGGGTATTCTGGATTTTCTACATCTATGGTTGAAGACCTATTAGATATGGAGCAGTCACGCAGTCAGTGGCGTTCCTACCTTCGGTTTCTTAATTGTGGTTATTACTTTCGTTCCATTCAGATTTGTGTAACATACTTCCTTGTTTCCATAGCCTTAACATAATAGTAGCCTTTAAACTCACTATCCTGTCGTTGTCCTTTGCTATTCCTCTTGCCAAATGAGTACTGGCAACCGTATTCACCACACATCGATGCTCGATTTGTAATTATTCTACTGAACCAAACTGAAGGGCAGCGACTGTCTTCATTTCCGATGCGGGACGAGACTACCAGGCTTTGTTGTCTTTCTTCAGACTAGCACTTAGTGTTATCCTGAGGCATTTGTGAGTTTGGTTGTTTTGTTTCCAGTCGGAACACGTTGGTGAGCATCACAAATTTCTAGGCTGCATTGAGACCCAAGGTCCAAGTTGGCCAATTGCTCTGCAACAAGTAGCCAGACTTGCTGTTAATAAAGTCCGGCGGATATACGGCCATTGATCTTCAAACGTGTGACTAAGGGCTTACTCAACCCGCATGCGAGCGTATCTCGATACTTATTTACGAGGTCTAGCTTAACATTTGGCTTGTGTCTATGCGCCCACGGCGTGGTTGCCTACGTCTACGGGAACGCAATTGAATGTCGGCCCATATGGGTGAGTGGTCACAGCCAAATGTGAGATAGAGTAGGATCCACCGGAAAGATTGAACGTATCGCTTGAAAAGCTGTAGACTTGAGAGTTAGGCTTTCATTATCCTAAAACGTCGGTACGCCAACTACCGTATAACAAACTATAAGTTAATCCAAGTAGAAAAACTACTGGATAAATAGTGATATAAGCAGTACCAACCTAAGAATGTAATGTCATGTCAGAGTCCACACTCCTGCTCTAACGCTAACGAACGTGTTGAGCATATGCTCTCCAGTGGTACCTGGTCTTGACGTGATCGATTTGCTTTCGTGGCTCGTACAAAGTCCAAAAGGCGCTTTGATGTATCCCCAACTTCGATGGCTTACAAAGGGACATAGTATCTCTACTCCCTACTTATGTTGCTCATTTTACATACTTTATTGTGTCCTGCAATCGGTTACCATATCGTATATTTATTCCTTTCACACGATGACTTACATACCTTTAACGTTTCAAGGTCGTTAACATAATTATGTTACTGCGACTCTGCCGACACATGCTTTACAATTTCTCCCTTGCACTACGGTTGTGAAATCTATTCGTAAGCTATGTACTGTATTTATTATGCAACCGCCTGAGCTGGATACACCACCTGGTGCTGAAATTCCCTCAGTCTTATCTAAGGCTGTGCATGCCGGAATACGGCTATCAAGATGCAACGGCAGGCTAAATACTCTTATGAGCTTCGGCTGGCCCGGCATGCGAAAACAAATCCAAATCCAAAACAAATCCTCCATGGCGCAGTTGCATAAGCTGCGGGCTAGTTGGCACAAACCACTAGCAGTCATGGTTTCGATCCTCCGTAGAGGACCGAAGGATGCGCACCACTGACGAGCCCCAATAGGGCGAAACGGCCGTTTTTTCCGTTTAACATCGACAAGTGCAAAGTCATGCACATTGGGCAAGGTGTGGCTAATCCGTGTGCATCGGTGGTGTGCATCTTAAAGCCACATCCCAGGAACGCGACCTGGGGACCATAATATCCGCCGACCTGAGCCCGAGCGCCAATGTAGCTACACTGGCGCGAAAGGCTAGCGTTCGCCTGGCCCTCCTTGGACGTGCACTAGGGTCTTTCCCTAGAGAGACATTTGTCCGTCTCTATAGCACTTTAGTACGTCCGCTGCTGGAGTACAACATACTTGTCCAGCCGCCGTACCTGAAGAAGGACGAGGCCATGCTGGAAACTGTACAGCGCAGAGCCACTAAGAGAGTGGACGGACTATCCCACTTCTCGTACGAGGAGCGTCTGGCGGCCCTTAACCCCTTCCCGTTGAAATATCGCAGGCTTCGTGTCGACCTTATCTTAGCTTATTCCGTCCTGACTAATTACAGGCACCCAAACGCAGGATTGCTGGTCCGCGCCCGTACAGATCATCTTCGAGGGCACTCACTCAAACTGATGACTCGTAGCAGTCGCCTTCTGTGCCGAAGAAACAGTTTCAGTGTGCGTATTGCCTTCGCTTGGAACGCCCTCCCTGAAGTTGTTGTCTCAGCGCCCAATACGGAGGCCTTCAAACAGCGCCTAGACGCTTGGCTCTTACCTCGCTGGTCTTCCACGTTGCTAAGATCTGGCCATTTGCCAAGCTAACACGCGGCGCTTCTATCATTTTGCTTTTATCCAACTTTGCCGAATTTACCTACCCCACTCTCTTGTTCCAGGTATCTACGTTCCCACAGTCGACTCGCTGAATACTTGTGCTGAACACCACTACTGCGTCGGGACCCACAACATCTGGTACCTACCGACGAGATTAGGACCTTGCTGTAAGATCCCGAGGCAGAACCACCGAAAAGCTACGCTTACTCGTTCTGCGCAAACCCGTGAAAGTGTTACTACGGCTATGTTCAGTCTAAAGCCTCCCTAAGAGAGGACGTTGGGTGCCTAATTATGGAAGATGGCAGCCAGGCTGTGGAAGTCAGAGATAAAGCTGAAATGCTGCTAAGAGTCTTTCAGAATTTGCATAGGAGCGACAATGAATGTGCTGCACCATCGCAGCCACACTGTGTCAGCAGTTATATAATGCAGGACATCGTGCTGACTGCGCAAGAGGTCTTTACTGTGATGACTAACTTGAATCCCTTCAAATCAGCCGGTCCTGACGATGTACATCCGGCAATAGTCAAGCCACTAGCTGACATCATTCAACATCCTGTTCTGGAGCTGTTCAACTTGTCGCTCCAGGAATGCAAGTTGCCACGAGACTGGAAGGAAGCAGCCATAGTTGCGATTCACAAGGGTGGCTCCAAATCGGAGCCCCTTAACTACAGACCCATCAGTCTAACCTGTGTTCTGCTCAAGTGTTTAGAGAAGCTTATAAGAAACCGGATTTGTGAGCATTTGGCGGAACACAGTCTACTTAGAGCAGAGCAGCATGGTTTCATCAAAAAAAGTCGTGACTCACTAATCTACTGTGCTTCCTCGATGAGATTACTCGATGTCTTGACGACGGGATTCCGGTAGAGGTCTGCTATCTTGACTTTAGCAAGGCTTTCGACTCAGTAAATCATCGTTTCCTACTTGAAAAATTAGCATGGTTCGGAGTACATCCTAGACTTCTGTCTTGGGTGTCAGAATTCTTATGTGGGAGAACGTTTCGAGTCAGAATCGGTGATGTGAGTTCTAGTGTGGGCGTGGCCTACAGTAGAGTACCCCATGGATCGGTGCTAGGTCCACTTTTGTTTCTTATGTTTATAAACGACTTGGCTCCTCTTATTGAAGACCCCTGTTATATCTTTGCGGATGACTTGAAGCTAGTCAGCAGGGGCAACCGTGCAACACTGGCCAAGGGTATCATCATTGTGGTAAACTGGTCGAAGCAATGGGACTTGCCCTTGAATGCAAGCAAGTGCCAAATTCTGACCACTAGTAGAGACGTACTTGCAGTTCAGACTCCCTTTGGGCCCTTCCCCTTACAATGCACTACCCAGGCACGCGATTTAGGAGTCATCATGACGAGCAGCTTCAAGCCTTCGATGCAATGTCGATACGCCGCCAACAAAGCGCGACGAGAATTGTTTCGCCTCAGGAGGGCTCTGTGTAATACCAAGCCAGAAGTGTTCCTGCCACTATAAAAAGCAGTGGTTAGGCCACACTTAGAGTATTGTGTTCAAGCTTGGTCGCTCTATCTCCATGGTGATGTTCTTTGCCTGGAGAAGATTCAAAGACTAGCAACCAGGATGGTTGAAGGTCAACGGGGGAAGCCGTATGAAGATCGCCTAAAGAGCCTGGGGTTGTTTTCCTTTGAACGGCGTAGACTGAGAGGCGATCTGATAGAAACATTTAAGATCATAAAGGGCCTCAGTGCCATCGTGCCCTCTGATTTATTTGAGCTGGCTGATTCTGAACACTTGTGTGGACATCGCTTGAAGCTCAAACAGCAGAGGGCTAGACTGAACGTCAGGGCTAAGTTCTTCTCGAATCGTGTAGTGCGCAACTGGAATAAGTTGCCTTCGGAACTAATGGATTGTGAGACTGTGGTTGCCTTCAAAGCAGGCCTAGACAGGTGCTGGCCGCGTATTTTTCCGGAAGTAATATAATCCTATCCAATTTATTCGCATTGATATCCGATGTTGATCCTTGTAAAAGCAACGATTGCTCTCGCTTTCGCTTCATTTCTTTTTGCAGAGGCAAGGAGAGGCGATCAAAAGTCGAAGTGCCGGTGGCTCTGGTTCGCTTACCGGTACAAGAAGCTGGACGCTCGTTAGGCGGAAGCCTGTATCGTCCACGGATTTTGACCTGACCTGACCTGATGCAGGAGGTGAAAAATACCAGATGTCCACATCGCGTGCGAATCAAACTGCGGTGTCTACTCCAAACACCTCACCCTGTCTTCCGGGGGTACAGGTCGTGGAGGCGGGCATGGACGCTGTGCCACGGGCTTCTTCGCCTGTAGGGCGAAAGAAAGATCGGGACAGGACTGCCCGCACTCTTCATGCCAGTACGAAAAACGTCAAGAATGACGAGTCAAACAAGTTGGAGCATAAGACTTAAACTGCGGTTGCTTCAGCGTCGTCTGATAACGTGTGCCCAGTCTCATTGCCTGCGGTTAAGCCGGTTGCTGTTCATCTAAATTGCAAAACTCGTGGGGTACGTGCACCCCGCCGAGGTGATTCTTTCATGGATAGCAGCGTGATTTTCCGTAACGCAGTGGAATCCACTGCCACACTTCCTGCCGAACGTACACTGGACGGCCTCATCATCATCATCATGCACGTTAGCTAGAGGTGGGGAACACCTCAGCTACTGTGCCGCAATACAAAGAGAAAAAAAGGAGAGAAAAAAACAACTGGTGCAAGCTGGCTGAGCTACCGGTAACGGATGGGCATCGTTCCGGTAAGCTACCAGCCGGCTGCTGTGCACCCAAAAAGAAAAAAAATATTATGCAAAATTATATAAGGCTAAATAATGAGATCGTGGTTGGAGGGGGAGGCTAAGAGGGATGGGGTGGGACAAAGAAACTCACAGCACGAACGCCACTGAGGTCGGCTCCTAGCCATATCAGCAAGTGTGTCCAACCAAACGTGTTTATCGTCTTTCGGACCCCAACCAGGGAGCCGAGACGCCCCAACCGAGGCCAGCTCAGAAGTGAGGGCCTTCATTCCTCTGGACCAAGTCATCGCTTGGCCACCCCTCCTCTTCTTCCATCCACACCCCCGGCGCGCAAACAACACACGTCGCGGAAGTCGGTGGGCTGGCATGCGTAACACGTGGCCGAGCCATCGGAGCCTGATGCGTGAAATAACGGTGCTGAGCGGTTCAGTTCCTTTTCCTGTGCCATAAACAAGGCGTCGAACACGCTCGTTGCTCACGCGGTGTTCCCACCAGATGTGAGCTAAATTACGAAGGCACCGGTGGTCGAACGTAACTAGCCTCTTCAGGTCCACTGCTTTAAGCGGCCAGGTTTCACAACCGTACAGTAGGGTCGAACGTACTGCTGCATTGTACACTCTACCCTTCAGGGTGAGTGATGTCGCGCCGGCGCCATAAGTGGCGAAGGTTAGCAAAAGCGCCCCGAGCTTTTGCTATACGATTCGTGATTTCATCTTCAATCCCACGGGCGCTGATACAACTTCCCAGGTAGTTGAATTTTTGAACGACTTCTAGCTGATCCCCACCAAGGGTCAGCGTAGGAGGCGGTCCAGACCAATCTTGGAGAAACGCTTTGCACTTCGAGGGTGCGAAGCAAAGCCCGAAGTGACGGACAGCTAGTGCTAATCTGTCCAGTGCCGCTTGGCACGTTTGTGAGCTGTCACAGATCAGGGCAATATCATCAGCATACTCCAAATCAAGAAGTCGTTCTCCTGGGAGTAGCTCCACACCTTCTAAGTCGTGTCCTGTGAACGCGATTTCCATGACTTCGTCAACAGCGAAGTTGAAGAGGAAAGGTGACAGCGGGCATCCTTGTCTCACGCCGCTGGAGATATTAAAGGGCGACGACAACTTGCCGTAAGCCCTCACTCTGCCCGAGCTACGCGCATATAATGCTCGGATAATATTCACATATTTCTCAGGTACACCTTTCCTGAGTAGACAGTCCCAAAGTGCACGTCTATCCACCGAATCGAATGCACCTTTGATATCGAGGAACACGACAACGGTTGGCCGCCAATATATGTGACGGTGCTCCAACAACTGACGCAAAGTGAAGATGTGGTCAATGCAGCTACGACCTCGGCGAAATCCAGCTTGCTCTTCGCGAATCTGGCTTTCACGAGTGCCAGTCAGTCTGTGAAGGATGACAGAGGCAAGCAATTTGGAGGCGATGGAGATCAGACTGATTCCTCTATGGCTGCCGCATTCCGATCGTGAGCCTCCTTTGAAAATTGGGACTATGATGGAGCGGCTCCAATCGGTTGGGACAGTTTCCTGCTCCCACAGTTTGACTAGTAACTCGTGTAAATCATCCACAAGAGCAGGTTCCCCGAATTTGAAGAGGGCTGGAGGAAGGTCATCAGGTCCCGCGGCTTTGTTCAACTTCAACAGTCCGATCTCATGTTCGACTTCTGAGCGAGAGGGTGGATCCAAAGGGACAGCCCACGGAGCAGGGCGATCACTGGTCGGCGAGAAATCTAACAATTCCGACCGATTAAATTGCCTTTCAAAGTGCTCAGCCCAACGTTCCAGGCGTTTTGATAAGTTGTGGATAGGCTGTCCACTCTCGTCACGTATAGTTTCACTAACACCAGGTCTCCTGCTGCCCGTTTCCCATATAAGACGGAATAACTCACGATGGTTACCAAGGGCAGCGGCCATTTCCATCTCTGTTGCACGACGAGACCACCAAGATTCGCGGTCTCTCTTCAGGCTAGCACGGAGTTTCGCCCGGAGCTCTTTGCGAGTTTCATTGTGTTCGCTTGCAGCCGGAATATGCCGGCGAGCATCGATAAGTTCCAGAGACTGTGAAGAGACCCAATGTTCATGTTGGCGATTAGACATACCACATGAGGATTTGCCTGCTGCTAGTAAGGCCTGTTGCATATGAGACCAGTGAGCTTCAATTGCATCCAGTGAGCGTTTATCCAACTCGGATGACAGGGTAATTTGATAGGCGTTCAGAACAGCTGGCTTCACCAGTCTGCCGGTGTCAATGCGCTCACAACATCGTCGCGGGCGTCCGCCAAAGCGCATCCGCAGGTCAGCACATACAAGTGCATGATCGGTGTCAACACCTGTGCTCCAAATCAAGCGACAGTTCTGGACGCAGCCTCTCCAGCGGTAACTGATAGCAATGTGATCGATTTGCGTCCATAGCTGGTTCAAGGCTGGTGGGCGCCAAGTCACCCTCCGGCGGGTGCTGTGTCGGAAATTAGTGCTCGCAAGAAATAAGCGAGCATCCTCACACAAATGAAGTAACCGTTCACCGTTATCATTACGGGAGCCTATACCATGTTGGCCGCCCAGATGCAGCTCATCTGTGGATAATTTTCCAACTTGAGCGTTCAGATCCCCAGCCAGCACTACAGTGTCCGAGCTTCTTCTGTGGCGAAGCAGTTCGTTCAGTTGGCGATAGAAGTCGTCTTTTACCGAGTCATCGCTACAGTTTGTCGGTGCATAGGCAGCGATAACGAATAGACACCTGTTAGTCCCACACGACTTCGAAGTTTTGAACGAGCCAGCCAATCGGACCGCACGCATCCGGCTACTGATTGGAATCCAATCAACCAGAGCAGCTTCAGCCCGGGGACTCAGGGCAATACCAACACCGGCTTGGCCGGTGCTCGAAGCTGCATCGTCACCGGATAGGCGCAATGAGAAGGTGCTGCTAGTGTCACCTGAAGGGGATCGCAGAGTGAGCACAGAGCTCGAGTCTTGCAGGCGGGTCTCCGATAAGCAGCAGATATCGATCGAGAGGGTCTCCAATGTTCGGGCAAGTGCTGCCTGTTGACCGATCTGAAGCAAAGTGCGAACATTGAGGCATGCCAGTCTGAAGGAGGATCGAGGGCTCCAAATGGAAGCCGATGAACTGGAATGGGCCGCTTGCTTGGACATGGGCCTGTTGACAGTGCAGGAATGACGCTCTGCGTTCGCCTGTGAGTTGAAACTAAAAGACAAGCGACTATTGAAGCAAGGTGGGGGAGGGCCGAGAATTGGGGGGTTGAAAACAGGGGGGATAAAATTGAAGCTGGAACGGGACGATAACGGTGAAAAAGCGCAAGAAGGGGAATAAGAAGATGGGAAGGCTTGAGCAGTAGCATCCAAACCCCTATCCACCCTGCTCGATGCAGCAGATAGGGCACCGTTGATTATCCTCTGCGGTGGCCAGAGCATCAGCAATTTGTTTGGGGAAAGATTCATTGTATTGCGTGGGCAGGATACTGTCAGGTTGCCCAGGCCTAGACAGGAGAACGATTAGGGTTCTCAACCAAAGCCTTTGGTTCAAAAACCTGTCCGCAAGGCAGCGGGTTTGGCGTTGGGCTACAAGGAGTCCGTTTTAAGGAATAAGGAGCCACTCTCATTCCAACCCCCAACCTGGAGGACCAGGAGGCTGAGTTTGTCTGGCCTCTAACCATTGACCAATCTGGTATGAGTGGCTCTGAAGGTGCAAAAGCACCACCCAGTATAGCTCAATGGATCACTGAGGCACACAAACCATCGCACCACGTTAAGGTCCAGCCTCATTGCGATGGACTGGACGGCCTACAGTGGTTTAAGCTATGTGTAAAGAAGCTTCTGCCTGGATTCCCCGGTGTTACTGTCAAGGAACTGACTAGATTGGGTAACGTCCCAGTTAACGCCCCAAACTCTTGTACGCGCTTACTTCGTGTGATCCTATCCGCCCCGGAGGAACGCAACGCGCTGTTGCGGTTTGCCTTCAAACTGAAGGGTACTAGTGTTAACATTCAGCCAGACCTCCCATTAGCGGATAGGCTGAAGCTAAGAGGCCATTCAGGACCTCAAAACTAGGTGAGCAGTCGGTGAAAAAGGTTACCGATTGGTCGGTTTTTGGGTGGTCAGCCGGTGGTCTTTTTCCGCCCTATGAGTGCCAGTATTGGTAGCGCACGACCTAGGGCTGGACATTACGAGTACCTTCAGGTAGTGCTAAGCAATGTGCGCAGCCTAAGGAATAAGATGTGCGAGATAGGGCTGCTTGTAGATGGGTCTCATCCTGATATACTTGCATTCACTGAAACGTGCCTGTCTCAGGACATCACGGACGATGAAGTACATCTGTCTGAGTACGCACTATTTAGATCTGATCGCTTCTTTGGCCGACAAGGTGGGGCGTTTCGTTTTACGTTAGCTGTGGACTTACGTCTTACGTACCTACATGTTTCATCGGCCGATAAAACTGTTGAAGCTCTGTCGGTAGTGATTAGCACTTCCTCAGCTCAACTTACAGTTGTACTTGTGTATAAAAGCCCTGGGAGTGCGTCCAAAGAGGTGCTTGACTTTATTCACTCCCAATCTGCAAACAGGTGTTTGATACTGGGGGATTTCAATCTACCATAAGTTTTCTGGGCAGATCTTTCTTGCAACTCGGTGGAAGGTACTTTCGGTGCAGTTCTTGAGCCTACGCTACAAGTACCCTTGCATCACTTCGTGGGCCTCCCCACTAGGTACCTCAATGCCCAACTACCGTCTATTTTGGATCTAGTGTTTACCAAGTCACTAGACTTCGTAGGTGACATCACGTACAGCTCTCCCTTAGGTGCCAGTGATTGTGTTTAACATTGAGATGTACTCTGACCAGGCGTCACCAGAGCATCGCTAAGCCACATTCAAACATATGGCGTACTACTATCAGGCAATGCGTGGCAAGGCTTCTGGGT
Organism: Dicrocoelium dendriticum; assembly: GCA_944474145.2. Taxonomy (NCBI): domain Eukaryota; kingdom Metazoa; phylum Platyhelminthes; class Trematoda; order Plagiorchiida; family Dicrocoeliidae; genus Dicrocoelium; species Dicrocoelium dendriticum. Next base: position 187,611,957 of record OX104064.1, read on the forward strand.
TGCGTTGCGAAATGTCGGTGGTTGATACGGTTCAGGCGGTCTGGGATAAATTTAAGTCTTATCTCACGGAAGTGTCTACTCCCTACATCCCGCATGCGAGGAGAAAGGAGGCACGAGCGCGGACGCTGTGGATAGGTACTACTGACAAGTATCTGCTCCAGAAACCTTCTAGGTGCTGGAGGACCTACTGTGCGACTCCATCAATCAGCACCTATGATAGATACCGCGAGGCTAGTAATAGGTGTGAACAACAATTAAGGAAAGCTCGGCTGTTGTACGAGAAGGAATTGGGTGATCGAGCTTCGGAAAATCCGAAGTTCTTCGCTTATGTTAATAGACGCTGTGGTTCAACTTCGTCAATTCCAACTTTGATGCGGTCCCATGGAACTCCTGGGTATGCGGACTCAGATAAGGCTCGTGTACTTGGTGAGCAGTATGCAGGGGCTTTCATACTGAATACTGTATTATAGAGCAAGTAGAAATGGATTCTGTACAACTCTTTCGAAATATGGTGAAAAACGTTATAAAAGTTGTCAACCGTGAATATCATTGTCGTTCTCATGTAATATTTAAAATATTCGACTTACGATATTTCAGGACTCACAAATGTGATATGTCATCGTAAGTGTGCAGTCGTTCTCTGAATCGAATAGTGGCAAAATACAAATCTAACAACGTTTTGAACTGTTGCACAGATGTTGCCTCAATCACATGTTCAGGCAAACTGTTCCAAATGTTTACCACTCTCCGTTCGAAGCACAGTGGGTGGGGAACACATTTCACATCCGGCACGACAAGTTTGTATCTGTGTCCGCGTGTGCTGCATGGCCCTCGTAAGTGCAGCATTGGCCTTAGCATTGGGAAGTCACCGAGATGTAGAATACGGTAGGTCATAATGAGGTCGACCCGCACCCGACGGTAGGACAAGGTGTAGAGTCCTAGTTTCTCGCATCGGTCTTCATAACTAAAGCCACGTAAACTCGGGATCAGCCTGGTAGCAACGTGTTGGACCCGTTCGATCTTTTGTGCCTCGCCTCGGGTAATCGGAAAGTAGGCGGGCGAACCGTACTCTAGCATTGGTCTAATGATGGAAGAGAAGAGGCGAGTGGCAACCTCTTCAGACCATGTTCCGAAGCTACGTTTGAGCGCCCAAAGCATGCGCAGTCCGTTACGATATAGCCTGTTCGTGTTGTCCACGGACTTCAAATCGTAGCGTGAGAGTACACCTAGGTCTTTCACGGAGGGTGTGGGATATAGCGTTTGGCCGTCAAGGGTGTAGGTTCGGCCGTTAGCACCCTTCCCCAGGCTCATAAATACAGACTTGGCTGGGTTGACCGGGAGAAGAACTTCTGCAGACCATGTGGATAGGCGGTTGAGGTCTTGCTGAAGTAGGCCACAGTCATCGGGAGCGTCGATTTCTCTCCAAATCTTCATGTCGTCCGCAAACAAGGCACACGGCGACCGGAGAAGCTGCGGTAGATCGTTGATGTGGATCAGGAACAGAGTGGGCCCCAGCACAGTGCCTTGAGGCACGCCACTTGTAGAGGGGTACCAGTCAGTTAGATGATCGTCGACCTGTACCCTCCACTTTCGTCCAACAAGAAAGTCGCGGATCCACCGGTGCAGTGACCCACCGACACCACACAAGCTGAGTTTGTGAAGGAGAACCTCATGACTGACCTTGTCGAACGCTTTACTGAAATCGATGAATATCACGTCGACGGACTTCCCCTTGTTTATTGCCTTCAACCACTCATGCCTCGTCACAAGCAGGTTCGTAATGCATGAGCGACCTTGCATAAAACCGTGCTGTGCGGGCGTCAGGACCTCGTTTGACTGTAGCAACTGCAGCAATCCTTTCTTCACGATTTTCTCGGCAACCTTTGCCAAAATAGGTGTCAGACAAATTGGCCTGTAATTGTCTACTTTGCTAGGGTCGCCGCCTTTCGGAATAGGCTTCACTACCGAACATTTCCAGTCAACCGGCAACAAACCTTCGGACAGCGACCTGTTGAAAAGGTCAGTCACGATAGGAGAGAGGATGGTTGAAAGTGACTTGAGAACCAGTGGGTGAAGCCCATCAGGTCCGGCAGGTTTGGTGCCGTCAAGGTTGGCGAGTAGTTGAGCTACCTCTTCAACGCCGCAATGCAGACTATCGAGTTCGGTAAAAGCGGTACACGTCGAACTCGGAACAGACACCTGGTTATTCGCAAATACAGAAGCGAAGTGCGCCGCCAACGCGGACGCACGCTCAGTGCTGGAGGTTAGGGGCTGTCCATCCGTGCCATCCAGCACTGGCACATCACCTGCCGGCTTCAGGCGTCGCTTCACGTATGCAAAGATTCTCTTGGGGGCGGTCTTCGCGGCTACTGCGAGTTGCTCTTCGAAATGTCGGCGTTTATTCTTTTTTGCACTGTTGCAGAGGTTCCGCTGACATTTATACCCTTCATAATCATTGGCAGAGCCAGAGAGGAGGAATTTGTCCCACAGTCTGCGCCGCCTCCGAGCCAGGTTTCTATACTCCTTGTCAAACCAATGAGGCTTAATCGGTCCAACCTTTCGACATTTCAATGGCACAAATTGGGAACACAATGATGTTAATCTCTCTTTTATAAATATCCAACAATCTTCCACAGATGCAGCTTGTGACAGAGACCAATCCAGTTGGCTCGCGGCTCGAGCTAGACCATCGAAGTCCGTTTTCCAGTAGTTGGGAGCTGGTTGCAGCGGATGTGAATACGGCAAAGATAATTCCATATCAGCTATCAGTACTGAGTGGTCGCTCGTAGCCAGGGGCTCCAGGATCCTAACGTCACGCACTCGTTGTTCGTAGCTCGTTAACATCAGGTCGAGACAGGACGGGGTTGAACGTGTTGATATGCGTGTTGGCTGGCATATGTGTTGCGATGCACCAGTTTCAAGTACCAAATCCACGAACTTTGCTTCAACCTCACTATGTCCAGGCATCAAATGCACATCAGGCCATCGTATTCGAGGACAGTTAAAATCGCCCATAAGTAGAAAGTGTGGACGACTCATGTGGGTCCGAAGAATGGGCAGCCAATCCAAACCACGACTCAGGGGACTGCGATAAACTGCGCCCACAAGCAGTTCTCCTCGCCTGAGGCGGATGGAGCACCACAGTAGCTCACACAGACCATCGTCACTTCGGTAGGTGCTCACAAGTCTCCCACGCAGGGAAGACCGGATGTAAAGTAAGACACCACCGTGGGCATTCTTTAGTCTATCGCATCGGAAACACGAGTAACCGTTGAGTTCAAGTTCTTGGGTGTATAACTCTGCATGCAGCCATGTCTCTGCGAGTCCCACTACGTCTGGCCGCTCAGACGCAACGAAACAACAAAGCTCATCGCGCTTATTCATAATACTGCAAACGTTTGTGAAGGCTACTCGCAGGCCGCAGCGGGGGTCACCGGGCGTGCTTGAAGTGTGAGCAGCCTGTTTATCCTGATTCGCGGATGGTTGGAAACCACCCGAAAATTTACGATACGAAGATTTGTTTCCCCCTCACCAGTGCGTCTTTTTAGCTCAATGATGGCAGACTTGAGCCGCTCCCTGTCTACTGGGTCCAGGTCGGGACGAACATGGATCTTCAAACCTTTCAGCCTACTTAGGCGAGACATGATCAGTCTTGGACTGGCTTCGTCCACAAATGTGATTCTCATAGGCCGATTTTGTTGATCACCTTGCTTTCCAAGACGGGTAATCTGCCTCACTTTTACCGAGTCCTCACCAGCGTCGAGGAGTCTATCAATTAGACCCTGTAAAAATTCGACATCGTGATCGTAGCGCACTTGGGGTGATGGATCACTGGACTGCGGTGCGTGAAAGATCACGAGATTATAACGCCTCTGCTCGGACGAGGTTGGCCTTGCAGGGCGAAGTATACTACCAGCCTCAAGTGGTTTGGCTAACTGTTGACTTACAGAACGTAAACGCCCAACGTTCCTTCGTAATTTCGTCCTCTGTTCTTTCCACTGGTCTTCAGCACTCAGACTTTCACCTGCTGGGACATCAGTGTCCGTTGGACACAACAAAGGTAAGCAATTTAGGCCAGGTGCAACTGGGCTTCTCACAACGGTTTGACTTCGTGTCGGTGAGTTTGCACGGGTAGAGGAGGACGACTGAGCCGAAACCTGAAGGCTCTTCGCGCTAGGTTGTTGGGTCAAACACACGGAGCTGTTCGCAACAAAACGCTGAGGTCTACACGTCGGCTTTACTCTTTCTGGCTGTATTTTATTTCGGCAATTTTCACATATAGTTTGGACGAAATCGTTTTGGATCTCGCGAAGACGATGAAAATGCTCAACTGATAATCCAACACATGAAATATGGTATTTAACTTGGCACAAACCACACGTGAGGGCATTGGCACGGTATCCGACTAGTTTGGAGCAAGTACCACAGGATGACTGCTTCGGCATTGTGAATAATCCGAAAACAAGATGGCGGCCAAATGACGGAGAAAATGGCGATAGCAAGATCGCCGAAACCAAGCGATGAAAACACAAGTATTTCTGGTCGGAACTTTCAGAATCGGAAATGAAACTGAATTGTATCTCAATTTCCACGAAATACTTCCAATGAACGCAGAAAGTCAACACAAAGTGATCTTGTCAACACGGCCAAAAATAACCGACCGGAGGTCGCTATCCGCATTGACTAGCGTAGACCTTGTCCCCAGAGTACCTGAGGGTTCTTGTTTAACTGAGTTTACTGTGGTGGAAACGCAATTGCTTAGGCTGCTGCAAGAACTGTACCCTTCTAAAACAGCTGGACCTAATTCAATTTACCCGATGCTTCTATATGAGTTGGCGGTGGAACTAAGTGTACCGCTGACAATGATGTTTCAGAAGTCATTTGACAGCTGTACATTCTGAATGTAAGGAAGCTGTCATCTGTTCTGTCTTCAAAAATAGCGACAGGAGTCTGTCAGCCAATTATAGGCCAGTCAGTCTGACTAGCGTCGTGGTCAAACTGCTTGAAAAGCTGGTGAGAGATTCGTTAGAAGGTCACCTGAATAGATTTAATCTACTCAGTAGTGCACAACACGGATTCCGGAAGGGGTTTTCATGCATGACGAATTTGTTGGTTGCTCGTGAAGTTTGGACCGAGGTAGTGCACAATGGCCAGGTAGTGGATGTGCTTTTCGTCGACTTCTCGAAAGCATTTGATAAGGTACCCCACTTGAGGCTATCACAAAAGCTGAGCTCCTACGGTGTATCTGGCTGCGCCCTTCACTGGGTGTTTGCATTCTTGCAGGGAAGAGAGCAGTGTGTACATATGGGTCGCAGCTTATCCTTTAAGCAAGCGGTCCTTAGCGGTGTCCCCCAGGGCTCGGTCCTTGGACCGATACCGTTCTCCATCTACGTAAACGATCTCTCTGGAGAGCTTGGGGTATCATCCCTATTGTTTGCTGATGACCTTAAGCTATGGAATATTGTAAATGTCCCTGGGGGTTCTGAGGCCATACAGCATGCCCTGGACAGACTCTGGGACTGGTCTACTTTGTGGCTACTGCCCATTAATCAGGCTGTGTTCCGTCCTTCGTATAGGAGCAACTTTCCCGCCTTCGAGATACGTGCTCGGTGGGGTCGAACTCCCCCTTGTCTCCAACCAGGTAGACCTAGGCGTCGTTCATTCCTCGTCTTTGCATTCTGGTGACAACTGGAAGAAGGCCGCAAGTAAAAGTTTCAGAATGTTGTGGTTAATACGCCGTTCTTACTGGGTCTTAACTGCCGACATATTTGTGAAGCTGTTCTCAGCTTTCGTTCGGCCCCATCTGGAATACTGCGTCCAGGCTTGCCCTCCCTGCCTTGTTCGTGACAAAATGGAGCTCGAGAGAGTTTTGAGAGTAGGTACCAAATTGGTCGATGGGTTACGGGGGCAATCTTACCCCGAGCCTCTGCTTAGCTTGGGTATGTATTCAATGCACTACCGACGGCTTCGAGACCTAATCCTTACTTACCGCATATTAACAGGGAAGTTTGGACCGGACTTGAACTGGCTGTTTACCCCGACTAGATGGCCTTGTCTTCGTGGTCATCCCATGAAGCTACACAAGGCGTGTTCCGACAGGATCAGAGCGGAAACTTGGTTATCGCGTAGAGTTATCAAGCGCTGGAACTTGCTTCTAGAAAGTGTAGTCAGTGAACCTACGGTTAAGGGTTTCGAGCATCAGTTAGATCCGCTTGGGTGGCAACACGAAACCTTTCCCTTCTCCTGACCATATCCATCTTCCAACTTTGAGTTCATATTGTCATTCTCCTCATTCCTTGGTGTTATCCTTCATTTATATGACTTTTCTTCCTCTTTATCTTCCATTTTCTTTTTACGTCTTCCTTACTTCACGTGACCTGCACAGCAGGGACTGTTAGTGCAGGGAACGTGGACAGTAATTGGTTGACCAGGGTGTGGTCCAGGTGTTTCTTTTCAGATCCATCAAGACCTCGTAGCACCTTATTATTTTCTGGCCCAACGATCCGCTCAAGAAGGAACACTCAAGAGATCTTCCTATCGTTCCACTCCCATCTGAATCTGAATGCCTTATATAACCACGGTTACAGGATAATTCGTTTTATTCTTCTGCCTAGACCGTGCGTTAAGTCTTGGTTTATTTGTTCGTAGTTTCTAGTCTAGTTTTCTTACAACGTACTTAATTTAGGCTTCGTATCGTTAGGTACAGCTTGGCTAAAGCTGGTGTGCGCCATGTTCTTCTGTAGGTGCTGTGTCAGAAATTAGTGATCGCGAGAAATAGCCGAGCATCTTCACACAGATTTAGCGGCCATCATCACTAACGGTGCCTACACCGTTTTGACCGCCTAAATGCAGCTCATCAGTGGGTAGTTTTCCAACTTAGGCTTCAGATCACGGCATACGCAGAAAATATTTGACTCTCAAGTCATCAAGGTATATCAGCTTAACCACTTTGCTAGGATCCTGTAATCGAGTCTTGGAGATGAAACAAACATCGCTAGCAAGGCACTCTAGGATTTACTTTTGGTCAATTTGCTGCCTGGTCTGCACTTGGCTCGAACGCTAGACTGCCCTCCGTAATGAAGATCGTGGTTGATGGAGGCCACTGGCTGTGTTCTTTGTGCATCGGTAAATCTAGCATATGATGTGTTGCGTTGGTAGTAAGGCAAGAGCAGAGAAACGCGACGTAGTAGTATTTACTAAATCCGCTAACAGTAGCTCATGACGATCTCGTCGATTTACCTGGGGTTGTTGATGGTCACCTCCTCTCCAGCTTATCAGAAAACGGATACACAGATGCGTGGCCAATAGATAAGGCCTTTACCTTTCTACTCAGAGGTCACCATCTCGATTCTGCATGGATACTGCCTGCTTCACAATATGCTTTGCATGGGCGCGACTACTAGTTTTCGAGTAGAAGCGAACTGTCGGTAAGATGCTGCTTTCTTTCCTTCAGGGTACGTGGCATTCGGATTGAAATCTATTAGACGTACTAAAATATTTTGTGAAAGATTTTTTCGCGCTTCCTAACAGTGAGTGGTTTATAACTGCTGTTATTTTGGTTTCCCTACATGCTTTTTACTCCCACACAAAACTAATGCGCCTACCCCTTATTACGCGTAAACCAATGCCGCCACGTTTATTTAGTTCTGAAGTCCATGGGTGATAACAGTGACGTCGGCACGAAGCTTTCAAAGTAAGGTTTCTTGGCTACTAATTTTCTTGCTTTCATAGATTCGAAGGCGATGCAGGTGCTAAACGAAAATTTGTGCCTAATATCAACAAAGCACTTAAAAAACAAGTTGCCACCAGTGAAAAGTAGGTTTTTCATACTCTAAATTGCGCACCTTACATATGCACGCTATTTATTGGTGTTCGCTTGTGCGCTTTTTTGTTATATTCTCACTACCGTCGCAGTTGACGAAATCGTTTTGCTTCTCAAGTTATCCATAATATAGTTCCACTTGTTTTTCATCATTTAACTCTAGTCGGCGGAAGTGATCACCAATCTCTTCAAGCCACTATGAGGCTGGCCTCAAACTTTGCGTACCATAGCCCACGCAAAGACGTCAGCAGCACGCCGGTATACAATGCTGACACTTGCTGCCGCTGAACCACTAACAGTCGCACATGGGCTAAGGATCCTGCGAGGACCGCCTTGTCCCTACGCAGGTTAGTACCCACGCCTTCGGCTTGTGATCCTTAAGGCTACTGGCGGATTGAATGAGATTCCACTTCAATCGTCAGCTGGTGGCCGAGTGGTCTGCGCATTTGTTTTGCAACCATAAGGTCACCGCTTCGAATCTGCGTAGGGGTGGGCGTCCTCGCGGTATACTCAGCCCACGCGCGACTGGTGGTGGTCGCGCGGCAGCGAAGCGCCGTTACGGCGTATGGCTGACACATTATTATTATTATTATTATTATTATTATTATTATTATTTGCCACTTCAATCGTCCATTTATCTACAGGACAGGAAAACACCAGCTGCATTTTGCAGACTTTTTGGTTTTGTGGGTTGATACCTAATTTGAGCAGACGGAAAAAGTTAGCCATTAACCTCACATCCGTCTGTCGCAACGAGACTGGACCTTAACGTGGTGCGACGGTTTGCATACCTCATTGACCCATTGAGCTATACTGGGTGATGCCTCCGGGCACCTTGAGAGCTACTCCTACCAGGTTGGTCAATGGTGAGAGGTCAGACAAACTCAGTCTCCTGGTCCTCCAGATTGGGGGTTTGAAATAGGATGGCGTCCATTTCTGTAAAACTAAATCATTGCCACATCCGCTGCCTTGCGGACAGGTTTTTGAGCCAAAACCTTTGGATGAGGACCCTACTCGTCCTCCTGTCTAAGTCTGTGCGCCCTGGCAGTATCTCAGCTCACATACAACCATGACATTTTCTTCAAACATAAACTTCATCCTGCATCGGCCGTCGCGCAGATTATTAAGGGTCGCCTTATCTGCTGCATACAGCAGGGCGGATAAGCGCAAACATGCTACTGCTGGCGCCTCCCTTCTTTCTTTTCCACCTGTTTCTCTTACTCCCATCCCGACCACCATTACTAACCTTCTATAATTCCCAGTTTAATTGACAGCAACCGAAGTGCCACTAGAGTAGAACCATCTGTAGCCACCATCCCACAGCACCTATCGGTAAAAATCCCTTGTAAGGCCACGCTATCGCGGTTCCATGGTGACATTCAACGTTCGCACTCTAAGAAGAATAGGTCAACAGGCTGCACTCGCACGCACCTTGGACAACTGGGTATTGATGTGTGTTGTTTGTCCGAAACTAGGATCAATAACCCTAACTGGGTTATTGAATTAACTGCACCCGGCTTATCCTCTCTTTATTGGTTGCATGCATCCAGAGACGCCGAAGCAGCACTCACGGGTCAATCTGGTGTAGGTATCATTCCCAGCTCCAAGGCTGAGCCATCGTTGGTTGATTGGATTCCGGTGAACAGCCGTTTATGTGCAGCCCGTTTGATGACATCAACTAAGGTTGATTCACGAAGTAATACAAAACGCTGTTTGTTTGTGATTTCTGCTTATGCTCCCACTGACTGCAGTTCTAATGCTGTCAAGGACACATTCTATCACGAACTGAACGCGCTACTACGTAGTGCTACTAGTTCAGATATTATAGTACTTGCAGGGGATATGAACGCACAAGTAGGGCGTCTGAGTTCTTCAGAATCTCAGCTGGGTGGTAATTATGGGCTTAACTCCGAACGGACTGACAACGGTGTGCGCGTGCTGCAACTATGTGCGGAGCACCAGCTGTTTCTTAGTACCACTGCTTTTAGCAACAGTGGGCGCCGTAGTGCCACTTGGCGTCCTCCTGTAGCTGGTCAGCGATAGACCCAAATTGACCACATAGCCATAAGTTACAGGTGGCGTGGTTCCATCCTGGATTGTCGCTCGTACTGGAGTACCTATGTCGACTCTGATCATGCCTTGGTATGCTGTCGTTTCTCCATGAACTTTACCGGGAGGCGCACCAAGCGTCTCCTCCAATTGGCAACTGCGAAATTGTCTCAGCCCTCACTGCATACCGAACTTTCGCTGTCTTGTCCTATTGACACTGAGCTTCAGTGGAATAGGATCTCGGCCGCCATGCACGACGCAGGAGCATCTGCTTGTGGTACTATCCATCGTCACCGTACCAGTCACTGGATATCCGAGACGTCGGTGAATCTATTGGCATCTAGAAGACACCTCCCGGCTGGTTCTGAATACAATGTGACCAGACAGGCTATTAGGCGTGAAGTAAAGCAGAGCCTACGTGGTGACAAGGAAGCCTGGTGGACCAGTAGGGCTCACGAAATAGAGGAGGCGTGAGCAGTAGGCAGTTACCGCAGGCTCTTCCAGCTAATCCGCACCACTGGTCCAAAAAAACCCAGGTGTTAGTGACACAATCAGTGACAGCGCGGGTGCGCTGATAAACAATAAGGAGCGCGGTATGACTCGTTGGGCGGAACACTTTCCAGATCACTTCAGCCTGCCACCTGTTCCCGGACCTCTTCCTATTCAGGTGATGCAGGACGAGCCATGGACGGTTAGTTTAGAGTCTCCCTCAGAGGCCGAGGTCCGAAACTCGATAACAGCCCTTAATCGTTTTCGTGCCGCTGGACTGGATTCACTCCCACCTGCACTATTTAAGGATGGAGGTGAGGTCCCCTGCAAAGCACTGATCTCCTTAATCGAATGTATCTGGAAGGAAGAGTGTCCTGGTTAATTGGAGCGGATAGATTATAGTGGCAATATATAACTATGACAGTTGTACAGACTGTTCTAACTACGGGGGTATTAGCCTAACGCCAGTTGTGACAAAATTATTGGCCTCGATTATTGTTCGCCGCCTCAATGTTGAACGGGCATCTCGCATTAGGGAAGAGCAGGCCGGTTTCCACCCAGGACATGGCTCTATAGACAATATATTCACTTTGCGGCAGGTGCTAGAGCAGCGCCACGCATACCGCAGAGCGACAATGGCTGCGTTCTTTGAGTGCAAGTGTGCGTTCGATTCAGTCGATCGATCGATTCTGCTCGAACTACTTGCACGGAAAGGTGTTCCCACGAAATATGTGAACATCCTAAGTGCTCTATACTCGAAAACTACAGGCCCCGTCAGGGTCTACGGTGTCTTATCGGATAGCTTTCCGACTACAAGTGGCGTTCGTCAGGGTTGTCCGATTTCCCCATTTTTGTCCAATTTTGTCGTGGATTCAATCGTGGGCTGTTCCCTTGCGGAATCTCACGATGTAGGCGTTGAAGTGCTGCCTGGTGAAAGGTTAGTTGATCTAGATTATGCGGACGATATCGTCTTGCTTTTCGACAATGTTTCGGCGGCACAATCAATCCTGAATAGCCTGTCTAGAGTGGTCCCATTATTTGGTATGCACTTCGCATCTTCAAAGTGCAAAGTGTTGCTTCAGGACCACCAGCCACTTGATGACCCCTTGACGCTTGCTAACGAGGAACTCGATTCGGTTGATCAATTCACTTATCTTGGCAGCTGCATCAGCAACGATGGGCGCATAGAAACTGACGTCAGCTCACACATTGCAAAGGCCAGAGCTGCCTTCTTGAACCTGCGGCATGTTTGGCAACAGAAGGGAGTTTCCCTCCGTCTGAAAGGCCGTGTATACAAGGCCACAGTGAGGGCCGTTCTGCTGTATGGTAGTGAGACTTGGCCCCTTCGGTCTGAAGATCTGAGGCGCCTTCCACTCTGATCATCGTTGTCTGCGAAGCATTGCTTGTATCGGTTGGCACCAGCGTGTCCGCAACGATGATGTGCGTAGGCGAGTTACTTGGTGGTGATAATCATGCTAGCTTCATAGAACAACGAATAGTACTGAATAAGTTGCGTTGGCTCGGGCACATGCTACGTATGCCTGCTCACCGCTTACCTAGGAGCGCCTTGTTTAGTCTGCCAGGTGTAGGGTGGCGCAAGGCTGGAGATGGACAGAAGTTGACTTGGCAGCGGGAAATGAAGTCACTGACAACCAAACTGGGTGCCGTTGATCCGTCTCGCCTTCCGGGCTGGAGTCCACGTGACTCGTCTTGTGCTTGGCTCGAGACTTTACAGGACATGGCTCGCAGTAGACACCAGTGGCGCGTCTGCTGCCGTCTCCTAATCGGATTGTCTGTTTAAAGTGTGTTTGGTGCTGAGTTATCTGCGGGGTAATGGCTGATTATGACGCGTGGCAGTGAAAGCCGCAAAGAAGCTGTTTCGCCGCTGCCGCCTTACCTTTGCACGATAGCCAGCTGTTTGTGACGGTATGTTGTCTACACAAGGCGTAGGCGCCTTGACCCTGAATGTTTGTTTAGGGCATTAAGGTTTTCAGGTAAGTCCCCCTTCTCTCCCTCTTATTCTTTATTTCATAGGTCCTCATGGTTGTATGGCAACGAAGCATCAGTTCAAATGGCTGATGTACTGCTGTTGATGATGATGACGTTCGACCCTTCTGTATGATCGTGAAACCTGGCCCCTTATATCAGTTGACATGAAGAGGCTAGTTGCGTGCGACCGCCGGTACTTTCGCAGTTTGGCTCATATCTGGTAGTAACACGGTGTGAGCAATGGGCGTGTTCGGCGCCTTGTTTATGGCGCATGAAGAAGAAACGAACCTCTCAGCACCGTTATTTCGCGCACCAGACTCCGATGGCTATACCACATGTTACGCATGCCACCCCACCGACTCCCGCGACGTGCGTTGTTTGCGCTACTGTTGCGGATGGAAGAAGGGGAGAGGTGGCCAAGCGATGACGTGGTCAAATGGTATGAAAGCCCTTACTTCGTAGCTGGCCTCGGTTAGAGCGCCTCGGCTCCGTTTGGGTTCCGAACAACCGTGAACACCTTTGTCTGGATACTCTTGTTGACAGTACCAGGAGCCGAATTCAGTTGCATTTGTAATGTGAGTTTCTTTGTCCCTCTTCATCCCTCTTAGCCTCCCCTTCTAACTATGATATCATCTGTTAGGCGTAATATAACCCATTTTTTGTAGCATAATAGCTGACTGTTAGCTTTCCGGAACGATGTCCATCCGTTACTGGTGACTCAGCCGGCGTGCCTCTGTTTCATTGTTTTCTTTTCTTTTGTAATGCGACACAGTAGCTGAGGTGTTTTCCACCTGCAGCTAAGGTTTATTATGATTATGATGGTGCAAGCTCTTCCAGCTGATCCGCATAACTGGTCCCAAGAAACCAGGCGTTAGTGAGACAATCAGAGACCGCGCGAGTGCACTAATTCACCATAAGGAGCGCCGTATGGTTCGTGGGCGAAATACTTTAAAGGTCAGTTCAGTTGGCCCCCTGTTTCCGGACTCCTTCCCACTCATGTGATGCAGGTTGGGCCATGGCCGGTTAGTTTAGAGGGTCCGTCAAATGATCCGAAACGCGATCACAGCCTCCAATCATTATCGTGCTCCTGGCCTTGGATTCCCTCACACCTGCACAATTTAAGGGATGGAGGTGAGGTCCTCTGCAAAGCACTGATCTCCCTTTTCGAACATGTATGGAGGGAGGAAACTGTCCTGGCTAACTGAAATGAATCATTTATAATGGAAATATGCAATAAGGTCCGTCGCGCCGACTGTGCTAACCACAGTGGTATTAGCGTAACGTCAGTTGTGACAAAATTACTGGCCTCAATTCTCATTTTTCGCCTTATTTCGGAACGGGAATCCAGAATAAGAGAAGAGCAGGCAGGTACTAGAGCAGCGCCACGCATACCGCAGACCTATAATAGCTGTGTTCTTGGACTTCCAATCAGTCGGTCGGTGCATTCTATTTGAAATACTTGCACGAAAAGTGTTGCCATTAAATATGTGACAATTTAACTTACGTTATACTCAAACTCGACAGGCCGCATCAGGGTCTACGGTGAATTACCGAATATTTTTTCGACAACAATTGGCTTTCGTCAGGGTTGTCCAATTTCTAATTGAGGCTCTGCCTTGTAAAAGGCTAATTAATCTTGTTTATGCGGACGATATTGCTGTTTAACAATGTTGAATCGGCGCAATTTCCCCTGAATAGTCTCTCTAGAGTGGCCCCATTATTTTGTGCGCTTCACGCCTTCCAAGTGCCAAGTGCTTCTGCAGGACCACCAGCGACTTGATAACTCATTGACCTTTGATAACGCGGAACTCGAGCTAGTTATTCAATTCACTTGGCAGATGCATCTGCAACTATAGGCGCATAGCGACTGCAGTTAGTTCACTTATTGCAGGAGCCAGAACTGCCCTTATTAATCTGCGACCTCTGTGACGTCAGTTTGGAGTTTCCCTCCGTCTAAATGGCGTTGTTTACAAAGCCATAGTGAGTGCCGTCCTATTCCATGGTAGTGAGACTTGGTCCCATTATGTCACAAGATCTGAAATGCCTTCAAGTCCTCGTTCATCACTGTCTACGGAACATTACTGGTGTCGGGTGGTTTCAGCGTGCCCGCAACGGTGATGTGCGTAGGCGAGAGCTAGGCTGTGACAATTAAGCTAGTTCCTAAGAACAACGAATAGCAGTGCATAAGTTGCGTTGTTTTGGGCACTTACTACGTATGCCCGGTCGCCGATTACCGAGAAGGGTCCTGTTTTGTCTGCCAGACGTAGGGCAGCGCAAGGCTCGTGGACAAAAGTTGACTTTGTAGGGTGAAATAGGGTGATTGCGAGGTTGGAGTCCACGTGACACGCCTTGTTTTTGTCTCGAGACTTTGCAGGACATGGCTCGCAGTCCACACCATTGGCGCGTCTGCTGCCGTCTCGTTTGGTAGTGAGTTATCTGTGGTATAATGGCTGATTATGTCGCGGAGCAGTGAAAGCCGCAAGGAAGCTGTCTGGCCGATGCTGCCTTATCTTTGCACTGTGACGATATGTTGTTGACAATGTGTAGCTGCCTACTACCTGAGTGTTTGATTAGGACATTAAGCTTTTGCGCTAGGTCCCCTTTCTCTCCAACTTATGGCTCTTCGGCAGCGAAGCATCAGTTCAGATGGCAAATCTACTGTTACTGTTGATGATCATTTCAAAGTATTTTGTTCTTTTTTCGTAGTTTCATAACTTTTTCTTGTTGATTACAAAACGATGTTAGCGGCATGGTAAGGTGCTCTACGGCGATGGGCAAACGATAATAATAATAATAATGGCTTCTCTTCAACATTGGTTAACTTCGGTTGGCATGTGATTGACATCGGTTGCAGCTGTACATTCCGCTGGAGCAGAATGTCTGCTATGCAATTGTGTAGCTGTCCGTGATTGCACTTGGGTAAGAAGGGGCTTGTTGCACCAGAGAGTCGGAGTCTCCAAGCAATGCTGATATAAATCGACCAATTTTGATGGTCTCCGTTTTTTCCCATTTTATTTGCTGGTTACTGTCTTGTCGGTTTTGCGTACGATGCGATACGAGCCAGAACAAGGATGCTGAAGTTGCTGGCGTACGCTGTCAGTGCGAATGTACTCATGTGTGCAAGTAGTGGGGCGTTTGTCCACGTTGGTACGCAAGATCTATGCTCTGAGTTGGACAGGCTGAAGCTGTCGCATTTGGTGGCATAGGCAAGCTGCGTAGTCACCATTGTCGAAAGGTGTGGGCGCTTTTGGTGAGACAAGCTTACCAAGTAGGTGCTGTGTACAGTCAAAGACTAGCGAAAACTGGTTGACTTCAAGGTCCGCTTTAATCGTGTTTTTATGCCCAGGAGAACAGTCGGGCGTGTTTCGGTCCAGGATACGCTAGATCGGCCACAAGGGGAATTGTCGGTGGAACCTTTCTACCATTGCGTCAGCTACGTTTTGGTGTGCCGTAGTTCGGTTATGCTGGCAACCATGTAATGTGAGTGGTTTGCTGAAGGATCGATCAAAATGTGATTCTCTGTCGGTGATGCCTACGCTTGGGCAATGGAATTGAGCAACTCGGCGTTCTAGAAAGGCGCCTGCAACTGTCTCAGATGAGCAGTCGGCTATCAGAACTGCTTCTGACCAACGTGTAAATCTGTCAACCCACGTGAGGAGATACACATAGTTTTTGCACAGTAACAAAGATCCGATCAGATCGACGTGAACGTGTGCGAAGCGTGAGTCAGGTGCCGGAACGACGCCTAGTGGGCCTATGATGTATCTGTACACCTTAGCTTGTTGACAATCTAAGCATGTTCCAGCTATCGCATTTGACCTTAGGCAAGACAGAGCATTTGGTTACAACTTTCTGGGAGGCATTTTTTCCAGGATGTGACAGATTGTGTAGGGCACTAAAATTTAGTCGGTGCATTGACGTAGGAACTACTGGGAGGGGAGAACTATGTAAGACCTCACGAAGAATAGTCCATTCACATGAATTTAGTGGTGCTTTGTATAGTTTCCTAGAGGGGTTGCGTCGAAACTTGTCTGTGTCTGGATCCGCTGGTTAGACTGCAACTATGACGGCTAAATCAGTGTGGGTCCACAGTACTTTAGCTGATCTGGTGAACTCGTAAAAGATCCTGCGAAACAGGATTAAGAACACCTATCATGAACAGGGACGTAGTCCAAATGTCTAGTCTTTCTCCTTGCATATTGCGTACAAACGAGGCAACTAATTGATAGGTACTGCAAAATGTCCACCTTCGAGGTGATAACATAAACATCTGATACCTAGGTAGAGTGCCGGTAGTTCCCTACCGAAGATACTGTAACCTGATCCGGCAGGCTGAAAACCTTTCGAAAAGAAGCCGAGTGATATCTATCGCTGTTCGATTAGCTGCTGATGAATAGCACGGATACCGATGTCTGATGCAACAGTCTTTAGAGTGGTGCGGTTGGGCCTGGGTGAGCGAGAGGGGCTATGTTGTATATAGCTTTCTCGAGCTTCTCGAAACCCAGCTGAGCGTCATCTGGAAAGTGGAACGTACATGGTTTGCTGCTGGGCACCCCCGTCATTGGCTATACTTTCTGCTGACGTCAGCGTACAAGTGGCATGAGCGACTGGCTTCTTAGACCCGTCCGGGAAAATTTGGGAGATGACTGCTCTAGCTCCGTACTTTTATGCATCAGATGACAAGACAGTCGGCAGCTTTGGATCGTAGTGCCTTGCCATCGGCCTATGGCGTCAGAAAGTCCGTGTTTACAAGGCCACAGTGAGAGCCGTCCTACTCTTTGGGAGTCAGACTTGACCCATTCTTTCTGAGGACTTTAGGTGCGTTCAGGTATTTGATCACCGTTATCTGCCAAATTTTGCTGGTGTCGGATGGCACCAGCGTGTTTTTAACGATGATGTGTCTTGGCACGTGTCCGATAGTGATTATCAGACTAGTTCCTCAGAACAACAAATAACACTGCACGTATTTTTGTTCGTCGCAATCAGCCGACAATCCAGATGAGTTAACTATATCGCATTTAGCTAACAATTCGTGATGGTCGGATACCGTCCTCCTTGGCGCAGTTGCATAAGCTGCGGGCTAGTTGGCAAGAGCCACTAGCAGTCTTGGCTTCGATCCTCCACAGAGAACCGAAGGATGCGCACCACTGATGAGCCCCAACAAGACGAAACGGCCGTCTGGTGCTTTTCCGGATAGCTAGTTGACTTATCTGAATTGTCGGCTGATTGCGACGAACAAAAATACTCACCAAAATCCTTCCACTCATAGTTAACACTGCACGTGTTTAGTTGACTTGGGAACCTACTACGTATGCGTGTCACCGCTTACCGAGGTGGGCCTTGTTTTGTCTGCCAGATGTATGACGGCACATGGCTAGGAGTTGACGAAAGTTGACCTAGCCGCATGAAATGGGATGCCTGACTGCGAGACTAGGTGCCATCGGATCTTCTCTCCTTCCAGACTGCAATTCACGTGACCCGCGTTGTGCTTGGCTCGAGATGTTACGGGACATGACTCCCACTCAACATAAGTGGCGTGTCTGCTATTGTTTACTAGTTGGACTGCCTGTTAAAGATGTGATTGGTGCTAAGTTACCTACGGAGTAATGTGTGTTATTCTCTTATCCTCGTCGGCCGGTGGCCGAGTGGTCCGCACGTTTGCTTTGCAACCATAAGGTCACTGGTTCGAATCCGCGTAGGGGTGGGCGTCCTCGCGGCATACTCAGCCCGCGCGCAACTGTTGGTGGTCGCGCGGTAGCGAAGCGCCGTTACGGCGTACAGCTGACACATTATTATTATCATTATTCTCTTATCCTCGCGCTCTTCGGCTACGAACCTGTACTGCGTTCGTTGGGTTTGCATTAGTTCCGCACGTGTAGACTTTAGCATAATGGTTGATTATGACGCGGAACAATGAAATCCGCTAGGAAACTGTCTTGCTACTGCCATCTTATTTACGATCGCCGTCTATTTGTGACGGTGTGCTGTTGACATCGTTTTGGCGCCTTGACCCTGAATATTTGCTAGGGCATTACGGTTTCCACTCTTATTATTCTTCTTTCTGCAACTCATTATGATTGTATGGCAGCGAAGTATCAGTCCAAATGTCTGATGTACTGCTGTTGATGATGGGGAACTGGAGACAGCTCTCCGTAGTCTCTTCCTCAACGTCGTGAGTCGCGGTAGAGAGGTTTCATGATGGATATAAATTTAGTTGACACTCCCTTTTCTGGTAGACTACCACAAGGTGGCTCGATGAACAGAGTTGTAGGCGGCTTTAACGTCAGAGTATACCACCATCATCGGGCGTCTTTAAATGTATCTCTGCTCTGACGCTTTCCGAAGAGTATACAGTGTCCCAACAAGATATACTCACTTTTTGACCTTCCAATACTCATTCATTTTGGGTGTAAGTAGATGTATCTTAACAAACACACGATCCTAAGAAATTAAATAAATAAATAACTTGATGTGGAACCCATTATTTAGTGTCATGTAGATCAATGTTCTCTCGCATTCGTCATGTTCGTCCTGTTCCAAACACAGCTGATGACGTTCAACAATAGATTCAACAACATTGCTAAACACTTCATTTGAAATTGCAAGACATTGTATTCGCATATCATTTTTCAAATCGTCGATTGTCGCTGGTTTTGCGGCATACACTTATCCCCATGCACCATATCCCCATATACACTTATCCCCATAAAAGGAAATCCATCGGCGTAAGGTCTGGTTAACGCGCAGGAAATTCAACGCCACCTCTTCTGTCAATCCACTTGTTTGGATGTGTTGCATCGAGGTAAGCCCGTACATCACGATGGTAGTGGGGAGGAGCTCCATCTTGCTGGAAGTAAATCTCATCGTGCACAAACATCTCTTCAATCCTTGGACCGACGTTTTCCATCAGTAAGGTTAAGTAAACTGCACCATTGACAGTTCGATCAAAAATATTGTCCATCGACCCCCAATACTGACATCCCGCACCACACTGTTGCACCTGGTAAGTTCATAAGGTGTCCCATACTTAAATGTGAATTTTCACGGGCCCAGTATGTGCAGTTATGTCAGTTTACTGAACCATTTAACTTGAAGGTGGCCTCTTCGCTCCATAAGATTTTCTCAGCAAACGTTGCATCCTCTCTGAATTTGTACAGATACCATTCGCAAAATTAAACTCACCAATCAAGATCATCATTGGAAGCTTGAAGTGATGTTAGAATGTAACTTTTCCGATGATCTTGTTTCAACATCCTATGAACACTCGATTTTGGGATACCGATCTCACGACTCAATTGTCTTGAGGATTTCTTTGGGGATCGGGAAGGGGCTTCTTCTATTTATTTGCATTTATTGGGGCTGGTGAATGTTCTTGGTCTTCCGGAGCGTTGTTTACTTACGTTGTGCACAATTCCGTACGCTTCAAATTTATCTTTGATGCGAGCAAGGGTACGTCGCGTTGGTGAAGTCTTCTGAAACTGTTAAATTGTCTCTGCGTTTCCATGACATTCTCCTACTTCTAATAGCACTTTAATATAATTTGTTTCTTCAAACGTTAGTTTCGCTTTTGCCATTATGAAGGGTTGGGCGCATCTGAAACTAAAAAATACATTATTAATCATTTGTCAAAGAATACATTGTTAATCGTCTGTCAAAAGCATACATTATTAATCGACTTTCAAAGAGTAACTACATCTTTTTGGGACACCCTGTATATGTACAACGACGTGCAGGGTAGAAGTCAGCCTGAATTTCGCATTTAGCTCACACGAGCAACGATAAGTGATCAAAAATCGTAACCGTTTGATTTTTCTGGGTGATGGAAGAGAGATTACATCCTTTTGTACTTTTGCACAAAGTCCGTTAACCTCTTTTTGAAGATGGGCATGGCACTTGACAGTGTCTAGTCTGAAGCTACCTCTTCAGTCTGCTAAGTCGCGTTGTACAGAGCAGCAAGCGCAGTCGATAAAATCACCTTCATCTTTTCGCGAAGATGAAGGGAGGACATCGGGTCCAGGATCGTTGTTTCATTTCATTACGGAAACGTATTGCGCGTGTTTTATTGCAAGGTACAGAATGGGTCGCGGGAAACCACGCATGGTAGACTCAACGAGCCAACGTAATGTGGTCTTCATTTCATCTTATCGCGTCATTAGTTGCTTATTATGGATGGTTCCTTTACCACTCCAGTTCCGGTGCAGAAGAAGTTGCTCCGTGGTTATCGATGAGAGACCTACGTTTCCTGTGGCAGGGCCAACAGTGATTATGTTCAGTTTTATTCTTTTGAGCTCTTTGCAATCATGCAAGTTGGAAACTTGCTCATTTCATGCTTGCTTCCGTGAGCGGATCAGTTCTTCGCATAGGTCCTCCTTTAGCAACTCGTACAGATTAATCTAGATCAGCAGCGCGGTGATAATCGAAGAACTGCACTTCGTTTCATACTTCTAGCCCGGACTTCTCTTCTAATTTGATCCACCAGGGCTCAACCTTCGTCATTCCAGGCGAGTTTTCGACCATCTTGTCTCTGATAGTGCTCAGCTCAAGGAACCGGACGGCGATGCTTATTGATAATGTGGGTGTTAACCATATACCTGATTTGTCCGTTGATATCTGGCTTGCTAACAGCGCTGGGGTGTAAATCGGTTGGACCTTAAGTACGCACTTTTCATTTCTGCACCTTCCTCCCTTCGCATGTTCTGTATTCACTAGTTTTGTTCATCCTGTAAGCTCCGCACTATTTGGTTGTCCCGAAATCCATTGACCTTTCTAACACATTTTGCAACTATTATTTATTTTAAACAAGCAAGATAACGTCAGTTGTTATCGACGACGTACTGTGAACGCTGAGACAAGCCGTCGATGCTTCTCTCTTATGACAAGCTGGGCTATCTGTCAAAGTATTGGGCGAGATACCTTTCGATACGGTTACAGTCACCGAATCTCTCGTCCTAGAGTAGATGTTGTAGCGAGCGAAAAGGTTGTAGTCAGTAGCAGTAAGGTATGGGCTAGATGCTTAAGGCATAAGGTATTCGACACCGAGCTGCTGAGTCTTGAGACACCTAATCTTCAACATATGAAGGCGTGTACTGTCATGCAGAACGATTTGAGCCGCTATTGGACGTATTTTTCGGTGTTCGTCGACCATCTTTTCCTGTTGTTGGCAGTGGACGCCGGTAGTAATCGTTGAGTTATCAGGTGGCAGTTCCCAATAGATGACGCAGCGTTGATCCCACCAGACCTACAGCATCACTTTTTGTCGTGCACTCTGTCTTTCGGGACTTCTATTAGCATGTCGTCTGCTGTGATACACTGACAATTCCTGGAGCGCCCACTATTCACCACAAGTAACGACATAGTTTAGTCATCGATGATTACGTCCTCTGGTGAACCATAAAAGTGCGATGACATTTCAAAAATTCCTCATCAGTCGATTCGTGTGGCACAATTTGTTCAAGCTTTAGGACCATTCTGAATTGGCCCAAATACCGATGAATGTTGGCTTTCGGAGGGCAAGGGGTGTCGAAATTTCGCACACTGCATTGGATCCTACTTCGGAAGATCCTGTATGCTATTGACAAAGTCTGCTGGCTTGCGTCCTTGACCTAGGTTTGACAATCCGAAGTTTCTTACTCTAAACCGACGAAACCAAAATTTCTACATACCTTAACTTGGGGCATCCGTGTCCAGTACGGCACGCATGTTACGATAAGCCTCGACCGCTTTGCGCCCCTGTAAGAACTGGTACAACAAGCATCTACAAACAGTATGTTGATCATCTACCAATACCGCAGCCATTGCTAAGCTAGACAATGTAAGATTATTGTTCTAATAGGTCCCATTATGTATCGTATAAAAGCAGCTTCCAGAGAATACTGGAATGGCACCGAAAAGTGTCAATTGATTTTCGACAACCTACTAGTTGGAGTCAGGTGGCCTATCAATCTGCATTAGGGTAGGTTGATGAGGTTGTTTTGTGTTCCCGCAGAGTCCAACATTTTTCTTGTATTACACCAGTTCCTTTGACCACTGGTTATGTCACACTGGGTGATTTTGTTCCATGCACTGTAATGAAGCCTTATTCTGCCGAAACTTACGTTCGATAAAATGAAGCACAATCCACCAGACATACTGCTGTGTTCACTAATCCATAAGCCGAAACGACTTCCTCTTCCTCAGTTTGTGGTAGACCAAAGGCAGACACTACTGCATCTGTTATTAGTAGCGTGGAAAAGCCGGACTGTGAAATGGCATCCAGCCAACAGCAGGCCTCACTGATTCTTCCCAAGGAGAGGAAGGCTTTAAAACAGTTGCCTGCACGCGAGGAATAGACGCACAACAATGCACACTACATAACTCCTGTACACAGAAGGAAGTCGGCCAGTGGCCGAGTGGTCTGCGCACCTCGTTTGCAAACATAAGCTCCCCGGTTCGAATCCGCGTAGGGGTGGGCGTCCTCGCGGTATACTCAGCTCGCGCGCGACGTGGTGGCGCGGCAGTGAAGCGCCGTATGGCGTACAGCTGACACATTATTGTTTTTATTATTACACAGAGGTAACCCCGAGCCATGCAACCTTCATCAAGGATAGCGAAGCTAATTGGATGTCTTGTTTGTCGGAACGAATGCACGTAGTATTAGCTATGTTGACACAATAAATTATTCCGCCTGCACTTCGGGTTCTTACAAGTTGAATAAATCGGTTTTTGTTCGTCGCAGTCAGCTGACAATTCAGATAAGCCAACTACCTATCCGGAAAGCACCAGACGGCCGTTTCGCTCTGTTGGGGCTCGTCAGTGGTGCGCATCCTTCGGTCCTCTACGGAGGATCGAACCCATGTCTGCTAGTGGCTTGTGCCAACTAGTCCGCTGCTTATGCAACTGAGCCATGGAGGACGTCAGCCGACAATTCGTGATGGTCTGCTACCGTCCTCCATGGCTCAGTTGCATAAGCAGCGGACTAGTTGGCACAAGCCACTAGCAGTCATGGGTTCGATCCTCAGTAGAGGACCGAAGGATGCGCACCACTGACGAGCCCCAATAGGGCGAAACGGCCGTCTGGTGCTTTTCCGGATAGGTAGTTGACTTATCTGAATTGTCAGCTGACTGCGACGAACAAAAATACTCGCTAATATCCTTCTACTCATAAGTAATATAAATTCGCCCTTACGGATTCCATAAATGCTATGTCGATTCATAGCTGCCGTAAACGGGAAGTCCTGACGCCGGAAGGCCAACCGCTGTCATCTGCATGGCAGGTGCCTGCATGACAGTGGGGGATGGGTCGGGCTATATCGCAGTTAGCTAACAATTCGTGATGGTCGGCTACCGTCCTCCATGGCTCAGTTGCATAAGCAGCGGGCTAGTTGGCACAAGCCACTAGCAGTCATGGGTTCGATCCTCCGTAGAGGACCGAAGGATGCGCACCACTGACGAGCCCCAACAGAGCGAAACGGCCGTCTGGTGCTATCCGGATAGGTAGTTGACTTATCTGAATTGTCCGCTGATTGCGACGAACAAAAATACTCGCTAAAATCCTTCTACTCCTACGTAAATCGGTTTTTCTTAACCCCAATAAATTAACAGCAGACTATCGCGTATTTTGGGTGGCGTCGCGTGTTCTGAAGGGACTGGGAACAGCATGAAACCATCTCTCAATCTTGTGATGATGTAATTTTACTTGGATCCGTTACTGTTCACCAACTTGAATACTATATGGTTCAAATCGCTGTAGTGCTGGTAAACATTGCACACCAAAGTACTCGGTCTGTTGATCCAGGTCTACCGTGCCTTAACTATCATGCTCGACTCGAGTTTTACAGACATTCCGACGCGATGCCGGATAGTCTGCTGCTGGCAGGCTCTAATAACGCTTATTCGATATTCACACTATCGGTGAACCACATTTTCCTGAAGTCAGTGATAAAGCACGGTGTTCCCCACCCTCTTCAGAACGCAATGAGGATGTCTCATGTCAATACCATTGCGCTGCTTGCACTGCCGGGGTATGCGTCGTAGAACCTAAACGATAGTCACCTCGTTTCCCTAAGTGTTTATGGTTTCAAATGCCACATGAGCCTTATCGCTGCTTGTATTAAACTTGAGGTGATTTGGGTACCTTTGCTTATTTAGGCAATCCGATCAACAGGTCCGTAATGTACTCGAAACACTTCGAACTATAGTGTGTCAGTCTAGTCGTATGATAGTCCCCCGCACTTCAACGGTGCGGCGAACGTATGGTTGCTAGCAGGAAATTAAGAGGACCTGGCATACCACTGCTCCTGCTTAACATATTCACCACATCACTGTGCTCTAATCACTTTCCAGATCAATCCGAACATCGCTTATCATGCGTCGGCACAAGGGAAGTTCCAGACAAATGGTTAGAAACTACCGGGTAAGCTGCGACACCAATAATCGCCGGGTTATTTGAAAAAAACTTATCGAAAAGTGCGTGATGAACTTCGTCTGCTACATAAGTCACGACATATTTTACTTGATAAGCGATCGTGTACTATCAATTAATAATTGCATTATCCGAAATACATTTCAGAACCTATCGGTTCCTGCTATGCATAGTAATTCTGTTTCTGTGCATACACCATGATTTCCACCGCGTACCTCACAATTGGTTGTTACAAAAGTCAGAGCTGTTTAGGAACGGGGATTCATTACTAAGTTGCCTGTCGTCATACCTGAGTGATTGCCACCAGCTAGTCATTTTAAGTGACATTCGCCTTTCACCACGTCCCATCACTAGTGGGGCCATCCAAAAGAGCATGCTCGATCCTTCACCATTCATGCGGTATATCAATGTTATCAGCACATCCGTAAACATAGTCGGCCATTTTTATTCCCCGAGGATGTCAAAACTATTTATAGGCTTCGATATGACGAACTCCATGCGACGCTGTTGCTCGTTCTAGGTGGCTTTTCTTCCCCTGTTGCATGGTTTCACTCTCGACTAAAAGATGAAGCTGTTCCATCCCAGAAGAATCTATTGTATTCAGCCATGAGCGTTTCCATACTACTGACCACGCGCTGTTTCGGAAGCATGCCCACTACGAATTAGCTTGTGCCGGTCAATCTCTGACTAATGTATTCAGCAAAATCCACACAATCCATGCTAGAGTTGGACTCCTTAACTTGCTCACCCGCTCCAACTACGAGTTTTATAGCATGATATCCGGCAGCTTGAGAGAGTGACCGAATTGGTATGAAACACCTATGGAGATCGTTCACTAAACACCTGACTGGTAAGCATCCTGCTATGAATTTTTGAGAGCATTGCAAGAAACTTGAGCTCAGATCACTTGATGCGACAATTGAAGCACAACTTGTTTCTGCTTTTTAACCTTCCACACAGGAAAACCTATTCCAATCTGCATACACTCGAACTGCAATAATGATTATTAAAGACCCGAATTTTCTGCGATTCCCCGAAACAGAAAAATCGCGGAATTCGCTAAATGCTGCGGAAAATGAAACTTTTCGCGGAATCGCAGAAAAAATGCAAACTTCACAAAGGAAGCTACTTTGAATTCGTTTTCGTTGTACTCAATATCATTGTATCCAGAAGAAATGCCAAAGTAGCCAGCTGGCTTTTGGAACATTTCTCTGGAATATCATCGCCGGCATCTGTCCACCATCTGATATCGAAGTTCGCTTGGTCTCAGACCCAGATGTCACCCATACATCTATCCATTAAACAACCATGTCCCACCCATCTGCCCACGCTTTGCACTCATCCTATTGTCCATTATACAAACATCCTTTGCTCACCTGTACATTAAATCTGTTCGACGTCTGTTCGGTCACACTTTTCGCGCATGCCTGGCCAGCACACCGCCCTCCATTACGGTCACCCATGAATTTAGGCGTTGACCAGCGGCCACGTCGTTGCATAGGCCTCAGCAGCGCACTATAACCGACTGTGTTAATTCGCTGAAAGACTGAAATCGTCGTCATCTGTCAGTACAGTGGCGAGAACGGTGATTTGTTCCCTCTTAGAGTACTTCGTGAAGCTACTGTTGTGCCAGTACTGAGCGGTTACTGTTGTGTTTTGTCATTACTGAATCTTCATTTTCCTTTGAATGGTACCGTAGTTCAGTGTCGGCTACGCTTTCTTTTGACCCATTATTCGAGAAGGGAGCGCACCTGTTGCGTACAAAATGCAACCGATTTTATTTTTTGCAGATTTCATCTCAGAAAAGGAAACAGCATGTAGGAGCAAAAACATCCCTGGACAAAGTGCAGGAGTTTCATGGATAAAACAGTTACTGTTTTGTTCATCATGTGAAGTGACTGAATCCATCTCGCAAATCAACCGTGGTTAACCACCTTCGCAGTCAGAAGCATTTTCAGAAGAAGGCTTCAAGGAGGGGCAAGCAGCTAAACTTGTTGCCAAGGGAAAACTAGCTCCGAAGAAAGCTCCGCAAGCCAGCATCGTAAGTTCCATCGCCGTTTGGAATGCTGCCCAGGAACCCCGCGACACAGGGGTATCTGACTTTCTGCTTGCTATCATGTCTGCGAATCTTCCTCTGGAGAGGGCCGACCACCCTAGTTGAGGAAATTTCTTCATGGGCACGTACGAAATGGTGGAAGCATTGCTGAATCTGACACGCTGCAGCTGAAAATCCCCCAAGTCTGGGAAACATAATCAGATATTAAAAGGGATGTTCCGTGATGGAAATACTTGGGTGTTGCTCCTCCCAACCTTGGTACACCACGACCGCGGTTTCGTACTGGCTTGAACTCATCAGGTGGCGATAGTCTGAGCTGGGGTGCAGCTCAGAACCCCGTAATTCACGGCTGACGCGTTGAATACTACGCTACCTCTATTGAGACCTCGGTTCACTTTCCGCTGTGCGAAGCTTTGCTCGCGGATCTCGGTAGCGTAGTATTAATGGCGTCAGTTGTGAACTACTAGGCTCTGAGTTCTACCCCAGCTCAGGCTATCGCCATCTGATGAGTCCAAACCAGGACGAAATCGTGGTCCTGGTGTACCAGTGTTGGGAGGAGCACCTCCCAAATATTTCTATTTCGGATACGGTCTTCGCGATCGGAATGACCGAGGTTTCAATAGAGGTTACGTGTCGCAACTCAACCGCACAGTGGGTTCCCCAAATTCAACTTTGTTGTTCCGTGATACTTTTGTCAGCGTTTTAACGGACGAAACAGCAGATGATTGCGAGGAGATGGAACTACACATCCTGTTTTGCGCACCAATGAAGTTCAACTAGGACACTCTCCGAGCATACGTCATCGACACGATCAGTGTAGAGAGTCAATTCTACCATCGTTTGAGGCGCCATTCTGTGCAGCTAGACAACAGTGGTTACAGAGTTCAGTCGTCTGACGGCCTTCGTGTCCGATGGCGCTAGATATATGATAGCATGCTACCGAGATATCATTAAGCCTGTTTGTGAGTATTCATTTAACATCGGATGTGTTACCTATTGCACCAACTTGATTGGGAGACCATTCGCAAATTCTCTCCGGAAGTCGACGAATTCGTTGCAAAAATGAAAAGTGCTTTTCGTCTTTCGGGAGAAAAGAGGCGTGTCTACATGGAGTATCTAACTCAGGAGGGCGTGAATAACCGGCCCAACCGGCCCACCTGCACCGGTTATCACCCCCTGGAACTCCTGGCTGGAAGCTGCACGTCACAGCTATTATTCCCATCATTACCCAGACCTGTTGCATGTTGTACAACACGAGTTTAGAGACTCAGCTGGTGTTTATGAAAGCTTTGCCTTGGCAACTGCGTTGCATTACGACTGTTGGGAAGAACGTCATTCGTCACCTGAAAACTGCCGAATCACAGTCACCGGTAACCCCTAAGATTGACAACGGCCACCTCGATCTCTCTATGTCGCTGAAAACTGGCTGCAACATTTACAGACGTCCAGCATAATCCAAACTGACTTGCAACTCTGCTTATCCAACGCTGCCTTAAAAGCCCAGAACTTGCTGACATCATAGGCTAGCTGGCCATTTTAACAACCATTAGAGTGCTCGTGGCCAAGCAGCTCATCACTTTTCCTAGTAATCTATGCAGCTATGCCGATGTTCTAGGCCTGGTTAGCTCTCCAGCTCTGGCAGCCGAGGGTTTAAGCTATCGAAAATTTTTGGAAAATCTTCAAGGAGAAACATGTCAAGACACGCTGGCCTTCTGATGCGGGATGCATGGAAAAACTCCGCAGCTGGCAGACATCACCGGCCGTTATCTATGCAATCCCGTGAATTCGGTAGACGGTAAACGGAGCTTTAGTGCCTACAACAATGTTTTATCTGGCAAGCTTCACAGCCTTTCAGACAGTAGAACGAAACAGCTGTTTTTAATCATGAAAGACATGTGTATAGTGCATGGTGGTGTCTTGATTACTGTATCTTTTCATTTTCGCGCTTAAATCCTGGAATTTAATGTCTGCGCTGCAGAAATTTCGCGGATTTTTCGATTTTGATCGCGGGAAACATGTTTCACTATCACCGAAAATTTGTCTCTGATACTTATGCACGAGGTATACCGAAGCTAGAACAAGCATGAGCTCGAATTTTTTCAAGGTCGGCCATACCTATCTGTAGAATAGATCGCCCCTCACACCCAGGTTACGTGACAATGTGGCAACACCTTAATATGTTCTCAAGTTACCTTGACGTGGATACATTAATACATGCACATGCGAAAAATCCATCGATGAGCTATTCCTTAAGGTGCCCAAAGCATTTAAATACCAACGCTTCCAAACGTTGGCTTTCGCTTCAGCCATCCGCCAAAACTCTACTACGTGAGTCTTATGCCTCAATACTGTACATATTCGTATCGCCGATGCAAGGGCATAGGCGATCAGTGCCGCCACAGGAACCGTTTCTCGGATCTTGAGAAGTGTATGTATTATTGGTGTTAACGTTATTACTAAACACCCGTCTATTAGACGGCGTCCGAATAGCAGCTAGATCTGACCTATACCGTTATCAGTCAGCCACCTAACTTAGTATTTGACCAAAAAGATGTAGAAGCATGAGATATTTTTCGTTATCGTCCCAATTCCGATGCTGAAAAATGTCTTGACATAAGCCACACGACGGACTCCAATTTTCATTAGAAGCACATGAGCTCTGGTATGCCTCATATTCTATACAGATCAATTTTGACTTCGGAACTGTCACCTATCGTTCCATCGACTGAGTTCTGCATGAACTGCATTGTCGATTTCTTGCTATCCTTTCGATGCGAATGTGTATGAACGCCAATCATTATTCTATCCGAGATCATTATCTCTTAAAGTACTAAGATGACACCCAACGTCTCTCAGCGGCGCGCAGAGGTACACATGCCATCGCATCGACTTCTGATCCCGTATATCATCACGGTGACGTGACTGATTGTTTAAAATGTTTCGAAATACTGGTAGCTCGGGTTGCTGAATCAATTGCTCATTTGTTCTCCGAGAAAAAATGAGCAAGTGACTGATTGTTATTTGTATAGTCTGCAATATGTCGTTCTAGTCATCACTACCGATGTGGGCTAAGGGGGTTGAAAGATGAGCGACATAATGCAATGCCGAGTTGCAGATTCGCATCGGAAATTCCGGGAGGGAGTGCACCTCTATGATTACCTTGGGCTCAAAAAGTAGGGGCAAGCATCATTCTCATCATTATACACGTTAGCTAGGGGTGGGAAACACCTCATCTACTGCGCCGCAATACAAAAATATGCAACTGGTGCAAGCCAACTGAGCTACCGGTAGCGGATGGGCATCGTTCCGGTAAGCTACCAGCCGGCAACTATGAAGCAAAAAACTTTACTGTGCAATATTATCAAAGGCTAGATACTGAGGTCGTGGTTGGAGGGGAAGGCTAAGAGGGATGGGCTGGGACAAAGAAACTCACAACACGCACGCCACTGCGATTGGCTCCTAGCCATATCAGCAAGCGTATCCAGCCAAACGTGTTCATCGTCTTTCGGACCCCAACCAGAGAGCCAAGGTTTTCCAACCGAGGCCAGCTTCGAAGTGAAGGCCTTCATTCCTCTCGACCAAGTCAACGCTTGGCCACTCCTCCTCTACTTCCATTCACACCCCCGTCGCGCAAACAACGCACGTTGCAGGAGTCCGTGGGTTCGGCATACGTAACGCGTGGCCGCGCCATCGGAGCCTGGTGCGTGAAATAACGGTGCTGAGCGTTCATTTATTTTTCCTGTACCGTAAACAAGGCGCCAAACACGCTCGTTGCTTACTCGGTGTTCCCACCAGATGTGAACTAAATTGCGATGGCAGCGGTGGTCGAACGTAACTAGCCTCTTTATATCCGTTAATCTAAGGGGTCAGCTTTCACGACCGTACAGTAGGATCGATCCTACCGCTGCATTGTACACTCTACCCTTCAGGGCGAGAGTGATGTCGCGCCGGCGCCATATTTGGCGAAGGTTAGCAAAAACGCCTCGAGCTTTTACTATACGATTCGTGATCTCATCTTCAATCCCACGGGCGCTGATACAAATTCCCATGTAGTTGAATTTTTGAACGACTTCTAGCTGATCCCCAACAAAGGTCAGAGTAGGAGGCGGTCCAGACCAATCTTGGAAGAACGCTTTGCACTTCGAGCGTGCGAAGCAAATCCCGAAGTGAGGGACAACCAGTGCTAATCTGTCCATTGTCGTTTGGCACGCTTGTGAGCTGTCACAGATTAGGGCAATATCGTCAACACAATCCAAGTCAAGAAGTCGTTCTCCTGGGAGCAGATCCACTCCTTCTAAGTCGTGTCCTGTGAACGCGATTTCCATGAATTCGTCCATAAAGAAGTTGAAAAAGAAAGGTAACAGCGGGCATTCTTATCTCACACCGCTGGAGATATTAAAGGGCGACGACAGCTTGTTGTAGGCCCACACTCTGCCAGAGCGCGCGTATAATGCTCGGATATTATTTGCATACTTCTCAGGTACAGCTTTCCTGACTAGACAGTCCCAAAGTGCACGTCTATCCACCGAATAGAATGCACCTTTGTTATCGAGGAACACGACAACGGTGGGCCACCAATATATCTGACGTGCTCCAACGACTTACTCAAAGTGAAGATGTGGTCAGTGTAGCCACGACCTCGACGAAACCCGGCTTGCTCTTCACGAATCTGGCTTTCACGAGTGCCAGTCTCTCTGGGAAGGATGACAGAGGCAAGCAATTTGGAGGCGATGGAGATCAGACAGATTTCTCTATGGTTGCCGTATTCCGATCGTGAGCCTCCCTTGAAAATTGGGATTATGACAGAGCGGCTCCAGTCGGTTGGGACAGTTTACTGCCCCCACAGTTTCACTAGTAACTGGTCTAAATCATCCACAAGAGCAGGTCCCCTGGATTTGAAGAGGGCTGGAGGAGGATCATCTGGTCACGCGACTTTATTTAACTTCAGCGGTCCGATCTCACGTTCGACTTCTGAGTGAGAGGGTGGATTCAAAGGGACAGCTCATGGAGCGGAGCGATCAGTGGACGGCGAGAAATCTAACATTTCCGGCCGATTAAATTGCCTTTCAAAGTGCTCGGCTCAACGCTCCAATCGTTTTGACTAGTTGTGGATAGGCTGTCAACTCGTCACATAGTTTCACTAACATCAGGTCTTCTACTGCCCGTTTCGCGTATCAGCCGGAATAAGTTACCATGGTTACCAAAAGCAGCGGCCACTTTCATCTCTGACGCGCGAAGTGACCACCAAGCTTCGCGGTCTCTATTCAGGCTAGCACGGAGTTTTGCCCGGAGATATTTGCGAGTTTTATTGTGTTCAATTCTAGCCGGAATATGCCGGCGAGCATCGAAAAGTTTCAAAGGCTGCGAAGAGACTCAATGTCCATGTTGGGGATTAGACTTACCACATGAGGATTTTCCTGCTGCCAGTAAGATCTGGTGAATATGGGACTAGTGAGCTTCAGTTACATCCAGTGAGCGTTTATCCAACTCGAATGACAGTGTACTTTGATAGGCATTCAGAATAGCTGGCTTCGCCAGTTGACTGGTGTCGATGCGCTCACAACGTCGTCGTGGGCGTCCGCCAAAACGCATCCGCAGGTCAGCATATACAAGTGCATGGTCGTTGTCCACACATGTGCTGCAAATCGAGCGACAGTTTTGGACGCAGCCTCTCCATCGGTAACTTATCGCAATGTGGTCTATTTGCGTCCATAGCTGGTTCGGGTGCTGTGTCGGAAATTAGTGTTTGCAAGAAATAAGCGAGCATCCTCACACAAATGAAGTAGCCGCTCGCCGCTATCATTACGGGAGCCTACACCATGTTTGTCGCCCAGATGCAGTTCATCAGTAGATAATTTTCCAACTTGGACTTTCAGATCTCTAGTGACTCAGGAGCTCGTTCAGTTGGCGATAGAAGTTGTCTTCTACCGAATCATCTCTAGAGTTTGTGGGTGCGTGGGCAACGATGACGAATAGACACCTGTTAGTCCCGTGCGGCTTCGAAGCTTTGAACGAGCCAGCCAATCTGACCGCACACAGCCGGCTACTGATTGGAATGCAATCAACCAGAGCAGCTTCAGCCCGGGGAGTCGGGGCAATACCAACACGGGGTTAGCCGGTGCTCGAAGCTACATCGTCACCGGATAGGCGCAATGAGAAAGTGCTGTTGGTGTCAGCAGAAGGGGATCACAAAGTGAGCGTGTTATAATCTTCTCACTAGACGCGATTCCGAAATTGACACTTTACTGCTCCACAAATATCTTAGCCCAACCGAACGGAGAAAGCAGAACGCCAATAACCTTGACAAAATAACGTATTAATCGCCGCCAACAAACACTGTACAACTACCACGGACCTTGGCTGTATTTATAGGTCTCTTACTGACCTTCGACTTCTATAATTGGAAGGTCAGCTATCAAGGTTAGTGGTTCCCCATATCTTTTGCCGAGGTGTCAGTTGGTTTTTAGTCACGTGCAGAAACTAGAACATTCAGGAACGGTCGAAATTGATGCGATAATCATTAATAATCGATTAGTCGCTAAAATAGTGGATTTCCTATTCAATTCTTACTTTCTCCTAGACAAAGCACTGAGCTCGAGTCTTGCAGGCGGGTCTCCGATAAGCAGCAGTTATCGATCGAGAGGGTTTCTTATGTTCGGGCAGGTGCTTCCTGTTGACCAATCTGTAGCAGTGTGCGTACGTTGAGGCATGCCAATCTGAAAAATGATCTAGGGTTCCATATGGAAGCCGATGGACTGAGGTGGACCGCTTGCTTGCACATGGCCTTGTCGACAGGGCAGGAATGATGTTCCGCGTTCACATGTGAGTTGAAACTAAAAGGTAAAGTCAATCCTGGTCAGGAGGGGGTTCAAGAATTGGGGGGTTGAAAACAGGGGGAGAAAAGTGAAGCTGGAACGAAACGGTAAGAGTGAAAAAGCATAAGAAGGGGTATAAGAAGATGAGTAGGCTTGAGCAGTAACATCCAAACCCCTATCCACTCTGCTCGATGCAGTAGATAGGGCACCGTTGATTATCCTCTGCGGTGTCCAGAGCATCAGGAAATTGTTTGACGAAAGATCCATAGTGTTGTGTGGGCAGGATTGCCCTGGCCTAGACAGGAGAATGATTAGGGTTCTCAATCAAAGCGTTTGGTTGAAATACCTGACCACAAGGCAGCGGGTTCGACAATGGACTACAAGAAGTCCGTATTAATGAATAAGGAGCCACCCTCATCCCAACCTGTAGGACCAGCAGGCTGAGTTTGTCTAGCCTCTAGCCATTGACCAATCTGGTATGAGTTGCTCTGAAGGTGCAAAAAAGCATTACTCAGCATAACTCAATGAATCTCTGAAGCACGTGAACCATCACACCACGGTAGTTCAACCTCATTGCGATGGTAGTGGCAAGCAACTCAGATCCCATCCCATTTGACGACTGTCCTATCAAAGGGAACATATATACCCTAGGAACGAACCATATAACCAGTAAGAAGAGTGCGCGAGAAATTAGATCATTTGACACAGCATGCGTTGTTTTCCATGCGTACAGCTGCGCTGATTGGTGGTTGTTCGGTGAGTTCCTCGTCCTTTGCCTAACAGACAGAGGAGGAACCTCATCTACCCACTAACGTCATTGTTGCTTAAAACACACAGGCGTGAAATATCAATACATTCTACTGTGTAACCGGGCTGTAACTTTCACTTATTTACCTATGCTGAAAAAACCGCATGTTCCTGAAGCATCGACTTTTGCGAAACCTCATGCTCATTTGACATCCGTGTTACTCTTAATTTTACTTGAGTAATTTCCCCCTAAACAACAATCCACCGGAGTCAACGTAGTGTGCTACGTTGAAATGTTCGTTGGATCTATGGACTAGGGTGTTACCTTGAATAAAGCGTACTCCAACCCTCGTTCACCTTACATTATGTTGCGACATTGTGAGCCGCCATAAAGGCAGGTATACTTCATTACCATATACTCTGTTTCTGCTAATAGTATGATGTACTGACGGTGGGTCACAAACCCATCTTCGCATTGATTTCCTTTGACTTTATCTTTTACATAGAAAAACAGAGCAGATAAGTCGCTACCTAACTTCACTTTGAGTTCCTGCAGTTTTTAATAGGAATGCGCTGTTGAGGACTAGTTTCATACCCCTTATTGGGGCGTTACCGACCTTTATTTCATTTCCACTCAAAACAGACCGACAAAAATCCAACGAAGAAATTCGGCCCTCCAAGAGTATGCGGTTAGTCGGCAATGCCGATTTGGTCGTGGTGGTGCTGATCGTCCGACAGGTCGTGACGGAAAGCCGCAGTTCGTTCAGAGCTATTCCATTTTTGAAACGGGCATTGGATGTGTCACGAAGACAGATCGTAATGCTGTGGAACTTCGTAAGTGTATTTTTCCCGTGGTTTCCCAGTGAATCCATGTACACCTGTTTATCTATTGCAAAATCTGATTATGCTGTCAATCGGAATATTGTATCATGCGAATGTGTTGCTCCTTTGTAATTGGCGCCGTTTGTTCGCTTGTTTTTGGATCAGCAGCCTTTCAGTTTACCACCGGGTTTGGTTTATCGATTCGTTTTTTCTTCATAAAGCAGGTTTACAAGCCAGTATATCTCTGCTAATTCGTCATTTATGAGACTTATCTTTGCCTTGCACAAGCCGTCGATGCGTAACCTTCTCCTCCGTCTCTACTCAAGTTTGTGAATTGTTATACTTGACATTTCTTCTAGGTGAAGCCCGACCCTCATCTGAGCGCACCCGTATGGAGGTCCAAGATTCCATTGGGACAGAACTTGTAAATGATCCACTGGGCCATTTCGAGTCTTTTGTGACAGACATCAAGCAGATATTCAAAGATCCTCCTGTGCTTATGCAAGATTCGGAAGTCGGTTGTCGGGATGCGGTTGGTGAGTACTTTTGACTTTCGGGTACCTCTTGTGCTTTAATTATTTCACTCAATCTAACAACCAATTAATGAATGCCACTGAAAGCTTTTTTGCATAATTTCGGTCTTACAACTTGGAACACCGCTGTCTCTCATCTCTCTCACTTCATTCACCTGTGGCCGCTACCTAAAGCCCACTGCCCAGTGCTGTGGTGTAGTCTGTGGCACAGCGTATTAGCATATATGAGCCTTGTGTAGTTCACGAGAACCTACTCATTTAAAAGCTTTTAGCACACACTATAAGCAGCAGTAGTAGTAGTAGTTGTAGTGGTAGTAGTAGTAATTGTTGTTGTTTGTTGTTGTTGCTCTTTAGTAGTAGTAGTAGTAGTAGTAGCAGTAGTAGTAGTGGTAGTAGTAGCCGAATTAACCTCATTTCCACTTCACTAGGCGGATAAGTACTAGTTACCTGTAATCATTTAGTTTTGTCGTGACCGTGGCTTGGGTTCAAACAGCCATCGCTGATTGGGCCAGTGGTCAGCTACATTACTCTTCTCGGCATCTCTCCTATATCCCTCCATCCTGGTCCACTTCATTGTTCACTCGCCTGCTTTCTCAAATGAACCACCATCTAGCAAGTGGCCAGAATCATTGACACTAATCTTATGGTTTGCAACTTTCTCTATCTGCACTTTGCTTATTTTCGCTGATGTAAAGACTGCTTTTGACGTAGATTGTGACTACTCTCTACACCAAATGACCCGCATTTCTTTGCTGTTATTCATGTGACCCTCAGGTCCTCGCGAAACCCTGCTCCGTAGTTGCTGTATCTGGACGGTGCATCAGATTTACTCCCACAGCTAAATAGATTTTCGGTACCGACTGTACCCTCTTGATAGCAATACTCTGTCGCGTGATTGACAACTTTTTTATTTTTCTTCGGAACCAGCCTCCATGGAAGTGCTACTAGTTCGCCTGCTGCGTGTGAATGTAGATTTTGCTTACTAAAAACGCCCCTGGATGAGTGTGGCATGAAAGTGTCTGATGAAATCGTTTCGATGACTCCTTCTTCGTCATCATCATTCTTTTTGAGCCAAAACTTCTCGATACACAGTAATTTAAATTTGTGTAACCAATTCAACTAACCAACTAATCAATGTCACTGTGACTTTCTTTCGCTTGATTCTCATAATTGTTCGTTCAGTTTGACGATCCAGATCTTATTTTGATCTCTTTCTCTTTCGTTTTATCCTCATTGTTTCTTCCATTGTCTTTACATCCAGCTATGCCTCACTTCGATTCCGATCATATCCCGCCGGCTGAACTCTCGATTCATCGCTATATCCAACGCCGATAATGACTATATCTCCCGCAATGACTCCTGTTCGTTGGAATAGGACTTGGTCATTCAACTTTATTTTTGCCTCATACTATCAGAAAAATCACTTTGCGATGCTATCGCACCATTCCTTGTTCCTTGTCATGACACTGATGTTAGTTTCTCTTACCATTACGTTCTTATCAAGTGCTCCGCCACAGATGAGCCCAAATATCCTTTTGTCGCTTTTGTCGAAGCGGCGTCAGCTGTTGCCCAGTCCAGTCGCTTAGAGAAGCTCTTTGTATTCATAACCACTGTAAGGACCACTCACTTGCCAAGGGTGTCTTCCGTGTGTATGCCAACGTTTCACAATGCGGATTCGGGCCACTTCCTGGGTGTATGCGCATTCCAGTAACTTTCATGCGCGGTCATGTATATTTTGGTATCAATCCTTCTGTTCACCACAACGCGTCCTCAGTGGATCGTTTAGGTTCGTTGGCCGCTTCAGTCACTTCATTATCAAGTCTTGCGACAACACGACACATCAAAAGCGTCATTCGATTCCCGATGTGCCTGTCACCGCGACCTCCATAGGACAGCCACAAGCCGCCTACGCCTACAGAGCGATCATGAGTGGCTTTCGTGGCACCACCCACAGCTCCATCCACACATCCCGTATCCAGTGTAAACCCGGAGAAATAAGATCAGAAGGCTTGTGGATGTGAGCCACCTTTCATCAACCTAGCTGGCCCACGCTCCTTCGACATGCACAGCAGTACCATTCCTGTTTGTCTAATTGGGTAACCATGGGTACTAGATGTACACAAGACAGTGGATGAAACCACCGCTATTGACATATTTGGACTGTAGACTATGCCACGTTCTTGGATTCTCGCTTTGCTTCCGAAGAAACTATTGAGTCACTTGGTACGGGGTTCCACCGGTCTTATCAAACGCTGCACTTTCGTGGAGTGGCCAACGCCTAAATGCTGAGCGGTTTTCACCCAGTTCTCATTGTTCTTGAATGTTCGCTCACTGGAGTTCATTGATTCCACTGTGTAACACATTTTTGTTCCTGGCTTCTAGGTGTTATATTCCAATTACTTATGTTTAAACATCAACAAAAAACCTAAATACATCCTAAACCACAGCATACAGAAGTTAGGAATTTTCAGTCAAAGCACGCACATTTTTACATCGAATTTGCATTCAAAGCTTATTGAAGAGCAATGCATGCACTAGCACAACCTACGAACAAAAGTGAATAGCAGAAAAGAGTTCGTAGATAAGGACATTTTCAGGATTTACGGCTATATTGTAATTCGCTTTGTCAAAGGAGGCCTCAAACATTATCTCCCATCATGTTCTCGTTATACTGTCCTTTATAATGAAATACAAAATCCAGTTTGTCGCATAATCGAGAATATACTTTATGTACTATATCCTGACGAAAACGCTCCCCTTGCCCATCTGAGTAAGCTACCATGTTCTTCTCGAATTTTTTCGGAATGAGCGTCAATACTATTGACGCCAATACTTATTTTGCACCCCATTTTGATATAGCTGTCTGTAGTTCTCAGCCTTGTGATTTCCCTGGAAGCCGTGAACCAGTGCAACGAAATTCTTTTAAGCGTCTTTCTTCGTACTTTGCAGTTTCTCTGCAGTTAGTCACAGAAGTCTTGTCCTTTTTTACTGTTACTCGGGGACCAGGGGTCACGCCTTCGGATGAGAGGCGAGCGCACTAAATTGCCAAATGTCCAATAGTAGATGTTGGTCAATCTCAAAATGACTCTCACCCGCTCACATGGGTGTGAAAGACCGGAGTGATGGCCGCATGCACACTGTATGCACCTGTACCCAGATACAGGTGTACTTGCCAGTCTCGTCCATCGTGCAAACGCTGGATGGGCGCGGATTGTTGAGTTGAAGTCCACTACCTCACTCCACACCGGTCGATACATACCGTGTTTCGGGCTGATTGGAACGAACGCAGACGTGCAAACTCAAGACAGTAGTGCCTCATTACCGGGCTACTGCGATAGAATTATGGTGGCGCTTGGACAGGCCTAACTGACCTGAGCAAGAAGTGTTCAATAGATGCTTAGTGTTATCTTAGCTAAAGGGTTATTGGCAACACTCTTGTAAGCCGGTAGTCAGCTTCCAACAATCCACCTTAGCAAAATAGGCATTCCTTACAATTAGGCCTTGCAAATATGAAATGTAACGTTTTGAGAAAGGACTCTTGTAAAGCTATGCCGCCTAAAGACTACTCGCTGCCGCATAGACTGTTCTCCCGTCACAGTCTCGAGCGTTCATTCCAACATGTTCACTGATGAGACATTATTCCATAAGTATGGAACTAAGTAGTTGCATTTCTAGGCCATATATAATCCTAGCAGATACTGAGATTCACGTATTCTACAAATCGCGAAGCTCATTGGCTCGCAAAACTGATTGACAAACCATAGGACCACAGCACACGCATGTGAGTTTTCACACCTACTATCCACCACAAGCCAGTTATCCCTGTGATAACTTTTCTGACACATATTGCTACAAACTCCGATTATCAAATCCAAAAGGATCGAGAAGCCACGCTTTCACGGTCTGTATTATTGAAAAATTCTTTATGTGACCGGTATGTTATTGTTTAGAAGCACTCATCCCACGCCGGAGTCTGTACGTCGATGAACACCAGCTCGTAAGCTGATTAGAATACACATTACAAAATATGTTGCAAGGTATCAACATGGATCACCACATATTTCTTTTATCCTATATTATTTCTGTTCCTTAAAATCTTGAAAATTTGCCGGATTGTAGCAGATGTTCACCTTACCTTCAAGAGTATTTTTTGTAACATTCACATGTGGAATGACTTGGCTTGACCACCGGTAATAATTCCAAAGTATGCTTTGTAAGCCTCGCACAATCTTACAGATGTGTTCACAGAGTACGTTTTCTCCCCAGCCCGAATAGAATGTCCACAAATGTAGCACAATGCATCTACTGGGTGCAAGCAACCTCCGGATTCACTCTTACATGCATTTGTTGCTATTCACTGCACTCTTACTTGGCAAAAACAGCTTGAAATGCCGCTTTCCATTCTTTACTACTTATACGGTTACTATTAGACTGCCCCTGAAGGATTTCGAAGTTTTAACAGATTTCATGCAGTTAATGAATTATAGACCATTCCTGAACTTTTGGTAAAGTTCTTACACTTTCAGAATATTTTAAAATAAGAATGGAATCTGAATGAAGAGTTAAAACATGTAAATTCTAACGTATTGTCGTCTTGTTTCCAAAAGCACAAAGGAACAGGTAAACACACTGAACATAGAAACAGAAAAATGTCGAACTTTGCTACCTAATGTTTTGTCATTAAACCGTTGTATCGCCTCTTACTGTGTCTTACTAAACGCATTCATACTTTATTCTGAACTTTGTTCTCCTGTTACATTTTTCTGGTAACCTGGTGTTTTCATACCAGTAACTTCCGATGCTAATCTTCTCGTTTCTCTTAGTATGAATTCCGCTATTTGTCAACGTACACCACTCGGTCTATGGAAGTTGATGAACTGAGCATCATTGCAGGATGGTTGTTTGACTAGTTGTCGCGGTGTTTGGATGGGTCCGGTCCGACTTTCGCTTCACTAAAATCTCTTCGGCTACCAATCTTGATATCAGAGCCGTAGGTGTCATTTCTTCTTTTCGCCTGTTGTCAGACGTTCGGGCTTGTGAACACGCTATGCGTCGCTATATCCCTAAGCGCCTGTCAGCTTGATCTCATCGGAGTGACGCGTGCACTCTTGCACTATCAGTCCTCGTTTTCTGCGATCTTTCTGTTGTTGGACAACATAACAAATGCAGAGTTCAAATGGATATTTCTTTTCGGTTCGGTCCACAAGTTTTTCATGTGCTCACTGCGTTTAGTGACCAAAAACCCGGTGAGCACAGACTCCCGAACCGACAGGTCACATTAATCATGTATTTATGACAGCATATTGTTCTCGTGACGCCTACATTAGCTTACCATTTCAGAGCTGTCTTTTGTTGTATCTATTCAAGCTATCTTGGTTAAACGAATAGGTTATTATTTCCGATTATGTTATTGGCTACTTTCCTTTTCTACTACCTCTGGAATCGTAATTACTTTAGAACTTTTGGAGACGGAATCAAAAACGGACATTTGGTCCTTTATGACTTTCGGTGCTTGTTTGAGCAGTAACTCATTTATTGCTTGCACTAAGCTGTTGATATAAGTGGACCTGCTTGTGAAATGAGTAGATAGATCAAGAACCGAAAGAAACCTATCTTCCCAGGGCTGCTCTTTTTCGCTTCATTTATTCTCAATCTCTGCGAATGTTATTCAAGCTGATATTAATCATTCGTGCGGCTTTGAACCTGATGGAAAAACGTTTCTGTTCTGTCTTATCTTTTCGACGTATCGACGATTATTAACACGTATCGACGATTATTAACGCGTATCGACGATTATTTCATAAACCTTTGCACAATGCAAAATAATACATCCTATACCCGGAAATAATTCCATCAATACGAATTCCTAACCGAACAGAAATAAACGATTAACTAACCAATCACTACCGCTGACGATTCGCAATTAAATGTTTTTGGTATTTCCTAATTCGATAGTTTTACAGAAACCTTTCTATTTGCTCTTAAATACAGTCTTAGTGTTCACCTGCGCCGCCGTTGTCCCCGACACTGTCAGTCGCAGATCCTATCACATTCTCTTCGAATTGCCAGCAAGATTCTCCCGTTCTTTTCCGATGCACTGGAGACCAAAGCAAATGACTCATTAGGGCCTGAATGTCATCTGGGGAGATGTTTCCTGATTTGCTCCTGAACACGGAGCTTCTTGTTCTTTTTTGATTCATATGTCACATGGAACCTCATTGTCAGCTTAACTGTACGAGAGTTATTATTTATTCACTGGGCATTCGTCTGTTATTGGTGGATAAGAACGTACTACCATCGGCTAATGTTCATTGCCCTAGTCAGTATTTTGATAGTAGCCATGCCCCTGTGTGTGTAGACGCTAGCCTGAACAACGGATATCACTATCACCAAGTTATCTGTGCTGATCCGTGGGTGATGCCTATTCAGGTGTACCATAGCATGGCTTCCAATTTCCATTGTTCGATAGACCGGGGGCTTCATGATCGGTTCTTAAGTACCGTTGGCATCTCACATTTCAGCGTCATCAAATCGAACGCCTTTGGTTAATTTGGTATTTTTACCGGATGACAATACCTGATAGTTAAACTAAGGTCGAAACGCGTATTAGATTACTAATTTCTCGGGCGGGCAACACCCTATTTCCATACGCTCCAGCTATGTTCCTAGTGATGGAATTGGCCAACTTTCGCTTCCATGCAAATCACCATCCGCGTCCAGATTGCGCGCCACAGTCCAACCACATAACAAATAGCCATCAAATAGCCATCCAATCTGAGGACAATCGTTTTTTTATTGCAATGTGATATTGTTTTACCTAGTGCGGC
Source organism: Dicrocoelium dendriticum (assembly GCA_944474145.2). Lineage (NCBI taxonomy): Eukaryota > Metazoa > Platyhelminthes > Trematoda > Plagiorchiida > Dicrocoeliidae > Dicrocoelium > Dicrocoelium dendriticum. The sequence continues at coordinate 187,654,506 of OX104064.1, forward strand.
GTACACGTTTTTTTCTTTAATTACGATTGGAAACATTTTATGCACAGTTCCTATGGCAACAGCTTTTTTCTTCTTGCTTCCATAGATCCGTTGAGCGACGTGGATCTTTCTATGGGCCGAAACCATCGCGTTCCCTACGACTTTTTCACCAAATCTGGACAAGGACAATTGTTCCTACTTCAGTTACCGGACGAATTACTCCCGCGAGTGAGTAGTACCTTCCGTAGCTAGTGAACTGCTACCCCTGAATTTAGTGGTGTTGCCTAGTTAACAACGTCGTTTGACGAATCTCTGCTGTCCGCTCACACGTGTCTTCACTGACCGCAACTCGCTAATCAAACTTTTATCTAAGTGGTGCTTACTATAAGTAAACACATGGGGGTATAATTAAACAAATTTAGTCCTCCATTTTCACGAAACGCACCTCATTCGGCATAATCAGTCAATTTCAGTAAATAGCAATGGTGCCAATCGCATGTTTGTCAGTAGCTCGCAAATATTACAAATGGCAGGGTTCATGCTATTATAACGTCTGACTGTAATTGAACCCACTCCGAACGGGAACCAAGAACCCCACCGTGCGCGACGAGCTGTATTGCAGTACTGACAAAGCTGAGCAACCGGGATGCGAAAGATCAATAGCTCAATTGGCCAACCACATGAAAGGACATAGTCATGAATGGTGAACGGTCTAGTTCTGAACGACTGTCATGCGTGTGCCCAACACAATCAAGTGACGAGACAGTCACGAATGTCGAACTATCTAGCTGTGAGCGACTGTCAAGCTCAAGTCCGTCTAACACCTCCTTTAAACTGAACTGAATAGCACGCTACGTTTGATTGGTACGCTTTACGTCTTGGCTTCACCTCGAGTCTCTGCACTGGCGCTGATTCGCGTTGAGTATCTTCGATCTGTATTTTTACGACAGGCTCTTCAGACAAGATACTTTGATACGTATCTAACAAGATGTCAAACGGCAAGTAAGCTTCCTGTTTTTGGCACATCCCTTGCACTTAAAAACGGGGTCTAATATGGTTTACACGTCTAGTCCATATGATGGAATCCACTTGTATTCTGCGTAAAACACTTGAAATCCGTTCAACAACACGGCCAGGAATCCAGGATGATCTTCGGTCACGAAAATTCTTTACGTACATACTATCACCATGCACGAAATGTCGGGGGCGTGTTCCATGATGGCGATTAAAAGCCAGCTCCATTTTAGCATTGCGCTCTCCCTTGTGTAGTGATGGCTTCAAAGCATCAAGGACCGTTCTGACACGCCTACCGAAAATCACTTCGGATGGGGATATGTTTTGAGGTACTGCTGGACCTGGCGTCATACCGTAAATCTGTAAAAGTTTGTCCATGAGTTCCTGGATATTCACCTCTCCTTCCACTTTAATTAATACTCGCTTGAACGTATCGACAAAACGTTCAGCCTGCTCGCTTGACTATTTATGGTACGCTGGAGTGCATATGTGTTCGATGCCATGTGAGTTGCAAAAGTCGGCAAATTCTTGAGAAGTGAATTGGTAACCATTGTCCGAAACAATCGTTTCGGGAACTCCGAATTCTAAGATGACATAGGTGTAATAAAACAACGGAAGTGGTTGCGTATCTCACTTGAAAAATTTCAGACCATTTTGAGTTAGCGTCAACAATTACTAGATAGTGGAAACCCTCCAAGGGTTCGGCAAAATCACTATGAATACGAGATCATGGTCCACTTATAGTTTGCCAAGAATAAAGCTCACGTTTGACTGGTAGTTTTCCTGCCATAGCGCAACTGTTACAGGAACGAACCACATTTTCGATATCCTGCTCCTTGAATGGCTAGTGGGTATAGCTGCAGGTTATGGATTTCATACGACTGATTCCCGGGTGACCTTCGTGGAACTGACTGAGAACCTTCTTTTGCAGAATCTTATGAATCACAAATTGGTCAGATAACATCAACCAACCATCACTGGCGCTTAAGGCGAACTTCGTTTTACGAAACTGCTCACCATACCTGTCCAAGGGGCGTGTGGGCCAACCAGTGCTAAGATACCCCATAATACGTTATTACGGGACCTCTTGCTGCTTCTATTCTAACTGCGTCTGCTGTTACTGGAAGTTGACGTACAGTTGTTTGAAATACTTGCCTAATCTCGGGATCTAAAGTAATGCTACACACAACAGTGTCTTCATCCGGTGTCTTGGACGTGCAGTCAGCAGTCAGTCTGGATAATGCCTCAACACGACCAAGCGAAGAGGTACTTTTAAAACGCAAATCGAAATCGTATACTAATAGAGTGGTTGCCCAACGCTGTACTCTGTTAGCCGTGTGAACGGGGATTCCTCGTTTGGTGCCAAAAATCGATAGCGAAGGTTTATGATCTGTGTACAAAGTAAATTTGCGCCCATATATCATCTTATGCAATTTCCTAACTGCAATAACTAGCGCTAATCCTTCTTTATCTATTTGACTCTAGTTCTTTTCTGCTGCTGTCAACGCGCGGGAAACATGCATCACAGCCTTTTGATGTCCATTTGGGAACTGATGCAACAAGACACCACCGATACCGTTTTGCGGTGCATCAGCAGCGACAATTATTGGTAATCCTGGGTCGTAATGAGTTAAAAGGAGATCGCAGGATACTATTTGTTTAATGTCATCAAGGACTTTCTGGCACTGCGAAGACCAATGCTACACTGACTCATTCGCCAAAAGTGCATTTTATGTGGCCCGGAGTTCGTACATCTAAGGGACAGTTGTGATAACACTTAACTAGAGTCAAGAAAGACTACCAACTAGCTTTGTTCATGGGAGTGTGGCATTAACTTGATGGCTTTTCTTATGTTTGGATCTGGCCGACGACCTGAGCTGTCGATAACCGAGCCAAGGTATGTGATATTGGGCATCATAAGCTCGCATTGCTCTGGACGTACACGAAATCCATATGAATCTACTCTAGAGAATACTTCGTTCAGGTGGGTGTAATGATCTTCAGTGGTGGAGTCTACAATTATTATGCCATCTAACTAAGCCATGGCACACTAATCCGGATAGCATAGCGTCCATCACTTGTTGAAAGCTCGCTGGAGCACATTTTACTCCGCAAGGTAACCGATCGTAACGATACAAGCCTCGATGCATATTAGTGAGCAGTTCTTTTGAGCGCTCCTCGACCACTACTTGGAAGTATGCATCAGAAAGATCAATTTTGGAAAACATTTTTCCTCCATTAAGCTTTGTGAATAAGTTCTCGGGAACAGGTACCGGATATTGATGCGTTTTCAGTGCGTTATTTAATCCGGTAGAAAAATCGGCACAAATACGCAAACTGCCATTAGCCTTTCTGTTGGCTACAATAGGAGCCGCCCACGCTGAGTAGCTCACAGAACTGATGACGCCCATGGACTCCGGTCGACTACTTCCGGTATCCACAGCTTCAACAGCAGCGTATGGTGCTGATCATTTGAGACAAAATCTTAGACGTACACCGGTACGCGGATACAACACGGCTTTTAGCTTAAAACACTTTCCAAGACCCTCTGCAAAAACATCAGGGTACTTAGTCGCAAAATGTGATAAAACTTCTGCACTGTCTTTAGACATTACGGGTGCAGCTGAACACTGAACATCGGTGGGGCACAGTGAAAAACTATCTGGGTTATCACAAATGCTGTTCAAAGGTATACACCAAAAATAAGTTTACCTATCCAATTTATGCCTAACAAGCTCAAATGTCCATAACGTGTAACGTCACAAACACCATTATCATGCTAATCACGAAGTGCAAACTCAGATTTGAACTATCCAAAAAGGGTAATTCCGTGCCGGATGCGTCGTGAGCGACATGTGAACTTTGAACCCATGACGGTTTAGTTTGCTCACTCCATGTCGACTCAGAGAGTATTGTACTATCGGAAGCCCTGTCCATTTGAAGCCGGACAGAAACATGGTTTATCACAATCGTAACATACTTCCGGAGCGACTGATAGTTCGGGCTAGTGGCTGCAAACACCACATTTGAAACGCAACTTTGAAAACTTGGAGTTTTGGCGAAGGTTTTTGACGATCTTCCAGATGCTCCATGCAAACATCCGGTTTCCCTATGTCCCATATTCCCACAACGCTTGCAAATACATCGTCTGAATTCACAAAATCGAGCAAAATGCCACTGACCACAGTGCCAACAAGCACTAGGCGGACAGCCGCGGTGTGCGAAGTCGGAGAGACGTACTGAATTGCCCAATGGCCTGAGTCGTGTAGGAATAGTATGAACATCCACCACACAAGACTCGTTGTGCAGTTGGATCATTTCTGTGTCATGCTTCAGTGTCAACATATGTTCACATTTATGTACCAGCTTCTGTAATGAGACTTCTGGATTAGACTCCAACCCAGATAACCAACGAGTTGAAATCTCCGCATCTTTTGGAGAACGTAATCCACAAACGAATCATTGAGCGCGGTTCTGTGCCATCTCCGAAAGAGTTTGCAGCCAGCGGTGTTCTACATCTTTGATCCCCCAGCCCGGAAGACGCACTGGACCTACGACAGCCAAACTGGAAGTCAGTGTTTTAATCGTTTGTCGCCACGTGATAGGCTGACCCCCGCGCACTTTCTTCCAGCCTGGTCCTATGCAGGCGAAGAGAACGCGTCGCGGCAGCCGTTCGCATGGCATGCTTAAAACGTGGCCCAATCGCCTCAGTTGACGCAGTGGTACCAGTCTGAAGTGGAAGTCCCGTGTTACCCAAGACAAGAAGTCTAACATCATCGTTACGTACGTGGTACATCCACCACACTCGAACTATTCTTCGCAAACATCCATTGTCAAAGGCCGAAATCCGACGCAAGTCATTCACACGCAGCACAGCGCGAACACAAGCATTTTAGACACTGCCCTTTACCAATAGGGAAAGGTCGCGGCCTCGCCACAGATGCCTCAAGTTGACGAATGCCGAACGGGCTTTGGCAATTCGGAGGGAAATATCTTTTCCAATGCTACTATCAGCAGAGACGGCTTCTGAAGCGAATGCTGTGTTCTGACCTTATGCTGACACATTACGACCCTACACTTGAAATCGTGGTGGCGGCAGACGCTTCGAAGTATGGCGTGGGTGCAGTTACTTCTCATAAGTTTGCTGACGGATCGGAAAAAGCGATCGCACACGCAGCTCGATCACTGTCGCCAGCCGAAAAGAATTACGGGCAGATAGAGAAAGAGGCATTAGCGATAGTCTTTGCAATAAAGAAATTTCACAAAATGTTGTATGGCAGGAGGTTTACCCTGCTTACCGACCATAAACCACTCCTAGCCATATTTGGATCAAAGTCCGGTATACCCGTTTATACCGCGAACAGACTGCAGCGTTGGGCCACGGCCTTACTCGCCTATGATTTTGCGGTGAAGTACACGGCTACAAAGGACATAGGTCAAGCAGACGCACTTTCCCGGTTATTGGAGCTACAACAGCATCAGCAGGAAGAATCTATAATTGCAGCAATCTCCCTTGAATCAGAGGTCAACCAGGTCTTGATGGAGAATTTTAGGAAGCTTCCCGTGACGTTCGACATGGTACGTGACGCAACTGTGCGAGATCCCCTCTTGCGCCAGGTAATCAAATTTCACACTACGCAGTGGCCAAGTGATACTCTATCCGGAGAGCTACAAATTCTCTCTCGGAGAAAGGACGAACTTTCGATCGTAAATGGGTGTTTACTTTTGGCCGAGAGAATTGTCATACCCAAAGAACTTCGCCAAAGAGTCCTTCAGCAATTTCATCGCGCACATCCTGGAATTAACAGAATGAAAAGCATTGCTCGGAGTTTTGTCTACTGGCCAAACATTGATTCGGAACTCGAGCAACTAGTAAAGTCATGTCCCAGATGCGCGCTTGCTAGTAAGGCACCGAGAAAAGCTGACTTAGCTTCCTGGCCGTTGGCAACAAAACCGTGGGAACGCGTGTACGCTGATTTCTTTGGTCCCCTAAACGGTCAGCAGTACCTAATAGTTGTTGATTCCTATAGCAAATGGCCTGAGGTCTTCTGTATGGAGCGTGCGACAAGTGGTGCAACAATTAACATTTTGAGGAGACTTTTCAGTCAACACGGAATACCAGAAACCTTGGTCACTGACAATGGTTCTCAGTTCACTTCTTCCCAATTTGCCGAATACTGCGCACAGCATGGTATCACGCATCTACGGTCGCCCTCCCTCACCCTCAGTCAAATGGACAAGCAGAGCGCTTCGTCGACACGTTTAAGCGATCGCTACTAAAGATGCGGGGGGAAGGAACCACACAGGAGATACTTGATACATTTTTGCTCGTGTACAGATCAACTTCAAATCCCCAAGTACCAAACCAGTTGTCGCCGGCAGAAGCACTAATGGGAAGAAAACTCCGTACTGTGAATTCCCTGCTAACTCCGAGGTGTACTAATGAGCAAGAAAGGAACGTTCGGATGGAGCAGTACTACAACGAGCGACACAGAACTCAAGCACGCCGCTTTTACCCCGGACAGCGTGTCTTAGTAAGCGACTATCGCGCGGGAAACCCGCAATGGGTGGTAGGATCGATACGGAGAAATATTGGACAGGTGCTATATGAGGTTAATGTGGGTAATTTGATTTGGACCAGGCATTCCAATCAGCTGCGACCAACTAGCATCCCTGCGGGCACAAGCGCTCGGTTACTACCGTTAGATATTCTACTAGAGAGTTTCGACATGCCATCTAATCCCCAAAGCCATTCGGATGCATCCCGCACAGAAGTCTCAGAGGAACCGAAGGTCCAGACCCGGCGCTGTACTGGTCGACTACGGAGACCTGTCGTATGAATGCAGTTGGATCCAAAAATGAAGTCTTATGTCAACTTTTGCGGGGGAAGGTGTTAATGGGACGGAACCAGCCAATGAGAGCGTTTTACGCTGAGGGCTATTGATTTGGCCATAAATTGAATGTACCGTTAGTTGGACGTTAAGCAAATATACTTGCCAGCCGTACGCCGGTCTCCTGCTTTGGGAAGTCGGGCTAATCAGAGTGCACGCTAGCAGCAGGTCATCGGTAGGTCAGCCGAAACCTTAACAGCTTCTCAGGTAAACACAGTTGTCCACTTGTTCAAGCTGCGTACCTTGAAGAGTGAGCACTGGAGCAGGTGGATGCCAGTCCAGGACCAGGACTTTGCATTTCGTAGGTCATTCCATATTCTGATGCTTCAATCGCCAAGCGGTTTAGAACGGCTTGTGTGCTCTGTGCGTCATCACTAAGCAAGGTAATGTCATCAGCATAATCGAAATCAGTCACGCGGTTGCCAGGAAGAACCTTTACACCAAAACCCTGAAAGCCCTCGAGAGCGTTTAAAGAGAAACTGGGACATGAGGCAACCCTGTCGTACACCGCTAGTGACGGTGTTTGCCGAGCTTCGTGAACTCAGGAACGATCAACCCGAGCTATCTGTGCATCAAGTCATTTCCAGAAGTGTGTTCGCTAGGTTGTTGTTTAACAGTACTAATGTCTGACATTTCTTAGCATTCTCGTACATGGAAATGTTGCAGAGCAGCGTCATTCCGCAGTTACAGTCGGATGGGTTAATGAACAACATTTGGTGGCAGCAGGATGGTGCACCTGCGCATTCGACACAATCGGTTCATGCATACCTGAACGAGACATTCGGTGGACGTTGGATCGGTCGCGGAGGACCGATAGAATGACCTGCGTGATCACGGGATTTGAATCCCATGTATTTTTCCTATGGAGATATTTGAAGCGCAGAGTTTATAGAACGAAACGCAGCGACTTGGATCATCATCATCATCATCATACACGTTAGCTAGAGGTGGGGAACACCTCAGCTACTGTGCCGCAATACACAGAAAAAGGAGAAAAAAATGCAACTGGTGCAAGCCGGCTGAGCTACCGGTAACGGATGGGCATCGTTCCGGTAAGCTACCAGCCGGCTACTGTGCATCAAAAAATACTATGCGAAATTATATAAAGCTAAATAATGAGATCGTGGTTGGAGGGGGAGGCTAAGAGGGATGGGGTGGGACAAAGAAACTCACAGCACGAACGCCACTGAGGTCGGCTCCTAGCCATATCAGCAAGTGTGTCCAACCAAACGTGTTCATCGTCTTTCGGACCCCAACCAGGGAGCCGAGACGCTCCAACCGAGGCCAGCTCAGAAGTGAGAGCCTTCATTCCTCTCGACCAAGTCATCGCTTGGCCACCCCTCCTCTTCTTCCATCTACACCCCCGGCGCGCAAACAACGCACGTCGCGGGAGTCGGTGGGCTGGCATGCGTAACACGTGGCCGAGCCATCGGAGCCTGGTGCGTGAAATGACGGTGCTGAGCGTTCATTTCCTTTTCCTGTGCCGTAAACAAGGCGTCGAACACGCTCGTTGCTCACGCGGTGTTTCCACCAGATGTGAGCTAAATTACGAAGGCACCGGTGGTCGAACGTAACTAGCCTCTTCAGGTCCGCTGCTTTAAGCGGCCAGGTTTCACAACCGTACAGTAGGGTCGAACGTACCGCTGCATTGTACACTCTACCCTTCAGGGCGAGAGTGATGTCGCGCCGGCGCCATAAGTGGCGAAGGTTAGCAAAAGCGCCCCGAGCTTTTGCTATACGATTCGTGATCTCATCCTCAATCCCACGGGCGCTGATACAACTTCCCAGGTAGTTGAATTTTTGAACGACTTCTAGCTGATCCCCACCAAAGGTCAGCGTAGGAGGCGGTCCAGACCGATCTTGGAGGAACGCTTTGCACTTCGAGGGTGCGAAGCAAAGCCCGAAGTGACGGACAGCTAGTGCTAATCTGTCCAGTGCCGCTTGACAGGTTTGTGAGCTGTCACAGATTAGGGCAATATCATCAGCATACTCCAAGTCAAGAAGTCGTTCTCCTGGGAGCAGATCCACTCCTTCTAAGTCATGTCCTGTGAACGCGATGTCCATGACTTCGTCAACAGCGAAGTTGAAGAGGAAAGGTGACAGCGGGCATCCTTGTCTCACGCCGCTGGAGATATTAAAGGGCGACGACAACTTGCCGTAAGCCCTCACTCTGCCCGAGCTACGCGCATATAATGCTCGGATAATATTCACATATTTCTCAGGTACACCTTTCCTGAGTAGACAGTCCCAAAGTGCATGTCTATCCACCGAATCGAATGCACCTTTGATATCGAGGAACACGACAACGGTGGGCCGCCAATATATGTGACGGTGCTCCAACAACTGACGCAAAGTGAAGATGTGGTCAATGCAGCCACGACCTCGACGAAATCCAGCTTGCTCTTCACGAATCTGGCTTTCACGAGTGCCAGTCAGTCTGTGAATGATGACAGAGGCAAGCAATTTAGAGGCAATCGAAATCAGACTGATTCCTCTATGGCTGCCGCATTCCGATCGTGAGCCTCCTTTGAAAATTGGGACTATGACGGAGCGGCTCCAATCGGTTGGGACAGTTTCCTGCTCCCACATTTTGACTAGTAACTCGTGTAAATCATCCACAAGAGCAGGTCCCCTGAATTTGAAGAGGGCTGGAGGAAGATCATCAGGTCCCGCGGCTTTATTTAACTTCAACAGTTCGATCTCACGTTCGACTTCTGAGTGAGAGGGTGGATCCAAAGGGACAGCCCAGGGAGCGGGGCGATCACTGGCCGGCGAGAAATCTAACAATTCCGACCGATTAAATTGCCTTTCAAAGTGCTCAGCCCAACGCTCTAAGCGTTTTGATAAGTTGTGGATAGGCTGTCCACTCTCGTCACGTATAGTTTCACTAACACCAGGTCTCCTGTTGCCCGTTTCCCGTATCAGACGGAATAACTTACGATGGTTACCAAGGGCAGCGGCCATTTCCATCTCTGATACACGATGAGACCACCAAGATTCGCGGTCTCTCTTCAGGCTAGCACGGAGTTTTGCCCGGAGCTCTTTGCGAGTTTCATTGTGTTCACTTTTAGCCGGAATATGCCGGCGAGCATCTATAAGTTCCAGAGACTCTGAAGAGACCCAATGTCCATGTTGGTGATTAGACATACCACATGAGGATTTGCCTGCTGCTAGTAAGGTCTGGTGAATATGAGACCAGTGACCTTTAATTGCATCCAGTGAGCGCTTATTCAACTCGCATGACAGCGTACTTCGATACGCATTCAGAACAGCTGGCTTTGCCAGTTGGCTGGTGTCAATGCGCTCACAGCGTCGTCTTGGGCGTCCGCCAAAACGCATCCGCAGGTCAGCACATACAAGTGCATGGTCGGTGTCCACACCTGTGCTGCAAATCGAGCGACAGTTTTGGACGCAGCCTCTCCATCGGTAACTTATCACAATGTGGTCGATTTGCGTCCATAGCTGGTTCGAGGCTGGTGGGCGCCAAGTCACCCTCCGGCGGGTGCTGTGTCGGAAATTAGTGCTCGCAAGAAATAAGCGTGCATCCTCACACAAATGAAGTAACCGCTCACCGTTATCATTGCGGGAGCCTACACCATGTTGGCCGCCCAGATGCAGTTCATCAGTGGATAATTTTCCAACTTGAGCGTTCAGATCCCCAGCCAGCACAACAGTGGCGAGGGAGCTCGTCCAGTTGACGATAGAAGTCGTCTTTTACCGAGTCATCGCTACAGTTTGTCGGTGCATAGGCAGCGATAACGAATAGACACCTGTTAGTCTCACGCAACTTCGAAGTTTTGAATGAGCCAGCCAATCGGACCGCACACATCCGGCTACTGATTGGAATCCAATCAACCAGATTAGCTTCAGCCCGGGGACTCAGAGCAATACCAACACCAGCTTGGCCGGTGCTCGAAGCTGCATCGTCGCGGGATAGGCGCAATGAGAAAGTGCTGCTAGTGTTACCTGAAGGGGATCGCAGTGTGAGTACAGAGCTCGAGTCTTGCAGGCGGGTCTCCGATAAGCAGCAGATATCGATCGAGAGGGTCTCCAATGTTCGGGCAAGTGCTGCCTGTTGACCAATCTGAAGCAATGGGTGAACGTTTAGGCATGCCAATCTGAAGGAGGGTCGAGGGCTCCAAATGGAAGCCGATGAACTGGAATGGGCCGCTTGGTTGGACATGGGCCTGTTGACAGGGCAGGAATGACGCTCCGCGTTCACATGTGAGTTGAAACTAAAAGACAAGCGACTATTGAAGCAAGGTGGGGGAGGGCCGAGAATTGGGGGTTTAAAACAGGGGGGATAAAAGTGAAGCTGGAACGGGACGATAAGGGTGAAAAAGTGCAAGAGGGGAATAAGAAGACGGGAAGGCTTGAGCAGTAGCATCCAAACCCCTATCTGCCCTGCCCAATGCAGCAGATAGGGCACCGTTGATTATTCTCTGCGGTGGCCAGAGCATCAGTAATTTGTTTTAAGTGAAATTCATTGTATTGCGTGGGCAGGATACTGTCAGGTTGCCCAGGCCTAGACAGGAGAACGATTAGGGTTCTCAACCATAGGCTTTAGTTCAAAAACCTGTCCGCAAGGCATCGGGTTTGGCACTGGGCTACAATTATTCCGTTTTAAGGAATAAGGAGCCACCCTCATTCCAACCCCCAACCTGGAGGACCAGGAGGCTGAGTTTGTTTGGCCTCTAACCATTGACCAATCTGGTATGAGTGACTCTGAAGGTGCAAAAATGCACCACCCAGTATAGCTCAATGGATCACTGAGGCACACAAACCATCGCACCACGGTAAGGTCCAGCCTCATTGCGATGGAGCGACCTGGATAAACTAAAAGAGAATATTATGAACGAATGTAGGCAGATTTCGTTCGAGACGTTATAGAAAGTGCTCGCCAACACCATCTGGCAATTGCTCTTCTGTAGCCAAAACGACGGAGGGCACTTCGAAAATCTGATTCGTTGATATTTACAGACATTTCACGCATTCCATGTAAATGCAAGAATATCAATTAATAAATGTATATGCTCCATTTTACACGAGAAACACTGTCGGGGACCTGTTCAATTTGTACAACTAGCAGTTGTCCGACTGTGAGGACAATAGTTGCATTCATGCCTAAATTGCTGTGCTGTCTAATGATACCACCATTGCGTCGGGGCAGACTGAAATCTATGAGCTTTATCTCGTCAAGTCATGAGTTCGTTTTTATGCACCCATGAAAGGTGTATTTTCAGCTGTAACACACACGCGATCGAAAGCGTAAAGGGAACAACACTACAACCTTACAATGTGCTTCCGGCAGTGTGATTTCCTTTAGCAGCGAAAGCAGCCTAATAAAAGCTTACGGGTTTGTTGGAAGCCAGTCATGAGGCGATAACAGCTTTTGTGGCGATAGCAATAAGGCACCCATCGACCAGTGGTCACATACGGCTAGGCTGTTTTTCTCAATTACTAGCACAGCGACCCACTAACCACTTCGCAGGGAACCCTTTTGTTGGCTTTTTCACCTGCATGAAGGCCGACTACCGATCTATCGAAGCATGACACGTTCATTGCGGCTGTGGTGTCTGATTAACGCCCAGTTCTCACAGCCGATCGGCCTGCGTTTCGTGCGTCTTGTCATGCGGTCGAATCATGACACATTTATTGCGGCTGTGATGTCTGACTAACGCCCACTTCTCACAGCCGAACGGCCTGCGTTCCGTTGGTCTTGTCCCGCCATTGACGTATCACTCATTCATTGTGACCGTGATGTTTGCTAACGTTCAGTCCTCACAGCCGAATGGCCAGATGTGCCCTCCGATCCTAGACACACATGTCGCGACTCTGTGCTCCATCTCGCCCCTGACGGCAAAGCGATTTGCGTCATTGGACAGTTAGCAATTCAGCGTACCGGGGTACGTCAGCACCTGAGTGCAGCCGCTCCTAGCTTCGGACATGATTAATACACAGCCTGTACTTGCGCATTTAAATCCCTTACACTGCCAACGATATCTGAACTGTCTAGCTGCATGTTCATTTCTTGGTATCTTATGCAGCTTCGGAACTATACTCGGTGGGGGCATAAATGGAAACCGCAAACAAACCGTGTCTTGTACTGCTTCGTGAATCAGCCGTAGTTGATGTCGTCAAATGGGTTGCACACAAACTACGGCTCTCGGGAATCCAGTCACCCAACGATGATATCCCTAAAGCTGAGAACGATGTTCATCTCAGCTTGACTAGTGATTGTCGCCCCAGCATTTCCGGATGAGTTCAACTTTTAGAGAAGTGAAAAGCAGGATCAGTTAATTCAACAACCCCGTGAGGATCATTGATCCTAGTTTCGGATATGCAACACACGTCAATACCCAGCACATCCAACATGTGTGCGTGTGCGGCCTGTTGACCTATTTGTCTTAGAGTGCGAACGTTGCACGCCGCTTGGGAAACTGGGCAGCGTGCCTTATAAGGGGCTGATGCCGTAGGCGTCCACTGGGTGATACGAGAAGGTAGCTGCAGATGGTTCAACTCCAGTGGCATTGCGGTTGCTGTCAATTATGCTTGGAACTTTGTAGGTGAGAGAGTTGGTGGTAGGTAAGGGAAATGAGTAGAAAATGAAGAAAGGCGACTCCGGTAGTTGCATGTTTCCGCCTATCCGCCCTGTTGTATGCAGCCGTTAAGGCGACTTCTGATCAGCTGCGCGACGGCTAATGCAGAATGTTGCTGTAATGAGGCTGTAGTACTTGTAGGGTGGATGAGATACACTGCCAAGGCACCCATACATAGACAGGAGAACGATTAGGGTCCTCAACCACAGCTTTTGTTTAAAAGCCTGTGGTAATAATTCGGTTTCACAGTAATGGACACCATCTCGTTTTCAACTCTCAGCGAGGAAGATCAGGAGCTTGAGTTTGATAACGCTCTAACCATTTATCAACGTGAGAAAGCCCAGGGTCCAGCCCAGTATAGCTGAATGGGTCGAAAAGGTACGCAAACCTTCGCACCACATTACGGTCCAGTCTCGTGACGATCGGATGTGGTTGTGTATATTCATATGTAACCTCGCATTCCTCCGCAAGTGTGCCGATACATCTATCTCCTTTGTGTCCTCTATATGTGAGTGTCACTGAGCAATTCCACTCGACACCGCCTCCACTCTCGTCCTCTCATCCTCTATTTTTTATTTCACATCAACTCTGTCAGGTTTTTTTAGCAGGCTACTCAGTTTACTCTTCTGTCCTATCTTATTATAATCGTTGGTGTTACTCGAAGCGTACTGTGTGGTCGTCCTCTCTATCTCGGTGCTACCTTCTACATATCTTTGGATGGCATTGTCCGTCATTAACAGATTTTAGGTTTCGCTAACTCAAATGTGCCTACCTGTCCATTGCAACACGTTGCAAATCTCTTACCTACATCACCTGCTTTTTGCCGTTAAACACCGCTATCTGTTTCCTCGTCTAACAGCAATTTAAGTTAGCGCCTGCGTAACCTTGTTGCGATTACTGGCCTTTACTCCCCGTTAAACATTTTTATCTTTGGTACATTTCTTATACCTTACATCGTACCATTTTGTTGCATCTGGTGTCTATACATTTTCCATCACATTTTGGACCCAGTTTTCCTTATTTTTCCGACATAAATTATTCAGTCACTTTCCTGTCCTCAGCCATCGTGCATTTAATGATTTGGGAAGCTACTATCCACCAAACCCTAGCGCTTACGGAACATGATCCAAAAGTGGTGAGGCTACCTTGTGCTTACATTTAATGTCCACCAGCAGTTGATCTGCTGAATTAGAACCGTACGCTATTGTTTTCGTGCCTCTCTTAGATTCCTGTCGCCAGCTTGTCTTGGTATTGACTGATTGCCCTTGCGAAATCTGATTGTATGATAACCCAGGTTTTCCATTTGTTGGTGTAACAAATGATCATGCACAAGCCGATCGAATGTTGTAGTTAGGTTTACAAATATCCTTTTTACGAATGGAAGCCTAAGGTTCGCTTGCTGTTGTAATCGCCAGATGCGCTGTTTGTGATGGTGCGGTTATGAGGTCAGTGGTTTTTCTGCTTTGCATCCAGGTTTCTAACTCTGACCATTCTTACTCTTGTCGACTCTCTTTGGGCTAGTCTTTTACGTCATTTTACTCCATTTATTTATTGTTGTCTTTTTTATATCTCGAGAAATCCCAATTCAATCCAAATGTTTAGCGTCCGATAGCTCAAAGAGCCATTTTCCTTTTTCCTCTGAGGGTCATTGCCTTCTGTCGGATGGTGTTGCATTCCTTCACTTCAGTTGAACAATCATGTTTCGAGCACCGAAGTGCAATGCATGCAGTTGCCACGACTCACACCGTAAGAATACCAATAAATAACAACGGTAGGACAGTGGGTTTAGGTGCGAATAGAATGTAGATACAATAGAGCCAAGAAGGAAATCCGTTACAGTAATCAGAATAGAGCGGAAATTATTAATCCTATGCAAGAAACCGCAAGTAGGAACGCCACTGACTGCGTGCTTGCGCTATGTCTGATGCGGTCTACAACCATTGGTGCGGACCATCCCGAGGACTCATCCACAAGGACGGTACGCACGAACCTGATCAAGTCTGTCAGTCAATTTCTTCATGTCTCCATGCCACATCATGCATTGGCCACGTCCCGGTTTCGCCCAGCTTGGTGCAGCCACGGCTTATAATGCACGCCAAGGGAGCCGGTCATAGGACATACGGAGGACGTGGTCTAGCCAATGTAAGCGATTAATGTTCAATAAAAACTCGAATGAGGCACCAGTAGGCTTATTGCCAAAAAGCAGTTAGTCGACCTCAGCCTTGCTCCCCCGGTGTTCCCACCAGAGGTAAGCAATACTCCGCAAACACCGGTGGTCAAACACGGTTAAGTGTTTATTGTCTTCGCCCCGGACTGACCAGGTCTTTAATCCGCAGAGTAACACCAGCCTTAACACAGCGTTATACACCCTACCTTTCACTGAAACGCTGATATCCCGTCCTCCCCATAGATGCTTAAGTCTCCGGAAAGCCACACTGGCCTTGTGGATACGCGAAGTAACTTCCTTAGTGCTGTGATCACCATATGTGACAACTACCAAGGTAAGTGAATCGATCCACAACTTCTAGTGGCTGTTCGATGATAACTAAAGCCGGAGGTGTGTCGATCCACTTTCAGAACGGTACTTTGAAATTTGAAGGTGCAAAACGCATGCTGCAGCGTGCAGCAGTAGTGTCTGCATAGCCACTGCGTCATACCCAAAAAGACCTGTCTCATCCGCATACTCTAGGTTTGTTTATCGGTTGCCTGGCAGAAATTTCACCCCAAAGTAGTCTGAAAGAACCGAGTCATTCATGATCATTTCCATCACAAAGTTTAAAGGAAAAAGAGGTATAGGATAACCCTGGCTAACCACTTTTGGCGGGGAACTCAGGGGACAGTTTTCCGTGTACCCTTGCATGGCTTCGTGAATCACAGTGGAGGGACTTCAGAACGGGAAGGAGTTTAGGTGGCACGCTCTTTATAGATATGCAATTCCACAGGATGGCGCGATCAACAGAGTCGAAGGCGTTTCTCAAGTCAAGGAACTTCACCATTGTCGGTCGCTGTATGTGTCTCTGTTCTAAATCTTGGCGAAGAGTAAATATGTGATTGATGTAACCACGACCAAGGCGGAAGCCATCCTGGCTTTCACTGATTCGGTTCTCACGATGACTTGGAGTCTGCCGTCAACATTGCGCCCATCAGTGACAGTTCATAAACCCGCCAAGCTGGACTGGATAAATTAGCTTTGGTTGTCAGCCGTTTTGGGCTGTGCTTTGCACTTTCGAAATGCAAATCCTCCCAAATTGGCGTGGACCTACTCCTGCGCTGGAGGTCGCCCAGGAGTATGGAGCTATATCATCGTCAGTGGGATTGATGATGTGGTCATGAACCGTTCAGCGGAAGCTCGGGATGCTTTTACCACCTTTGGCGCCGGTGTGACATCACTTCCGCTCTGAAGTACTGCGTTTGCAGCGCAGTCGTTCAACCCTGCTGTACGGTTGCGAACCCTGGCCCATTAGATCAGCCGACATAAAGAGTCTGGTTACGTTTGATCCTCGCTACCATGAAATCTTGGCTCATTTCTGGTGGGAACACCTCGGGAGCAATGAGCGTGTTCGGCGTCGCGAATTTGCTGCATGAAGAACGAGTGGATCGCTCAGCACCATTGTATCAAGCATCCGACTCCGATGGCTGGGCCGTGTTGCGCATACCAGCACACGGACTCCCGCATCGTGCGTTGTTTGCGGGCCCGGGGTCTGGATAGACGAGAAGGAGATGCTAAGCGATGAGTTGGTCTAGAGCAATGATATCCCTCACTTCGAACTTGGCATCGCTCGGTTCTTCCCGATTGTCGGGATGGGGACCGAAGGTCGTTGAACACGTTTGGTTGGATACACTAGCTGACATGGCTAAGAGCCGACCACAATGGCGTATGTGCTGGGATTCTCTTTGTCCCTCCCATTCCCTTTAGATTCCCTTCCGATAACGATCTCAATCTAGTGCATAATGTGCTTTTAGCATTGTTACTTCCTTAGCTTTTGTAGTTTGTTTTGCTTAATCTCTTATTTTTTCGTATTGCGGCACATTAACTGAGATGTTTTTCATCCTACTCTAACGTGTATTGATGATGGTGATGATGACTTCATGGGGTTTAGTAAGTCTTGGAAGAATGGTACCCATGAGAAGTTTTGAGGCAATGGAAATAAATCTGATGCCTCGGGGATTTTCGCAAAAAGCACACTGACCCCTCTTGAAGAGGAACCCAATATTTCAATTGCTCATTTGTTCGCCGAGGTGCGAAATTTGTTTGCAAACGTTTCACCGTCATGCCGGACTGAAGACACTTCTTCAGTATCCCAAATCGTGTTAGGATGACAACCAAGTCCACTCAGCATAAATCATCATGTTTCAGCAAAAATGTGGGAAGGTCGTCTGGTCCAGAAGCCTTGGTTCGTCTCAACACGGAATGCTCATGTCGAATCTTTTCCAAAGTAGAAGGTGTGACATCAAAATATCACATAGGTTTAGGCGATTCAGCAAGCGTCAATATTGCAGTAGGCCTGATGAATTGCTCTTCAAAATTTATTAGAATGAATCAAGGGAGGCAGAATCTGAGTAAAGAATTCTTTTCGGTAATTCTCATCAAACTCAAACATTACATGATGAGGAAAAAGTGCTGAATGTGCCGGATTGGGCTCTTCAAAATCTGCAGCCCAACAGGCTACTCGACAAATCTGAGAATGAATCAGCTGTCCATTTTCCCCAGCTGTTCTCTCGCTGACTAATGGTTTTCCCGAAATCATGTTCCGGATGAGCTGGAATACCACTCTTTTCTTTCCAATGGCACTGTCTTGATCCATCTCAAGGGCCTTTGCAATCCACCAATCTTCCCGGTTGATTCAAAGGCTCCCTGTCAGACTTCGTTTCAGAGAGTTACGGACGCACTAAAACTAAATGCCAATCGAACCCGTTTACGCGTTTCGATCAAACAGAGATCCACTCACAGTCACGATGTCGTTGCACAGCAAGCGTCGAAGGTACTCTTCATAGCACACTTGAGACGATCCCAGTCAGCGCTCGGTTCACCAACATCTATTCATCACTGAGAGTTGGTGTCCCATTCCTTGAAGATATTGTTAAACCGCAGACTGCGAGTTCAACTTACCGGCTAGAAGCTTACAAGATAGGCGCTTCTGAAGCGGGAAGTGTGACCACCAAGCGTGCGCGCACTAGAGCTTGGTTGACATCCAGGCATGTGCTCCAGCTTGATAGACAGTCTTGAAGTGATTTGCACTACCTGTAGCTAATGGCAATATGCTCGATTTGGATCCAGCTCATTGAGGAGTTCGGTGTGAGCCAGGTGACGCAATGTGAACGTTTGTGCTGGAAAGTAGTGCTGCTAATATAAACATTGTGGTCTGCACATGGTTGTAGAAATGAATCACCATTGTCTGTTCGGTGTGCATGGATCCCGAAGTGCCCTCCCAGATCTTGTTCATATTCTGAAAGACGTCCCACTTTGGCATTCAAGTCAATAACAACAATCACGATGTTAGTATTCATCGCCATGCGAAGAAGGGATGAGAGCTATCGATAGAAATAAGTAAGAGCATAAACGGAGGCGATGAAAAGGCACTTTGTCTTCATACCGTGTCTAATAATCCCAATAGAGGTTCGAAGTTAAATCGCATAAATGCGGCCGTTCACCGGTATCCAGTCGAGTAGATAACCTACTGCACACCTGTTGAGAGCGACACCAACGCCAGAATTACTTCGGTATAACCAGAGACACGAAGAGTGTAGTCATCATCGTCAGATTTAGAGCAAGGGAGTCGAGGATTCGTCACAACGCTGTTATCTTATATGCGTGTTTCGGAGACACGGCACTAATCAATACCAAGAGAGTGAAGAGTGAGTCTGTGCTGCCTGCTAGGTGATTGGACCTAGAGTGCGGGCGTCAAAAGAACCAATATGAAATGAGACTCGTGGTTTGATGGACGAGTTACGAGTGTTGATGTCAGCAGCGTCGAGGTCAGCGACGGAGTCTTGCCCAATAGACGGGGAAGAAGCGAGTAGAGAGAGAAGCAAAATAAGAAGAGGAAATATTGTCGACGTGGTCGAGAGAGGGATTTTGTTCGAGGTGCCCCATCTCTAGCTTTGACCCAACAGTCTGACCCACAACGCAGTGGGGGATTTGGAGGTTCATTTGCGGGACTCTGCCCGGAGCCTTTGGCTCAGTAGTCTGATGCACAGTGACAGAGGAGAGCAAGTCCAGCTCGGGAGTGTGATTTCAGAGACCCACTTGGATCCACTTTAGCCCTGTCACATAACGTTTGAAGATTTGGAACAATTCACTTCCCGCACTTGCGACCAGGGCCAGTCGCAGGTGAGAGTTGGTGACTTAGTAACAATTTGACCACGGGCTGCCTAGCTTGAGTCTGGCGGTAGTGAACCATTGAGCACCGGAAGGTGCCCTCCCACCGTCAAGGACAATGCATGGTGCTCGTGCTCTACGCCAATCGAGCTGTGAGTTTATAACCCGTAGACCTGTTGTTTCCCATGGCTAAGTTTTAAATGAAGAGGGCCGTCGACCTCTCCCTAACCTCCGTGGAGGATTGAATTGTGAGACTGTTAGTCTGACCTGTAACCATTGATCTGTATGGTATGAGTGTAACTCAATGGGTCACTGAGGTACGAAAACCCTCGCACCACGCTAAGATCCAGTCTCGTTTCGATTGTTTTGCATACTTTAGTACGGTCGTGCTACCTAGAACAGGTTGCGTAACTCGTCCGTGAAGGTGAACTAAAATCCAGCGACATTTTTCGTTCATTTTCGCTGGTCCGTTGCTCTTCTTAATCACTCGAACTTTCCTATATCCTGTCGCATTGATACGTTCACTTCGTTGATTATTGGAAACCCACTATACGCGTCCGTGACTCTTCACAATTTCCCTAATCTTCTCTCGACCGGATCATTAGTGCTTGAAGTGATTTTTCTGGATTACTCTTTGCATTACATGTGATTTACCAAAGTGTTTAGTAAGATCAAGCTCTCCCTAGTAAGTAAAGCTAAGTGTACTTAACTCTTCACTGTCAGTAGCATCCCTCATGACAAAACTCATGCACTTTATTTCTAAAATGTTGCTTTTTTATTCCAGGTAACTTTAGTCATATTTTACATATTGGTAAGATTGTCAGCTCTTTAAAAAAAGCCAACTTTGACCACCAGCCGTGGACAGTTTTGCTGCAGTACACGCGTATTTTAACAGAACCTGTTACGACTTGTTTTTATACATCCAGAATTTGTGTTCTATTTCACTGCGTTGTTAATGACCATTTTATTACTTCTAACCGTGCTATCAAGAACCGGATACTTTTCGTTTGTCGTTGTCTTTCACAGTTGCCAACGAATGAAAATCTACTCACGCAGTTTGTTTGCTTTTTTCCTCGATTTGGGATTTGTATTTTTTCGTTCAGCTCCATTGCACCATGCGTCCTCACAATCCATTAATAATGCTAATTTATTGTTGCCCCAATAGCGCTACTTTAGCTGTTAGGAACTATCTGCACTACCTTTTACCATGCCCGTTCGTTTAGTCTTCTGTGTTATTCTTATTTAGTGGCCTTGCAGGCTTCCCGCGACGTTAACCTTTGGACAATTTTTCCACTGTATTCTGCTTTCATATTTACTGCAGTTCTTTGTCGCACGCCTGCGCTACTTATTGTGATGATTTTTCTATTCCCAACTTGCGTCACTGGCATAACTCGTCTCCTCTACCGGTTGTACGCATTAGTTAAGATTAAACTGTTATTTAAAACCGCTTACTCACTCATCCCTTTGTGGTATCCTCAAATTTTGCCAGTGTATTAATCTTCACACGACTACGAGTAATAACTGCTCTCGCACACTGCTGGTTATCTTCAAACCAGCTTTTAATCGTCTGAATTTCTGTTGTATCTGTTAGATGCTTGCAGCTAACGATAAACCATCTCTGTACTATTCGATTAGCTCTCATATTGTCGCTGGCCAGTTTTTGCCTCCCCACATACGCTCTTGCCTTCTGTGTTTTCTTAGCTTTCAGCATCTGTCTAAGTGCGTGCACTCTTTTCTGCAGGATTTGGAACAAATCAAAAAAGGAATTTTTGGAAAAATTCAGATTCTGGACACCCAACAAGTTCGGCTTGTTGTCGGGGAGGCGACTTTCGACTTAATCAGTCCCCATCCAGCAACCGCTAGCTCCGTACGTCCGCGTTTCCTTTCTGCGTTCTTAGCAATCTTAGTTTTTAGCACTGAAACAATATTGTTGCTTCCATTTCATCTACTTATTGGCTCCAACCGTCCATAATTGACTCGTACACTACCGATATCAGGGAGTGAGAAACGCTCTTAGTCTAACAAACTCCCCAGACAAGTCATAACGCATTGCAACTTAGCCCTCTACGCTGTTTGTTCGAAAACTGCAGCGTTCATGGAAAATGTGCGCGCTACTGTCACCCTCTCTTAAGAATTGGTGGCAGACCCACTTGAGGTTCTTCAAACTTCTCTTCGTCTCCTTCATTATTTTCTACCGATCCAGGCGTGGTCGTTTACAGCTTGATAGTTCTCTCATCTACTACCTATAATCACGTATCCTTACAGCGAAATATTGGTCATGACTAACAGCTTTTCAGGATCCGACATTCGCTAACAATATGATAACCAGGAATCACTTCACTTCGGCGCCCACTGGACTGTTCTATCAATTGCTTTGTGATTAAGCGTTGTTTCACCACTTTGCAGTTGTTCGCACAACCCTGCGGTGCTTCACATTTTGATCGTCTAAGTTTGACTCACTTCGATCACTAACATAAGTGCTTTTGAACAACTCCTCGGCGTGTATGTTGCACAACCTTTGTTAAGAATGTCACTCTAACATAGTAAAAGCCTTCGGTGTGACTTATCTCTGCCGATTAGCCTTGGAAAAGAAATCGCTAAAAGGTAACCGGGTTGCTATCTCGATGGAGGATGAATTTGTCTTCATTCACTTGGGACCTGAACCACGGAGAGCTGGGGCTGGCTTCCGCTCTGATCGTCAAATGCTTGGAGCATAAACGCACTCACAGACCATTTACTAGGAGGCTTTTCCTTGGTAGCTTGTGGCATTGCCTATCCATGAAGGGCGTTCCCGGTAAACTCCCATTCTATAGTTGTTATGCCTCGAGTCCCGTCGCGGGGCATGGAATCTGCCTCCTCAGTTCCTCACGACAGCTGGCCTCCCTCTATCTTGTCCTATATCTCCTTTCCTCTTCCCTTTTGTGATCGAATTGGTCTTCTGCACGGTAGTAACATAAAAGTCATCGAATAGTGAGCGGCACCGTCTTACTTTTAATGATTGTCACAAAGATCGTTGCCGTCCTCTGTACATAAGTGGTCTCAACCACAGACAGGCAACAGTCGAACTAGGGGTTCGGGCCCCACAGGGGTAAGATGGAATGCGCACTGCTGCCGATTCACGAAAGGATGACACGGCCGCACAGTGTTTCTACGAGCATGTGGCAGCTGTCTGACTGATTCTAGTTCAGAAACGACTTTGTTCTTTCAGACACTTCCAAATTGCAGTTATACCAAGTGACCGACTGATAACCATTGAGTATGCAGACGACATAGATATCCTTG
The DNA here is from genome assembly GCA_944474145.2 of Dicrocoelium dendriticum. NCBI lineage: Eukaryota > Metazoa > Platyhelminthes > Trematoda > Plagiorchiida > Dicrocoeliidae > Dicrocoelium > Dicrocoelium dendriticum. The sequence continues at coordinate 187,677,590 of OX104064.1, forward strand.
GGTCTAACGCAATGGCCATGGAACACTGCTGAGCTGACTGAGATTTCGCATTTCGATCGTCTCTTTCAGACTCATGTGGTCAATGGCCAGCGTAAATTCTTTTTTTTGCATTTGTTGGTAGACCAGATCTAAGTCAATGCGCAGTTTTCTTGAATTCTCCGTAGAGATCCATGCTTCGAGAAAGTCTCTCTTGCATGACCTGGCTTATCTACCGCCGGTTCTGGCTATTACCGAACAGCCACTGTAAGTGATGAACCGGTTCACTTGCCTTGGTACCTATGCCACCTCTGGTGATCACTTCACTGCGAAACTGCGAGGTGGCCAGTCGATGAGGTGGGATAGCTGGGTTCTTGAACAGGTTGATGAGTGTCGTCTTCAGTACGATCAACATCAGCGGTTGGAGAGTACATCTGACATGGCGCTATGTCGGAGTAAGTAGCGCTCCTACATACTGGTTCTTCCCTTCACCTGTTCATGCTCCATCCTGACCAGTTTTACGTCATTCTGTCCTGTTTCCGTTTTCTTCCTATCTTATTATCATACACTCGCAGTCTCTTTCCACTGCTGTTCTTGTGACCTAAATCTTGGCTATTGGAACCACCGCATTTCGGTGCCCGCATCTTAGTTGTTTGACTAAACTGAACAACACCTGGAAGTCTGTTCTCCCTTGAATCGGACTCTGTTAGTCTCCCCGTGCGTCAACCCTTCCGAAACCGAACTCCATATATCCGCCTTTTTTGCGTTAGGTTATTGATTCAAGTCTCTGGGTTGGATGTTGTCGAACCAATCGCCTCACGAACGGTACGGCTAGGCAGAATTATCGAGTCGCAAACCTTGCCACAAACCTCTATTCTTCCGTGTCCACTTCTTCGAAACCCTTCTATGACCCGTCATCGTGAGATTACTGGTGCGGGATTTCTTTCTTCAGTGGCTCTTTAAGCACTCGAACATTTTCCAATTGGTCACCGAAAGACACTCGTCCTGACTATTCATCCCCTCCGTGCAAGTCGCATTGGGTTTCCTATAGCGGTTAAAACTTACTCACACCGGTAGGCGTATCACTGAAGTCCTTCGTTTGCTGTTTGGCAATGATGCCCATCATCCTGTACCAGGTGGTTTGTTGAACTTGAACCATCGACGATGGCTACGTCTTCGCACTCCCATCGATGGCATAACAGAAGGATGGGAAGAAACTGATGGGTTGACTGAATTCTGCTGGTGCACCTCATCTTGAATAAGATCCTTGCGGTCCGCAACCTGATTACTTTGTAGTCCTACTTGATCTAGTATAGCCAAGTTATTGTTGGTAACTCTGGACTAAACCTTTTGTACCTGGCTATATTTGGCAGTCGTAGTGTTTTTATTGTTATATCTGCGCCTATTGACCTTTGTTTATGAAATTCTTGATGACTGGATGCTTCGCACTTTAGTTTCTAGCTCACTGGTGGACCGAATCAAATCTACCTTTTCAAAATTGTCGATTGTTACGCTACATGAATTTCATAACTATATTCTTTCCAGGATGTCGTGCTTTTGGATCAACGCAACGACGATTTCATTCGTCTCAATTGCATAGGACACCTAGACCACTTTATGGTCGCAGTCCCCAATCTAGAAGAGTTTGTCCGTATCGGTCAGTGAAAAAGCACCTTCATTTCTTTTTTCTACTTATGTATCTTTCCTTCTTTCATACAGAACTTATAATCTTTCCATGGTTTTACTGGTGTCTAGGCCAGTCTCCCTCTCCCATCTTGACTGTATTCCCATGCTAATTTGACTAGGTTGTGTTATACCAGTTTGAACGATTATGATTCTTTTACACTTTGGAACCACAAGTTGACTTTTCCTTCTGACTACGGATTACTCTTGGTTGCTGTGCACAAGTTAGATTTACATGTATTCAGTCATCTGCATTCAACCCTTGACTGTCTGTTCACTCCTTGATGTGGTAAGATTGTGTTTCGCTCACTCCTTGATTTCCCCTAGTCTCCTAAGCTTATTTATTCCATACGACCAACTGCCCTGCGCATCAGTCCACGTGAGATGTTATCGCGGTAGCTGTAGTTGTTTTTTCCTGTTCCTGCATTTTACACCTGTTAGCAAGCCGTTACTTGGCAGTTTTCCAATCGCTGTGCGACACCGAAGTCCTTCATTTGACGGCTGATAGCTTCTCACCCATGTGCCTTTTGTTTCAGCTGAATTTATCGCCATAAGGATTGCCGTATTGTACCTTCACTTACTATTAGCTGCTTCTGATTAGATCTCAGTGGTTTTGTGGTGATGTAACAGGCTGAGACTTTTGCAACAAATCGGGTTCATTGTTGCGGTGTTGGTCTGTTCTCCAAACTGTGTGATTTCGTCGCCAGTCGAGTTATCATCGTCAATTCTTTGTTGTGCAGCAGACATTCCCACCGAACTCACCCTCGGTACTTGCTCGACGAGCAGGTAACATTGTTCGCTGCTCAGTAAAGCACTAAAGATGTCTAACTGCGAGTCATTTTGAAGCAATCACTGCGAATGAATTGCGACACGCTGCCTCAGCTAGGACTGCGATTCACTCTGAAGTATACGTTGATCAGTTCGGTCGCTCGGATAGCATCTGAAGCACCTACCGATCACTTCAATTGGTTCTGAAATCTTTGTAATGAAAACATCTGAGTTAAGACCTATCTATGTCAATCATTATCCACCAGGAACGGAATTCTAAGTAACCGAACAAATCCACTGTTTTGGGTTGATCGATCGTAGGGCGACTTAATTCCACACCAGCACGTTACGGTCGGAGTATGTTACCTCTTAAGGCGACGCTTCTGATGCAACTTATTCAAAATATACATGTTTGGAGCTTGTTTGCTGAACACTTGCCAGTAAACGCACGGCAGGCGCAACTGTAAAAGCATTTTTACGCATGTTACACTGAAAACCTTTTCAGCAAAGCTTTTAACACTGACGGTCTTGAAGAATACTTAGCGACGTCTTGTCTACTACATCGAGCACGGTGGTTAGGGTTGAGGACATTACTGGTCAGGTCCTCCCATCTTCTTATCCACTCTCTGACACTTTTTTCATCTCCATCATTGCTACACTGTTGTGAAACTTCTCGTTTAGTTTTCGCGAACACTAACATCTATTACTAACTACATCTGCCACCAGGTTAAATTTAGCCCATCAGCTATGGACGCAGATCGATCACATCGAGATCATTTAGAATTGGAGGAGCTTCGTTCAACGCTCTCACATTGTTTGGTGCACGAGCGTATACTCCAACCATACATCTCTATGTGCTCATCTCCGGGTATGCTTCAGCTGACATCCGCTACGCTGTGAGAGTATAGACACTAGTCAGCTGGCGAAGCTAGGGGATCTGGGTGCGTATCAAACTACCTCGGTATCCGGATTAGGTTAGTGTCTACGGAACGCACTAGTAGGTCACTCGTTACATGCCTACGGGACGTTATAAGGGGCAAGTGTGTCTTCGTGCCTGTACCATAGATCGCTGTGTCATCTCCGAACTTTCCCGTTGTCATACATTCCGACTGGTAGCGAATACAGCAAGGCTCGCGAAGATCTCAGGATACAATTGGATGCTAGTCTGAGAAGGGCACTAGATTTGATGGGCTCGTCGTGAATCAGAGATGGAGGCGGTCGTCGATTTTGGTAAGTACTAGGGGAACGTGGTGTTGTCAAATCTGTCTCCGCCAAGGGTTAACTGTTGATAACTCCTCAAAACGTTTGGAGCATTTTACTGAACACTAAATCACAGTTTAATCGGCCACAATTACCAGCTTCCTTGAAAGTTGATGTTCGCCCTCACCTTAGACAGCACCTTTGAACCCACGCTTGTGCACAGAAGCCGAACGTGAGATCGAACTGCACAAATTGATTAAGTCCAGTCGACCAGATGGACCTTTTCTTGTTCTCTTCAAAGTACGGGTAATATTTCCTGTCGATGACTCCCATAATTTATTGCCGAAACTGGGTTTATGCGTTTTTTTTCCAAAAATCGACTGGAGCTGCTACCTTATTTTTGTTTCCAAAGTGGGCTCATATTCGGATTGCAGAACTCATAGGAGGATAGTCTGATCTCAATTGCCCCTAATTTACTTGTCTCTATCGTACTTCATTGACTGGTTGGTGCCGATAAATCCCACTTCGTGAGAGCAAGCTAGATTTCGTCGCAATTTGGGTTACATTGATCACATCTTCATCCTGGGTCAGCTGCAAAAGCACTATACTCGTGATCTTAAACATCAAAGCCTCCTTCGACTCGTGGCTAAATGCGCCTTGTAGGTTTGTCTGATTAAGCAAGTTGTCCCCGAAATCATACACTTATTATGAAAGCTCCTTGCGGCGCGCAGTTCGGACATAGTGAGGGCTCATAGTAAAATACCATAACCCTTCATATCTCGGGTGGTGGGAGACAGAGATGAATGCTGTCACCTTTAATCTTCAACTTCGTTCTTGATGAGGTTACATTGACCACGTTCGCCTAACTCGGCCTGCTTCCAGATAATCGACCTGGATTTCGCTGACTACACTTTCATAATCTTTGGCAGTAAGCTTTACATGTCAATCGTTTATAGTCGTGCTTTGCTTCAGCATTGCAGGACTCACCCTCTGTGCTAACTTGTTAGGAATCAGCGAGATTTCGCTCAGAAATGCAAGTACTTTAGGAATTATATCAGCTATTTGCTATGCTGAAGACTTATTATACGTAGTACCACTAAGCATGTAACGCACGCTTCCGAGACACGTAATTCCAGCTAGCAGAAGACTTCTTAACAGCAAGCGGTTGATCAATCAATTGAGGAAGATACAAGACTCACGGAACTCGCGTTGCGAGACCGGGTGTGTGTGTCTGATGATTGGCTGGCTAATGTGTGTGGTAACAAATCCACGCACGGCTATGTAAACGGATCGAAGTCATTCGCGTACGTGACATCCCCTCATCTCTTGAAAAGTTTATACTCCTGGCACGAACCGGTCAACGGGTTTATGCGTACGCTGCGATCTGCGAAGCATTGATGCATCTGCCTATTGTACAGAATCCTGGGGGTTTGCTTCCGTTTCCGGCTGAACGGATGCTGATTCACCCAGACGTTCATCTGTTGTTGTCCCAACAAAACGTGAGCGTATATGGTCTGAGTGTCGCCGTACTATTCGACCATTTGATTCAAGATCTGCTTGAGTACAGTCACCTTGAATTACAGTTGCAGGTTGCCAGCAGTGCTCATGGGGAAGTCTTGTGTATACGGAATCACCCGGCTGCCAGCTAGAGCCGTGTTTATTTTGCGATGCCGCAGCCTTGTCTCGTTTCTTCTCCATTTGTGCTCCATGATTTGGAAACAGAAGATCCAGTCTGGTACGGAGTGTTCTGCCAAACATCACCGCGGTTGATTTACCAGTGGCGTCCGAGGGCGTTATCCTGTAAGTAAACAGTAAACGATCTAACCTCGTCTGAACAGTTCCTGGTGCTTGTTTCGAAAGACCTCTTTTAATTGTCTGCACCGCCCTTTCCGCTAGCCCATTAGAAGCAGGGTGATATGAAGCTGTACGGACATGCTGGACACCATTGCTATTCATGAAGATTTCAAATTCATTGCTAGTGAAACATGGCCCATTGTCTGTGCAGAGTGTCTCCGGTATCCCAAATATTGCAAATGACGACCGCATTTTGGAAATAGTTGTCTCTGTAGTAGGGT
>OX104064.1:187683764-187704764 GCA_944474145.2 Dicrocoelium dendriticum
GAAGTTGTGTACTTAAAGCCTGATAGTGAATCATTGAAACGAGATTATCTGCTGTGCGGGCCTTGTTAGTGTAAAATGTTGGTGAATCTGTGTGTTAGATATGAAGATCGGGATGTACAACATGGTGGTGATAATTAATGAGTGATCTCTGTGTGCTCTTATTCAGGCTAGGTACTTTAAAGTAATAAGTTACTAAAATATTAGCAAATGTTATAAACCTTGTTAGTGTAAAGGAATCGCACTCTCTCCTCTTCTATGTGAAAATTATTATATCTCGCAACTTACTCATTCTAAAACGATGCCACTGCGGTTCCTTGTACAGAACGGTGATCAGAAGCAAAGAGCATAAAAGAGAACATCCCATCGCAAAGAGTCTGGACCTTACCGTGGTGCGATGGTTTGTATGCCTCAGTGATCCATTGAGCTATGCTGGGTGGTGCTTTTGCACCTTCAGAGTCACTCATACCAGACTGGTCAATGGTTAGAGGCCAGACAAACTCAGCCTCTTGGTCCTCCAGGTTGGGGGTTGAAATGTAGTTGGCACCTTATTCCTTAAAACGGACTTTTTGTAGCCCAACGCCAAACCCTCTGCCTTGCGGCAAAGTTTTTGAAACAAAGGCTTTGATTGAGAACCCTAATCGTTCTCCTGTCTAGGCCTGAGCAACCTGACAGTATCCTGCCCACACAATCCTAAGAATATTTCTTCAAATAATTTCCTGATTCTCTGGCCGTGGCACAGTATAATTAACGGTGCCCTATCTGCTGCATCGAGCAGGGTGGATGGGGTTTGGACGTTACTGCTCAAGCCTTCCCGTCTTCTTATTCCCCCTCTTGCGCCATTTCACCCTTATGGTCCCGTTCCAACTTCACTTTTATCTCCCCAGTTTTCAACCCCTAGATTCTTGGCCCTCCCCCAAAATGCTTTGCTAGGCTTTTATTTTCTAGTTTCAAATCACATGTGAACGCGGAGCGTCACTCATCTGTCGAAAAGCCCATGTTTAACCAAGCGGTCCACTCCAGTTCATCGGTTTCCATTTGGAACCCTCGATCCTCCTTCAGATTGGCATGCCTCAATGTACGCACATTACTACAGATCGGTCAACAGGCAGCACTTGTCCGAACAGTGGAGACCCTCTCGATTGACATCTGATGCTCATCGGAGACCCGCCTGCAAGACTAGAGCTCTGTGCTCACTCTGCTATCCCCATCAGGTGACGTCAGCAGTGTTTTCTCATTGCGCCTATCCGGTGACGATGCAGCTTCGAGCATCGGCCAAGCCGGTGTTGGTATTGCCCTGAGTCCCCGGGGCTGAAGCTGCTCTGGTTGATTGGATTCCAATCAGTAGCCGGACGTGTGGTTAGATTAACTGGCTCCTTCAAAGCTTCGAATTTGCGCGGGAAAAATAGGTGTCAATTCATCATCGCTGCCTACGCGCTCACAAACTGTAGCGATGATTCGGTAAAGAACGACTTTCACTGCCAACTGACCCAGCTCCTTCGCCACAGATGAAGCATGGACACTGTTGTGTTGGCTGGGGATCTGGACGCACAATTTGGAAAGGCATCTGGGCGGTCAGCACGGTGTAGGCTCCCGTAATGATAACAGTGAGCGGTTACTTCATTTGTGTGAAGATGCTCGCTTATTTCTTGCGAGCACTAATTTCCGACACGGCTTCCGAAGGATTTGGCGCCCACCAGCCGCGAACCAGCTATGGACGCAAATCGATCACATTGCCATCAGTTACCGCTGGAGAGGCTGCATCCAGAATTGTCGCACGATTTGGAGCACATGTGTGGACACCGAGCATGCACTTGTATGTGCTGACATGCGGATGCGATTTGGCAGACGCCCACGACGTTGTGAGCTCATTGACACTTGCCAACTGACGAAATCGGCTGTTCTGAATGAGTGTCAAAGTACCTTCACATGCTAGTTGACTGATCGCTCACTGGAGACAATTGAAGGTCCCTGCTCGCATGTTCATTAGACCTTACTAGCAGCAAGCAAATCCTCATGCGGTAAATCTAATCACCAACATGGACATTAGGTCTCTTCGCGGTAGCTAGGACTTCTCGCTGCTTGCCGGCATATCCCGGCTGGAAGTGAGCACAACGAAACTCACAAAGAGCTCCGGGCCATACTCCGTGCCAGCCTGAAAAGAGACCGCGAATCTTGGTAGTCTCTTTATTCATCAGAGATGGAAGGAACCGCTGCTCTTGGTAACCATCAAAATTTTTCCGTCTGATGCCGGAAACGGGCAGCAGGAGACATGGTGTTAGTGAAACAGTTTGTGGCGAGTGTGGAGAGCCTATTCACAATTTGTCAAAACCTTTGAAGCTTTGGGCTGAGCACTTTGAAAAGCAATTTATCGACCGGAATTGTTCGATTTTTCACCGGCCAGTGATCGCCCTGCTCCGTGGGCTGTCCCTTTGGATCCACGATCTCGCTCAGAAGTTAAACATGAGATCAGACTGTTGAAGTTGAACAAAGCCGCGGGACCAGGTGATCTTCATCCAGCCCTCTTAAAATTAGGAGGCTCTGTTCTCCTTGATGTTTTACATGAATTACTAATGAAACTGTGGGGGCAGGAAACTGTCCTAACCGACTGGAGCCGCTCCGTTATCATTCCCATCTTCAAAGGAGGCTCGCGTTCGGAATGCGGCAACCATAGAGGAATCAGTCTTATCTCCATCGCCTCCAAATTGCTTGCCTCTGTCATCCTTCACAGACTGACTGGCACTCGTGAAAGCTAGATTCGTGAGGAGCAAGCCGGGTTTCGTCAGGGTCGTCGCTGCATCGACCACATTTTTACCTTGCGTTAGTTTTTGGAGCACCGTCACACATATTGGCGACCCAGCGTTTTCGTGTTCCTGGATATCAAAGGTGCATTCGATTCGGTGGATAGGTGTACACTTTGGGACTGTCTAATCAAGAATGGTGTACCTGAGAAATATGTAAACATTATCGGAGCATTTTACTGGCGTAGCACGGGCAGAGTGAGGGCTTACGTCAAGCTGTCGCCGCGCTTCAATATCTCCAGCAGTGTGGGACAAGGATGACCGTTGTCTACTTTCCTCCTCAACTTCACTATTGACCAAGTCATGGGAATCGCGTTCACAGGACACGACTTAGAAGGTCTAGAGCCAGTCCCTAGAGAACGATTTCTTGACTTGGAGTATGCAGATGACATTGCCCTCATCTGTGACAGCTCCCAGACGTGCCAAGCAGCGCTAGACAGATTACCACTGGCTGTTAGCCAATTCGGACTTGCTTTGTACTTTGGCAGTGCAAGGCTTTTCTCCAAGATTTTACCTGGACCGCCTCCTTCGCTGACCCTTGATGTGGATCAGTTAGAAGTCGTTGAAAAATTCAACTACCTGGGAAGTTGTATCAGCGCTCGTGAGATTGAAGATGAGATCACGAACCGTAGATCAAAAGCTCGATGTGCTTTTACTAGTCTTCGTCACCTATGGCGGCGGCGCGACGTTACTCTCGCCCTGAAGGGTAGAGTGTATAATGCAGCCGTACCTTCGACCCTACTGTACGGTTGCGAATCCTGGCCCCTTAGATCAGCGGACATAAGGATGCTAGTTACTTTCGACCACCGGTGCCTTCGCAGTTTGGCTCACATCTGGTGGGAACACCGCGTGAGCAACCAGCGTGTTCGACGCCTTGTTTATGGCACAGAAAAAGGAACTGAACCGCTCAGCACCGTTATTTCACGCACCAGGATCCGATGGCTCGGCCACGTGTTGCGCATGCCAGCCCACCGACTTCCGCGAGGTGCGTTGATCGCTCACCGTGGGTGGCCAAGCGATGACTTGGTCGGGAGGAATGAAGGCCCTCACTTCGGAGCTGGCCTCGGTTGAATTTTCATGGCTCCCTGGTTGGGGTCCAAAAGACGATGAACAAGTTTGCCTAGATGCACTTGCTGACATGGCAAAAAGCCGACCTCAGTGGCGTTCCTGCTGTGAGTTTCTTTGTCCCTACGTATCCCTTTTAGCCTCCACCTCCAACCGCTATCTCATTTCGTAGCGTAATATAACTTTACATCATACTTTTTCTTGTTTCCTAGTAGCCGGCTGATAGCTAACCGGAACGATGCGTATCCGTTGCTGGTAGCTCAGCTGGCATGCAGCTTTTGTGTTTATTTTCCTTTTCTTTTTTGTATTACGACAACGTAGCTGAGGTTTTTCCCACCTCTAGCTAACGTGTATAATGATGATGATAATGACATACAGTTAATCAACAATTACCTTGAAATCCGGCATTCCTGTTAGTCCGCTTTGCAGATAGACCGCTTCCATGCCGAATGTGCTTGTCAGTAGTTTGTAGTTGGAAACCCATAAAATGGCACAGTCAAAGTTAACGAGCATCAGCTTGTGAGGATTGAAGCAAATAGAGTCAGCGAACTAAAAAGTAAGAGGTTTGAAAACATTAAAACCAGTTTAACCACTATTTATTTTAAAATGTGCAAGGTAAAGAACCTTACGTCCCCTAGTTGGTATAGCGTAAACCGACAAATACTTGATAACCTGCAAACAGTGGGGATGCTTTAGATTTAACGTGGAACTAATACACATCAGCATAAGTCTATGGTAACGAATCACAACACCCACTTCCTAGATTACAGCAATGCATTCGGCTGTGTAAACCGCAAATTACTGCGCAAAGACCTACTCAGTCAAGGGATCCATCCCTCCATTTTCAATGTGCCTAGTAATTATTCTGCTTTACGCACTCAGATTACCCGACCCAGTGGCAGATGCACTCCCCCCCACACTTATTACCAACTTCAGTGTTCTTCAGGGAGAAATTCTGGAGCCTTTTCTCTTTTCTACCTTCGTCAGCTCAATAGCAGTCCCCACAGAAGCGACCTTATTAAACTATGCCGGTGACATTGTCCTGGGCACTAATCATCGATTCACCGATTCCTCACTTAAGCTGCACCATCATCTGAACGACCTCAATAGTTGGTCCAATGCACGTCACCTGTCTCATCGTGCAACAAAGTGCCATGATATTCGTTCTCCGGTACACAAAACAGCACGGCACATGCGACTGCTTACACAGTGTCACAGGCTGTTTATTGACAGCGATGGGTTACACTCTACTACATCAGCGAACTACCTGAGTGATACTGAACTATGATTTATCTTGGACTTGTCAAGTTAAGGAAAATTTCACAAAAGGCCGAAGGTTGTCTTTCTACGAATCTCGTCTAAGAGCCTCTTCTCCCCCTCGTGTGTTGATTCTTCTAGTTTGATCTACTGCTCCCCTGTCACTTTCCCAGTCTTCTGGGTAAGCATTTTAAGTTAATTGTGCGATCTTTACGGCACTTATTCCGATGCAGTGACATTCCGATGCCTAAAAACTGCCAGCACACTTCTTTTTACACACATCAATACTTGTAAGAAAATGACATCTAAGATTTTGGCTGATATTAGTCATCTGCTTCACAGCGCTTTATCTGATTGTCTATCAATTTCGTCTACAAGACAGAAGTACAAGCTGCTTCTTGCTCACACACACGCTCGTCGGTTATCCCTTTATTTTCGCGATTTCTACGGGACCCCAACTGTTGTTCTAGACCTAACCAGCCGATTCGCAGTAGGATGGCGTTTCTGTCCATTGCTTATCAAACGGATTTATGATAGTTTTCCGTAATCAAGTTCAAATGCAAGTTCAAGTGGGACTGGAACGATAGGATGAATCCCGTAAGTGTTCCTTCTTAAGCGGGTCGTGGACCTAGGAGTTGATAGGGGTGCTCCGACTTCTTGAAAGGTCTAAAAGTAAAACACCCGAAAAACACCCTGGTCCACCAAGTTAATGCCCACGTTCCTTACATTAACTGTCCCAGCTATGCTAGTTACGTGAAGTAAGTGAGGAAGAAAAAGCGAAGGTAAGAGAGTAGGGGAAATCAGTTAAAAGAAGAGAATAATACCAATGGCGAGGAAAAGTAAAAAAAAGAATCGAAGTATGAAGATGGGAATTAGACAGGAAAAAGGAAACATTTCGTGTTGCCACCCAAGTGCGTCTAGTTGACGCTGAAACCCCTTAACCGTAGATTCCTTGACAACATATTCTGGAAGCAGGTTCCAGCGCTCGATGATTCGACGTGATAACCGTGCCTCCGCTCTAACTCGATCGGACCGCGGTTTGTCCAGCTTCGTACAGTGCCCGCGAAGACCAGTTAATCAAGCAGGACTAAATAGCATGGACAAATCAGCGCCAACCTTCCCAGTCAAAATACGGTAGGTTAGGATTAGGTCCCCTCTAATCCTTCGGTAGTGCATTGACTACAGCCCCAAACGAAGTAGGCGTTCGGGGTACGTTTGCCCTCGTAATCCATTGACCAACCTAGTACCGACACGCAACACCCTTTCTAGTGCCATTTTGTCCCGGACAAGGCATGGTGGACAGGCCTGGACACAATATTCTAAATGGGGTCGCACAAACGCTGAGAAAAGCTTCACAAACACATCAGCCGTTAGGGTCCCAAAAGAACGACGGATAAACCACAACATCCGGAAGCCTTTACTATCCGCCTTCTTCCAGTTGTCGCCAGTGTAGTGTGGAACAGTGGACGACAACTAGATCAACCTAATGAGTCACGTGAGGAAGTTCACTAACATCGAGCACATAACTTGTGGACGAAGCAGACGCTCGATGTGGTCGTATGTTGTAGCTGAATATTCACCCTACAAATTGTGTAAAAACAATTTTCGACTTGACTTGCTTTAGATACAAGTGAAACAGAGAAAGCAACCCTCCAACAGGCAACACTATGGAATGCTAAGTAGGTAAAAGTTGATGAAGTATATTTGCTTACGGCTGATTCAGTTACATAATTAGTGTGCTTTGGACACCTCAGTTAGTTGGGCCAAGCAGTTCCACACAACACATTGCATTGGCGCAGGCGATCACGATTCGTCCCTGCAATACCCCGTTGTGTGTGCACAAACAGTTCGTCAAGAATTTGACTTTGCCAAGGCCAGCTATCATCCGCAAAGCATCCATGTGAACAATCACACTCGTTTTTGACATTTTGACACATTCCTCTTTCCAGTGACTCAATTTATCCTTACTTAACTTTTATAATGTGATGATGACGATGAATCATCTGAACCGAGTTCTCTTGTTACACCGTCTTCATACAATGGAAACAGGAATTATTCACAAATTGCAGTATTTTTACTAATTGGAATATCATGACAGTTCTGCGGACAAATAAGCTTATTCGAGCTGGGTGCATGCGATCAGGTAATATCACAACGAGGTAGCAGCTCAAGATCTGAGCATTGAATGTGGCTTGTTTTAATATACGGGGTGCAATAGTGACCTATGTTATTCCTGCATACAAGTTATCCACTTTTAGGAACAATCCCCAGATGCATTAACTATCTTACCTTACACGATATTACCAGGTTTAAATACCTAACGACAAGATTCAAACTAGTGCCGTGCTATGTAAACCCCAATGAAATCGATGCAAGATGAGTTACGTTCGCGCGAATAACTTGATGATCACACAGACACTCAGTTTGCTTACGCAAACGCTGAGCCCAAAGTACAAAATTACGTTAAGTTACTCAAATCCCCGCTTACTTGCTGAGGCTGTGGCTATTAGCAGGATGAAGCCGGCGCTGTGCGTTCAAAAACATTTGATTGCCAACCAAAGGCTAACCTGGACGCAGGAGTGAACTTCGTCTTTCACACTGCACCTCAAGCTTGTCTGGTCGCAACCACTTTTCGATATATCTGTGCATATCTGCTTTTGGTAATGCTACTGAGGAGACAATACAAAATGCATGCAGCTACCAACCTACTAAAATGATTACTTTGATATTTAACGCACTGGAGAAGATAGCCAAAGGATAAGGAACCTCAATTTTCAGCAACCACGCCTCATGCTATTATACAGCATTAGGTTGCAGGTCATATTTTAACTGCGCAAATGCTTGTGTGGTATTGATTGCTCATGCAAATTAATAAAGTTTTAATAGTCGCGAGCTGCACACTCCATGGACTCGCTTGCACAGTTGTTGAAACAGAAGATTAGACTTCATATTTGACGATCTTCAATCTTCAATACAGGAATATGTAACTTGAGCTGTATGAGTTCATAGACGGGCGTAAGATGACAGATTTTACAGTAAGCAGACTAGAGACACCGAACTCGTTACTATCTCGTGACAAAGCAACATGCTCGGCAGATGTCTCTCGCTTTCGTACTAATTTATAAGCTTCTGCCCTCGCCTTATCTAAGCAACGTAGCTTATTTTTCTCCGATCAACAATTACGGTTGGTCATTCACCTACACAGGTAGATGGTTTAGACTTATTACTTGAGGTACACTGCCGATTTTTATATAAAAACAGCCAAGGATTGTGAATCTTAAACGGACGAAATTTAAATATGACATTAACAGTCATCGGGAACAAAATGCTACTAGGTTAAATTCCAGGAATTCTAATTGCGCAACCAACAGTGCTGGAGGATATTTGATAACATTGAATCCTAGATGAAATAGCTGAAGGCTGATTTCTTCAGCGTGGCTTCTAAACAGCAACAAGTCGATTTGCATCCATCACTGATCATTAGTCAAACAGGATGTAGTTCGATGTAGACAGGATACTAGGATATGTGAATGTCTTACCTGTAATACTGGGATCGTTGGACAAATAAACAAGTGATAGTTATTGTGTTGAAGTAAGATTGTTCTAATACCTCATCTAGATTTGCACTTACACTTCAAATCAGAAAGAATGTGCTTGTAGTCCATCCGTTTTACACGAACAACTTGTCTGCTATACCTTGCAAAATACATTCTCAAATTACCACAATTGATGTATAAACATCAACTACCAATTTTGAGGTTCTTTATGCCTTTACACACACAAAAATGCTGCCTGTAATAAGAAACCAGAATTGAAACACTTTCACATTTTTTCATGTCTGGTAAATTGTGAAATAGTGTGGGAAAATAGGAATACTGGTGAAACGCTAATTAAAATCTACTAACTTCCAGTCCTTGCGCAAAGTGACGAAATTCCGGGCAAAGAAGTGCACTTCCTGCATATGCTGCGTCCACATGCAACCAAATGTTTTCTTTCTGACCTGGTTGAAAAATAAAATGGTTTAGCTTGTGTTAACTAAATATATAGTTCAGATGTGCCTGAGGTATATGTTAAACTTTGCGTGACATTTCTTGCGAACCTGGTGTCTAGTTTAGTTCTTTTCCCTAAGACAACAATGATCCGGGCACCATACTGCGATGGATCCAGTTACCCCGACTCACATTGTCAGAACAATAGGGGAAAGCAAATAAGGTTGATTACTATTTGTATGGAAAGAAAAAGGATTCAAGAGAAAGGTGCTTGGAACTAGTCAGAAAGGAATGAAAATTAACAGCTAAATGCGAGAAACCGAATACAAGGACGTCACTGACTGGCCGTACCTGAAAGAGTCTCCAACCTATGTTGCGAACAATGAACAATGATTTATCAGGGGTTAACAGCAAGCGCTTGACACTTTCGTAGGATGATTGGGTGAATGAAATGAAATCAAAAACTGTTTCCGTGTCGCTTCTCCCAACAATGACATGGCGCAACACCGAAACACCTTCATTTCGGATACAGTCACTGTGATCGAAATGACCGAAGTATACATCAGAATGAACCGACGTCCCATCAGAGATTACGTGTCCCAATCCAACCACATGGGGGTACTCCAAATGCAACTTTGGAAGCAAAAGGTATGTGAGTCATCTACCAAACGTCTACCAAGATAAATGCATTGATACAAAAGGTTAGTGTAAAAGAAAAATCGAATACAAGCATACGGAAATACACGGGTGCAACGAGCATCGATCTGAAGCGTGAGAAAAGTAAAATATGGTCGCGCACTTTGCGCCGCGGTCTTCAGTCCATGTGACATATAAATCCGGTAGAAGGGCACGATTATTGTTATCCAAAATGGTGTAGTTTAGGTAACGAAGTGCTGGGAGCTAAGAACAACATTCAATCCTTTTTTGCAAACGTCCAAGGTAGTGATGGACACAACTGAGTCTAGGAGAGCGTTTCAGAGTTGCCAAATCCGAAAGGAAAACTTATTCTGTTGACACTCCAAACGGCTAATTTGTTTCCTCAAATTCAAACGGTTAGCTCTGAGCTACGTGTTGTGGTTAACTTCAGCAAATGACTGAATACGTGGTTGGGGTCGCTCAATATTTTGTACACTAACATGATATCGCAGTGGAGCTCCTGGTAGTGCCCGCTGAAAACACCTGGCGACTTTAGTTTCCTCTAGTAAAAGTGGTTGCATAGGCAGTTGACATTCTTCGTTGCTTTTCGTTGTAGGGTCTCTAACGCATTTAGCTCATGCTTCAACCAGGATTACCAGGCTTGGATGGCGTGTTCCACATGAGGGCGCACGTAAGAATTCAACATCATTGGTAAGCTTGATGAGTCACACCTCTTGAATGCGCTCCACAGCAGACCGACATGCTGCTTGAGATTGTATTTAGCACTTGTAGTCACTCTGTACGAGCGCAACAAGATCACCTTTCTGGCAGGTGGTGTGCAATATGTGGACCCCAAGCCGATATGGTGGGTTTGTCCCACTTGCAATATCATAGGCGACTGAAAGCCCTAGGAGTGTACAGCGAAAGATATCGCTGTGTACGAGGTGACCTCATCCTGGCACTTCAGATTTTGAAAAACCACGGTCACCCTTGCCGCCACCTGAAGCTTAGCTGCAACACAGAATTGCGGGGTCATAAATGGAAACTTGCCACCAAATACACTCTGCTGGAGTGCCGCCGGAATTACTTTTCCCTTTGAGTTTATCAACTGGGGAACGCTCTTTCGACTTTTGTCATTTCGGCGCCCATGCTACCCATTTTTAAAAGACGACTGGACAATGCTTTACATCATTTACATTATATGACCACATTTCTCTTCGTTGAATGACGACAAGACGCAGGCAAACATTGTGCTCACTAAACCCAGGAAATCGGGGTAGACGGATATACCTATGTGTTAACCTGGATAATATGGTGAGTCCACAAATGTGTGTTGCACTTTTGTGTAAATTGAGCTTACTTTATTACCACAACCATCCCATGACACTTGTCAAGCCTTGGCTTTTTATCCGCATTACACCATTTTTCCACTGTTACATTTGTTTACATTGGATAGTAGAGTGTACTGAACTGACCAGTTCGATAACGTGTTAACATCGCACTATAGCCCTTCATGATGGTACCGTACTCTGGTCACTCGCCAAATCTTGATATCAGCTGCGAAAAATAAGAAATCGAGAGCAATTGATTTCGCTAGATGGTTTGTGAACACCAAGAATAGACGAGGCTCAAGCATGGAACTTTGTGGTACATCGAGTTTTAAATCAATTGCCTCCGACAGAGCTTCCCAAAATCCCCCCTCCAACCAACGATTGTATAGGAAATTGCTTGTGCAACTAAAAACTGGGTCACCAGTGCCGTAGTTCCAAAGCTTGTGGAGGATTAAACGATGGCCCAAGCGATCAAATGCTTTTGGGAAGTCCAGGTAAACAACAACAACTTCAACTCCATCATCTTAGCTCCAGTCGAGCTATTACATGCAATTAATAGGTTAGTAGAACATGACCGCTTTTGATGAAACTTGTGTTGCCTGGGGCGATTAAGTTGTGACTTTCCAAATACTGCATCCGCGCAACTGCGATGTTTGATTCCATAAGTTTGGAAAGCACTAGAAGTAGGAGTGATGACCCATCGCTTCCATGCTGCTGGAATATGGTTCTCCTTTAGACCGCTGATGGGAAGCGGCAGTGGTTCTACTTGATCGCTAGCTACTGCCTGCAGATCATTCGATTGAATGTTGTCTACTCCAGGAGAACTGTGGATCCACAACTTTAACTTCTTCATTAAAGCTTTCATGATGAAGTTGATGTTGTAGTAGCCCGACGGTTCAGTAATAGAAACAAGGAGAATATTTGAGCTGGGTATCTGCTGGAAAGTTTGGGAGTAATGAAGGCGTAAGTGGTAGCTAGCATCCATTACTGACCATATGCAACCACTAGCCGTGACTAGTGCTGGAGATCGGCGCTTCATATTATGAAGGCCACTAGCGTGCCTGTACAGGAGTTCAGGGTTTGTGCAGAATCGCTTCATTAACTCCTGCTGATGCATGAATTTGTCCTTGCGGATCGACCTCATATAAAATTTACCATGTGGGATGTATGCAGTCCCTGAGTGCTTGTCATGCCAAACCCTTAAGGGACACACATGTACCTGTTCTGTTCCTCAGGAATGACTTTTAAAACAGCGTATTTAATAAATTGCTGAAGTCTACTGCTTAAGTCTACTGAAACGCAGCCTCGGTCACTCGCTTTTCCTCTGCGATCTTTCCCCGAAAGTTCAAGTAATATGCCCAACCCACACTTTGAGTTGTGCGGAAGTTCTTCTGAGTGCAGAACAGCATTTATCTCACCTACTGAGTTCAGTGTTACTCGAAGAATTCGAGGTTCACCACAGTGTACCGATGTCAGGTGAAGCTGTACAGTCTCAACACAATGGGATCAACAAAAATAACAGTCGCATCGGAGCTGAAAGCAACTGGCTGCGATCGTCTAGAAAAATCTTTTCATTGTGCCATCTTTGGCTTTTGGAATGTTAGCGCACACCACAGTTAAAGCAGTGAGGTTCTGTCTAGTGGGTGTCGGTTTTAGAGTTGTAGCTGGTAAATTAGGCTGCTTAGAAGGTGCCAAGTGAGTTAACGATGAAACCTGCGTCGCTCCGTGTGTGCTCGGTACAGATGGATCTGCGTGTGTCGCTCACGGTGTGCTTATTGAGTTCACCGTTAAGTACGTTACTGGTTTTTCTTATGCAATGGATTGTCTTTGGTCCTGAGCTCTCGATATCATAGCTGAAACTTCAGGTGAAGCGTCCGTGAATGTGATAATATCCGTCAAGTCGAACATGACTTTCCCGATTAAGTTGGTAGGATTTGCCAGAGTAAGCGGCCCAGCTTCTCTGGGGCGGTTCTTGATACTGACTTTAAATATTGGCGTAACGACGAGACTGAGACAGGGTTGATGGGGCACAGGATCTGTTTTTCCCAAAACCAATGTTTAAGCACTGAGATTAGCTATCTGATAAAGTGTTTCGGTTAGTATTTTGCATATTCTGGTAAGTAAACTACACAACGGGCAGTTGAAGTAGCTCAGAATATCCGACGAAACCAGCGTATCGGTCACATTCTGAGCCTCATTAATTCAGCCTGACTTACACCATCAGACTTAACGTGGAATGCGAATCCGTTGTTTGAGCGATCAGGCTATTCCTAACTATACGGATGCATTTCGATCCTCCACACTCGTCACTAAGTGGAATCATTTTCAGTTCCGGCCGTTGTGGCAACTAAATATTGCATCTGTTCGATCACGCTAGGTTGAGGCTGAGCGGTTCTCAAGTTCGCTGCCACAGACGCCTAGTTGACCTCGGTTATTGTGGGCGGGTTTTTCACGGTAACGACGCACACGCACACGCAGATTGGCTTCTACCAGATGACAGTGGTTCTGGAGGATAAGACTCGTTAACGCGCCTTATAATGGGTTGATGCCAGCGGCTGTCACCGATACGCAAATGTAATCAAAAGCCATAAATTGACTTGTACAATGCCAGCAGTGGCAGTTCAAAATAAGCACGTGCAAGCTACCTACTGATGTCGATTGGTAAAAGTTACAGCGGTCAAAGGTTATTAGCTTTGTGTGAAACCCGTGGGTCTCAATTGAGGTCATATGAGAACAAAAATGCTGGTCAGAGGGTAATCACGGACATGGTCGGCAAAATGAAGTGGTCCGCTGGAATGAACTTGGTCACTGATGGAATTTGTGTACATAGGCCAAACGGCGAGGGAACAACACACAAGAATCTCAGAACATAGGCCGTACATATCACAACCTCCGAGGAACGAGCTTCAGTGTAGAGCTCTACTGAGAGTCTCGGCAGTAACAACGCATGCGCTAGACACAGGGCACAAAATTGACTTCGAAAATGTCGAGGTTATCAGGAAGGGATGTCGATCAGCCCAACAAAGGCTAATTGCTGAGGCCATAGAAATAACCAAGAACAACAAATGCCTAAGTAGAATAGACGGAGTAGGGCTGTCTACTGCCTGCCGTCCAGTCTTTCTCCGGTCAGTTTGATGAGCATCGGCGGATGGATCCGAAGTCAGAATAGACAAGCAACATCCCTCTATCAAATCCCTTAGTATCGAAGACAAGTTCCATCAGGGACCAAGTACATTCCAGCGGACCAATTCAGATTACCGACCATGTCAGTGACTACTCTCTGATCATTATTTTTGCTTCCATTTGACCTCAATTGAGACCCACGGGTTTCACGCGAAGCTAATAACCTTTGACCGCTACAACGTTTTACCAATGAAATGAAAGTTCATCGACCTCTGTAGGCCGCTTGCGTGTGATTAGTTTAAACTGCCACTACATTTAAGCGAATCCGCTTCGCCTGATGAAGCTTTCAGTCAAAAAGCAAACGTTGTATAGTATAATGAATACACTAACCGGTCGTTTGCCAAACCTTTTGACACGATGACTTCTCGATCGGTTCCAAATATTTTCCAAGATATTCGTCTACACTTTGGTTGGGCGTACAATATGAAGCATTTTTACACAAGTTCAAGAGCGAATAAGAGCATGTGCAGTGCTGATACTTGCACGCATCACTTCACATGGTATGTGAGTAAGGTTTAGTATGAATTACATAGCTTCTGTTCGCTTCTGTTCAACTGTCAAGCAGTTTTCACCGTTTACAGCAGATTATCCTCAGTGGATGAAGCTCTTATTACCGATTGGATCTCTCCCTTGTTTGTAAATGTACACCAAGTTTCCGCTACTCGGGGTTACCAGCTGTTGCGATAGATACAATGCCACCGAAGTGGGAACCGTTACACATCGCGGAAGTCGGCCGCGACACTGTCTATCATGCTAAGCTGTCGATGACGCAAACGAACATATTGTTAAGTCCCCTGCGACGTGTACACTAAGAATTAATACAGGATGCCCATGCTCTGATTCAAACCACTCGGTTTGTCCACCCCGCATTATCCATGGTGGTCACTACGTCCATCTTGGACGGGTACAGGTTATGTGTCGAGTAATGATGTCAGCCGCATCTGAACAGCTTACCTCACTGGAGATACAGTAGTACGCCGACGAAAAGACACCGTTCTGTAATTCGAGGATGAAGCTGTGGCCAATAATAGATCACTGTAACGCGCTTATTTACCCATGAAATTCTTCTACTCTTCGCTTCGGGGTCTAGTCTACAGACCTTGGCCGATCGTTGATGGATATCGACCAGCGTTCACGTGGGCCTCCTTACATTCCCATTGTTAGCGTTTAAGGTGTGTCTGTGTGTGCATGCTTATTCTTGGCGTTGGTTCCCTGCGTGTGCGGCTACCGACGACCTTGGATCTCCAACCCTACTCTTCGCCGAACAAGACACGTTCAGCCCGGAGCATGTGTCGCACCCCCTCCCCCGTTCACTGGTCGCTAGTCCAAACACCATGTTTATGCGTGCCATTACACTCTCACCCTGTGATTGGACCATCCCTTGATTGGTCAACACCATTATTCTTAATACTCGTAGCACTCAGGTATGGTGACCTGTTCCTTTGATTGTCCGGCGTAGACAACTCCTCCCTCCCACTGTTTACTGACAGCTTGTTGTCAACTTGCATACACCGGGATACTGAACAATTGAAGTATGTCCCAATTATCAGCTGTGTATATTTTAATAGTACCGTAGTATTTGTGATCCGACTTGTTTTGATTTCGGGATCTTTGGCTACGCGTTATTCAGCGTTCACGGTGGACTTTACAGTACTCCAATCGGTTCTCGCTTCGACGGATTGCTTGGTCGGATCCCTCGGTTTGGTGGTACTAATATCCGGAAGTGCCAAATGGGTTCCTCTTTGCAGTTCTAGTCACCCGCACATCCACCCGGACAAAGGACTCATCCAAATCAAGGCAAGTCCCTCTTGGTGCTGTCTCCCACTCTGGCTATCGGGTTAGCTCTAGAAATTCAGTTTGCAGTACGCGCTCACAGCTCCTGCTTGCTGAGTTGAAAGAAAAGTAACTTAAGGTGGAGCTAGAACTAACAACTAGGGAGCAGGAACTTAGCAAACAGCGTAGACTGTTGAAGGCTAGATGGGAGGTCGAATTCGCCTAGCGTAGCGCCTTGCTGGAAGACGAACAAGGCGATGTAGACCTGCCCGCACTCCCTATTTATTCGTCAAACAGAGTTGACGAGTTTGTCACGGAATGTGCTGCGGTGGCTGCGAATCAACCATCCGCCGGTTGTTATGACTATTTGCCGATTGACTCCCTACTGCCGCGTTGGGAAACGCTATAGCCTCCGCTCTCGTCCCACTTATTGCGGAAGCTGGTCTCCCCAAAGTAGAGCTGGCTTATTTCGATTTGCACCCAGCTGATTACTGGAGGTTCGTCAAGCAGTTTGAGTTCTATGGGGAAAGCTGGGTGGTAGATGACGGAAGACGTCTGCTCTACCTCATTCATTACTCTAAGGGACGAGCTAAACTGGCTATTGGAAAAACTGCGTAATGCTGCCGCCCGGTCAGGGTTATGAAAGAGCTCAACGTATCCTTTGAGGCCTCTTCGGGCAAGCGCACTACATTGCTAGGGCATCGATAGAAGGCCTATTTCAAGGCGCGAAGTCCATTCCTAACAATGCAGATGCCCTGTCGGAATTGGCCATTAAGATGGAGGACTGCCACATCACATTGAAACAAATGAACTATGAGGCAGATGTAGACTCCTCCACCACTCTAAAAGAGATAGTTCGTGCCCTACCAAAGCCCCTACGGTACAAATGGGCCGGAATCGTCGATCAGCTAACGCTTAGTGGTCATGAGCTCAGTTTTCTGAATTTAACCACATTTGTTTCATCGCGGGCACTCATAGTTCGCAGCCGGTTGGCAAGGTCAGCCGATCGATCACCCCGTGGTGTCGAAACGACTGTTACGGGAGCTCCTCCAAGGAAAGAGTATCCGGCGATAGGCAGCCATTACGCTGGTCAGAGAACTACGTTGCCTGACCGCCCCACTCACACCTGCCCCGTTTGTTCGGACAACCATTTGGCCGTGGAGTGTGGAATATTTGGAGAACTGGATATATCGCAATGATGGGAAATGTTGAAAACCAATAACCTCTGTTTCGGTTGCTTAATACCGGGCCATATCGCCAAAAACTGTGGCATTCGCCGAGCCTGCAATGCCGCTGGTTGCCAATCTCGTCATCACAGCCTGCTCCATGGTGGCAAAGTCTCCAATTTAACTCTCGCAGTATCCACAGATCAGGCTCGCTGCTGGAAGCCAGGTATACTAAGCGCTGGAAGCAAGTAGCCCACGGAGGATCTTATAAAACCTTGCATAATCAATGCCGTCGTTCTTGGAGAGCAACATGCAGAAAAGATAAGCATGATATCACTTTCTAACAAAACAAACAAAATTCGTATCGAGGATATGAGCGAGAATATTTTGAATGAAGTGCTCATCGAAATAAAGAAATCCTTTCTTCGCAATACAGTTAGATGACTCGACCGACGTTGCATCCTGTTCCCAGCTACTGGTCTATGTTTGGTACATAAAAGGCGACCGCTTTAAAGAAGAGTAACTTTTCTCTGAAGCATTGAGCACAACTACAAGTGGCGAAGATGTCTTTGGAACTGTGAAGGATTTTTCGAGGAAATGGATCTACAGTGGTCTAGGTTTGTGGTGTCTGTACAGACGGAGCACCATCCATGTTGTGCGCCCGTACTGAATTCCAAACTTTAGTCAAAAATTTCCTCTGCACTGTACCTTCAGCCACTGCATAATACATCATTATGCTTAAGCAGCGAAAAATCTTCCGCCTGTTTTGCTTGACACTTTAACCAACGTAGTGAAAATAACGAATGTCATCCGCCGTAGTGCGACATCTACAAGAGTTTTCAAAGAGTTGTACCATGAATGTAAAGGCAAATTCGACGTGTCGTTATTGCACACGGAAGTGCGTTGGTTATAACGAGGTAGTGTCACACCGAGTGCTCGAGTTTCGAGAAGAAATTGCAATGTTTCTTGAAAGGAAGGAGCTTCATAAGGGTAAGGTAAACGGGTTACACGTCATGAGAACAGACAATATATTTATTTCCAAACTAGCGAATCTTATAAATTTCTTCGGAGAAATAAATGCACTGTACCTCACTTTGCTAGGAAATATGGTTAATATTTTAACTGCTTAGGGTAATGTTGCCAGTTGTCTTCGTAAATTGCAGCTTTACCAACGCAGAGCAACAGTTAACGATGTGTCGATGTTTTCAGAACTATCAGTGGTGCTCGCTGGAAGAAATGAAAGATGCGCTTTCAGAGATGATATAATTGGCCAATTGTCATCAGTGGTGCATTCCATCAGCAAATATTTTCCTGATTTGGAAAATCGCCAATTAAATGCCTGGGTGCTAAGACCCTTTTCAGTGGATGAGGATATCTTTCCGGATACCGCCATCGAAACCGAAGTACAATTCCTAGGAATGCGCGAAGATAACGAACTAAAAATAGCTTTCCAACATCCCCCACTGGTAGCCTTTTGGATAAATATAAGTGGTGAGTATTCATTGATATCGGAAAGAGTATTGAGAATATTGGTCCCATTTGCAACAATTTATAGATGGGAAAGTGGATTTCGGCAATAGTTTCAATGAAAACACAAGCAAGGAGTCGAGTGAACATGGAGCAGGAATTCCGATGTGCATTAGCAGAAACGTAATGAATTGTACCAGAAATGTTAGCACTAAGCAACATCAACCGTCCCATCGGGGTACATCGCCTCTCGATTACATACAATGTTGTACCAAGCAGCTGTTTTCTTCCTTTTATTGATCGAGAGCTATTCCAAATAGCTATCGGTTCCCGTAATTAGAAGCAAACAACGTGATAGTTATTCCTTAGTTAGCGTTTGGAAAGAAATTGAAGGGGCGGGTTGATGATAGCAAACCACATTTGTGAGGGTCTCAAAAATGTTAAGAATCGCTGGTGTACAGCAACATGCCTTAAGGATATGTGTCATAACGCTTTCTAACAGCACCGTCAAAGTCGCGTTCAGGACATCAGCAAGAATACTTTGAACGCGGTACTTAATGAAAGAAACTCATGGTTTTTCTTCGCACTACAATGGGGTCTCATTTATTTGCATGATCGAAAGTAATTACAAATGGTATTCATTTGCCATAATTTAAAGAAAACATGCATAGTTGCTAGCCAGTTGGATTTAGAAAGTTTGGGGGTAACTGCTTAGTGTGAACCAGCATTGTGGTAACGGCCTCAAGAGGGTTGGAAATCTCTATTATTAACATAACGACCAACGACTAGCTCCATTATTGCAGTGTATGTCGCCAAGAACTGTCACGGAATTTACCTCCATTGTTGCACTGTTGCAAT
The DNA here is from genome assembly GCA_944474145.2 of Dicrocoelium dendriticum. NCBI lineage: Eukaryota > Metazoa > Platyhelminthes > Trematoda > Plagiorchiida > Dicrocoeliidae > Dicrocoelium > Dicrocoelium dendriticum. Next base: position 187,703,288 of record OX104064.1, read on the forward strand.
ACAACTTCAAATTTATACCAAACTTTGCGAATCTCATCAACATTTACTCGGTTTACTGATTGCTGAGAATTGGCGTTGGACTTTTCAGCATGAGCCTGTTTTGATCGGCAAGACTGCAGAGTGTCCAGTACTTAGATTACATTCCACGACCTCACCGATAACCGCCAAAACTGACGCCTCTGAGGTTGGCATAGGAGCGGTAGTATAACAGGATGGCTCTTCTGTCAGATGTACATCACGAGTTCTCAGCAAAACCGAAAGCGGTTATTCAAAAACTTAGAAGGAGGCTTTGCCCGTAAATTGGTGTGTTAAACTAATGCATTAAAGTTTGCAAAATAAGCTGCCTTGACGGGGAATCGAACCCTGAAGCCACGGGTCCGGGGTCCGAGGTTCGAGTCCCCGTCGGGGCAGATAATTATGCAAAGTTTAATCGTGGCTTCTACTTATTATGATAATGCATAAATGCCTTTTAGGTTCGAAGATTACTAGGGTCACATAGCAGCATAAGCTACATATATAACGCCAATAAGTACATGTCGAAGACATCTGCATCAATGCTTCAACGATGGGCACTGATGTTGGCAGCGTACGATTATGATGTCAACTACACACCCGGAGAAATATGCCACATATCGATTTCTTAGCGAAATTCATAAAGTCTTCCTAGGCCTCATGTATGTTTCTAGCCACGAAACAGCTTCCTATCTCCCGCAGTGTTTCAGTTCACGAAACACGAGCTTATTATCATCCTGTGGTTTCTGCCGTTAAAATGGGGTGGTTAGCTATAATGAAGCGAACACAGAGAACTTTCGAGTCAACACGATGGTGCCTTTTCCATCAATTACCATGCCTTGAATCCATTAACTGTAAGAAGTTTACTATTAAAGGTTTTACAGTACGATGATTTGGGTGTCGATAAAATAAAATTCCTGGCTCAAAAATGTTTTGGTTGCTTGAAATTAATATAGCTATTCACCAGAGAGCACGATAATGTGTTGATTGCTCCCACAAAATCCTCCGGAAACCAAGGATTTGTACCTCGTGGCACCAGTCTTGTCGAACTTGGCAGCGTATACATGCTGAGCTTGATAGGCAGTTCTTGGGAAACTACTGCGCATTAGTTGTGATTGCTTTCTATTCGCGCTGGTCTGGAGTATCTTGTATCGAATGCATGACGGCTGAGTTTACAATGCAAATTTTACGAAAGTGCTTCAACAGGAAGGGAATACCGCAGGTTCGTATTACGGACAATGATACGCAATGGGGTGCCACGCAGATAAAGAAATGCTTTGATTCAATTGGATGCCGACACTTGAGAACAGCATCACCTCACCCATGTTCTAATAGTATATTCGAAAACGTTGCGAGAACATCTAAATCGGCCATAAAATCAGCAATTCCCCAGCATGCAGATGAACCAGAAACCTTTACCGATAACCTACTAGTACAGTATCGCATTGCACGTCATTCTACCACG
>OX104064.1:187705255-187766345 GCA_944474145.2 Dicrocoelium dendriticum
TGCCACCAAGCGATCCATCAAGCTTTGTATTCTGCTCGCCAGGACTAACCCACATCAAGTTTAACGCAGAGGCTGTATTGAAGAAGCTGACTTCTCTACGCAAACACAGCTCGCCGGGTGTTGACGCCTTTCGTCCAGAGGCTTTGGGATCAGCAGCAAGCCAACTGGCAGGAACTGTAGCTCAGATTTTCCAGCGCTGCTTAGACCAGAACCGAGTTTCCGCCATGTGGAAGATTGGAATAATAACACCCATTCACAAAAGTGGAAGCAGAACCGATCCCTCCAACTACCGCCCAGTAACCCTTCTTCCTATACTCTCCAAAGTCATGGAATCCATAGTTGCCGATGCACTGATGTGCTATTTGAAGAACTGCAACATCATCACTCCTGAACAGCACGTTTTCCGTCGAGAGCTGTCATGTACAACTAAGTTACTAGTTACACGCATTAGTTGGATTAAGGCAGCTGACGCTGGAAAAGGTGATGATATACCTGGATTTCTCCAAGGCTTTCGATCGTCTAGACCATCGGATACTACTGTCCAAGCTGCAGCATTACGGGATCGGGGACCCTCATTTAAGCTGGATCGCCAACTTTCTACTTCAACGGCAATTAGTGGTCAGAGTTCGGAGCTCTTTATCGGACCCCATACAAGTCGAGTGTGGTGTGCCGCAAAGCTCAGTTCTAGGTCCACGTTTGTTTTTGGTGTTTATTAATGCCCTTGCACAGATAATCGCTTCAAACTTCCTAATGTTTGCCGAGAATATTAAGACCTGGCACAGGATCCAAGCGAACGCAGACTAACATGTGCTTCAGAGTGATTTAGATACGGTGTATCAATGGTCGACCCAAAATTTATTGCATTTCAACGTCAGGAAATGCAAGGTGCTTTCCATCCGACATCAAAGCAGCTACTCATACCGACTCGGAACGGATGTACTTCAACAATCAATTCTCGGACGTGAATTGGTTGTGCTGGTTCAAGATGACTTAGTTGCTCCAGGCAATCCGAAAATGCCTCGAAGACCGGAAACCAACACGTCGAGCTGTTGAGGCGGGCGTTTGGACAAATAAACAGCTCCATATTTCGACAAATGCTCAGTGCGTAAGTTCACCCCCATGTCAATTGTGCAATTCAAGCCTGGCATCCATGGCTGAAACACGACCTTAATGCACTGGAGCAGCCACAACGCCGGGCATCTAAGAAAGTAATTGGAATGCGCAATCTTTCCTACCAGGAGAGGTTGCAACTACTGGGATTATTCAGTGGAAGCTATCGCAGACTACGAGGCGAACTGATTATGGCCTACTTGATTCTGCGAGACCCACACCATGTGTGCTGCCCTTTACTACAACTCAGCAGCAATATAAACCTGAGGGTCCGCGCATTAAAACTCGCACAACAATACAGTCGTTTGGAGTGTCGCAGAAATTTCGTTTCCATTCGTGTCTGTCACCCGTGATAAGCTCTTCCAGAATCGGTCGTCTCTACATCAACATTAACAATATTTAAAAGACGGTTGGACGATGCACTCATCCACTTACACATTATTACTTAACACTACGTCTCCATCTTACACCTGGAGTTTACCATGAAATTATTTGTTGTTAAATGTGGGCGCTGTGAATCTAAGAGAATCGCAGGACTACAGCGGAGCAAAACATAAGTCCTTATTTTCTTATTTAAAGTATTAACTATTTTACTATCCTTATTATCCTTAATCATTAATTGATATCCCCAACAACTAACCATTGGGACTTGTAAAGCGGCGCTTATTAATCAGTATAAATGCATTGTTCATTGTTCATTGTTCATAATGTGTCAGAAACATTATCACCGGGTTAACGGACTTGTGGTGCACAGTATGCGTGAGAACCCACGTGCCTGCGCTGTGCTTTTACGATTAGCTATTCATTTTTTCGAGCCAGTGAGCTTCCCAATTGTGGAATACTTGAATCTCAGTATCCGCGATGATTAAATATTGCTCAGAAATGTATACGTCCATACCTCCTTTGTTTGAGAGTATGGTAAGACATCGTTTGATTGCGTTTTATAGCCCCTGGTTAACAAGTCCTAAAATGAAATGCAACTGAGACAACTCATCCTCAACTCGTTTTGTGAATATCACCAGATTGAGTGCAGGGACGAGATAATTAGGGAGAGCATTCCAAGGTTGACATGTGCGGAGGGGAAGGAATTTCTACGGCATTCAAGCCGGATATACTCCATTGTCAGTTTCAGGGAATGACCTCTTAGTTTAGTGTTGTGGTCCAATTCCAGCAGTGGATGGCAAATGTGATTTGGGTTCTTCATAGTCTGGTAAACCATTATGAGATCCTTCGCAAAAGCCGTTATCGACCGCTGTACATTCTTAAAGATTGCAGTCTAAGCTGATAGGTCAGATGAAAGAGGCCCCTGACGTTCTTTGTTACATTTCGTTGAAAAGTTTCCAGAGCAAGTAGATCCTGTTTCTACCACGACTGCCACACCTGGATGGGATATAGTACGTGCGGTCGCAAGTAGGCGTTAAGCATATGGGGAAGACTGAGGATTCAAACTTACTGAAGGCTCTGCGAAGCAGTCGAAATTATTGATTGTCGTTTCTCTTCGCCTTCTCTGCTATTTGTGTACACTCGAGATATTCCGGTACAATTACACCCACTCACAAACATCCACCATTAATCCACCATCGCCCATTGGACGTCTGAAGGATAGGTACTTCGGTTGGCGTTTGTGTTGTGAGTTCCTTTGTCCATCCCCCTCCTGTTTAGCATCCCCCTCCAATCACGATCTCAATCGTTAGGCATAATATGACTTTCTTTTACGGCAGCCAGCTGTTAGCTCTCCGGAACGATGTCCATCCGTTACTGGGGACTCAGCGGGCGTGCCACTGTTTGTTTGTTTTCCTTTTCTTGCCTTTTGTATTGCGGCACAATAGCTGGGGTGTTTTCCACCTCCAGCTAACGTGTAATGATGATGATGATGATGAGGTACTTCGGTCTATTGGGGAGTGACGGGTGAGTGAGCCAATCTGCAACATCAGGACAGGTACTGTTAGCTTATTGGCAATACGTCGCGCACCAAGCAGAAGTCATGTATCAAAATGTGCGCACCTAATCGTCAGCCCGCGGTAGCTCAGTGGTAGAGCAGCGAACCGGAAATTCGTGGACCGGGGTTCAATTCCCCGTCTAGGCACATTATTGTGCGTGAATTTTAATCATGACTTCTACTTCCTACGAAAATTACACCCATGTCACCCTCCTGAGAGGCCTTATGCAAGTTGTGCACTCCAAGCTTGTAAGCGCTTATCAGCTGATGTCGTAGGTGAATAAGCTTGCACTTAGCTTTGTCCAATTGAAGCAGCTTGCCCTTTCAACTTTCATAAATTCAATATTGGTTATGTTGGAGTAGATGGTGATCTACATTGTTACTAATCACCCGTTATATCATGGCGTTATCGGCGGAAGTTAAAGAATTTGAGGAGATAACTCTTGCCGGGTTGTTGCTAAACACCACGAATAAGCACGGTTCCAGCACTGAGCCTTGTGGGACAGCAGATTGCACCTCGATCGGTTAGAGACGGATCTATTAACGCCTACTTGAAGCTTTCATTGGTGAGAAAGTTGCTAATCCAACGAAGCATAGTATCTCCGACTCCGTAGTTTTGTAGCTGGTGAAGTAGGATGCGGTGATTCAGGCGATCGAAAGCATTAGAGAAGTCCAGATAGATGACGTCAACTCGAAACCCATTATTCGCTACTTCCTTCCAACTACTTCTTGCAAACAGCAGGTTGGTGGTGCATGACTAGTGTTGACGAAAGCCATGCTGTGCCGGTGCTAAGATGTTGCATTTTTTCAGCTAGTCCATTAGGGTATCAGCGACGACCGCTTCTATCTCCTTCACGAGCTGAGGGAGGAGAGTCACTAGACTATAATTTACAGGCTCTGAAAGGATACCACCTTATAAATTTGGGATGATAATGATAAACTTCCGCATAGTGTGACTTGCTGATCATCGAAGCATATTTAAAAGAACTGTGACAGTGGTTCTGCTAGTTTGTTGGCCACAGCCTTCAGTGATTTCCGGCAGATGTTGTCTGCTCCCGGAGGACCATGATCGCGCAGTGACAGTAACTTGCTTATTACAATTGATGAATTAAAAGTTACCTGGGAAACAAGCAAGTCCGTAATGTGCATAATGATATGGGACAGGTAGAGTTTGCAAATTCGAAAATTGCGGCGCATTGTAGCCGCAGGTCATTAGGTGCTTCTTCGAGGTCATGTACTCTACCGCTTGTCGTGAAAAGTGAAGGGATGCGATGCTTTACTACACGAATATTGTTGTCATTTCTATACGGTAGTTTGTTGTTTGTCAAATATTTTTTTTGCTAGACACTGTTGATCAGTTACTTTGCCCTCAAGGACAAGTACAGTGCAATGGTTGCGATGGGTCAAGAAATTTCCCCAAGTCTCTGAGTCGGGTTAATCTTGTAGGCTCGCCATGTTGCATCCCTTATGGCCTGGCCTTTTCGAGTCCTGTTCCTTAGAATTGGGAGTTTTTTACGGGACGAATGGCTTTTATCCCTCATGCCCTGTTGTGGATGTTGTTGAGTCTTTCAACGAATTCTGTCTAAACCTTGTCAGGGGGCTGTTATTGGGCACACGACCAGACGCTTGGAAAAACGAATCAAGGAACATTTACCAACGTCGTCCGTCACCCAACGGGACAACACTAAGTTGAGTGCCATAACCAATCATCTGATCTGCACCAGTCACCTGAATGATAAGCGCAAGTTATTTGTTATTCTCTATCGAGTGCCATCACAGCTACACCGTCGGTCAGAGGCTCGGCTACCTGCTACCTCTGAAGTAGTATGCATCAGGTTGACAAATCCAAATCTTTGCATTCAGAAGCAACATGTACAATCACTACAAATACCCTGGCCAGCCAGTAATAAAGATGGATCGGACCTCACTTAGTGGTATCACATACCTTCAGTCAGTTGACCATATGACATGTTACGTTAACCATTTAAAAATTTTCGTTCAATCAATAGTTACTCTGTTTCCGGAATGGGCATACAACAAGATATTTGGGAATTTCCAAGAGGATGCCTCGACGAGTTCTTTCGTGATGTGGCAGCATGTAATTGTATGAGTTAGTTCTGAGTGTTCAAGTGGATACTCTGGATAACACACCGTTGAATGCTATTACTACATGGTCACTGAGACTTAATGGGCTATCCATCAATAATTTGTCAACCTTGAGCTCCTCATTTGTGAGTATAAGCTCCAATATGGACAGTATATTTGCTGTCCTGAATCTAATGGGCGTGGTGACATGATTGTACAAGGGAATATTAGTGATCAGTTCATGCAAGTCTGCCTTATACTGTTCACTGGGCAATGCCGAAACCTCCAGATCGTGTAGACTGAAGTCCCCGGAGATGAGAATGTGACTGTACCTAGTGCGTGTTACCCTGTTCAGGACAAGTATCAAGCAAGAATCCATTTTCGGACTGGATGTTAGGGGACAATAAACGTCAGCTATGAGACATGTGTCGTTGTGTCTTAGTCGGAGACGGCACCAGAGTGAGTCGGTAACGTGATTTTCCAGATCAATAACTATTGCGCACTACAGTTCGCTGCCGTAGTAGAGTAGAACACCCCCTCCTCTGCTGGGACAGTCACTCCGCATAAGTGACATTCCGGCTATCTCAACCTTAGCATCAGTCACCTCCTGGTTTAACCAAGTTTCGGTAATAGAAATTAGGTCCCAAGCCTTCGCAACCTGACGTAGCCGAACTTCTGTAATTGTACTTAGAAGCCCTGGAGCGTTAGAATACACACATGAAAGTTTCGCAGATTTAAGCAATGTTTCGGAGGTTGTGCAACTCGTATGTGAAGTTGCGCCGACCACATGGGTGGCTGGGGACTAATCGTTTTTTCGATGTGTACTTGGAGAAGGGTCTAAAGTCTTATTCATTATGCGCGTAGTTAGTCCTGTGCCTAATCTTCCACGTACAGTGTAAGGCGTCTCGTTTATATCCTCTTCTATAAGTTGTATGGGGTCATTAGACACAATACTGGTACATTTTCCTTTTATAGGTAGTTTGAGTGACATATCGTCACTAGGAGGCATATCGCTAACTGCCTTCAGCCGAAGCTCAGATGGTAGCCTGCAACGGAACATGTATCAGATTTTTATCAGCTGTGCTAATATCTATTTGACTGTAGGACCACCTTCAACACTCATGGGCCACTTCCGTTGTAGTTCGTTGAGGTACGTAGCCGTGACACAGGTTTCGCTAACACGTCATCCAAGTAGATTGTTTCACTAAAATAACACCACTTTTCTTTATCATGGGTTATTAGTTCATGCTCATCAAATGCTTCAGTTTCAGGAACCCCGTGAAAAGTATGGTTCTGGTTGAAGTCTCCTTCTGGTAGTCCTCTAAGTTGCGGTTAACTCGATGACGCTTGCCCCATGAGATGTCTGGAAAGATACGGATGGAGCAGGGTTCATTTCTGAGGATGCGTGTCGACAGTAGTACTGACTCTACTTCAGTGATGGAGTTCAGCATAACGCGCAGAAGTCTTGACTCACCAAAATGCTTAGAGTTGGGGTGTCGTGTAATACGCACCACGTGTACAGGTTTCAGTACAACTCCGATTAGGTTACTAATAATATCCCACTGTTTGAAGTCATCCAACTGCCTGCCTCTTATTGATGTCGACTTTGATTCTGGGATATTGGAGCACAGTACGCTCAGTACAAGTAGTTGTTTCTTTACACCTTTCGACATGTCGCGGTTAGTGATTGAAGTACTCGGAGATGTACTGCAGGAAACTGGTGGTGCTTGCACTAGAAAATCTCCGCTGCGCTCCTCAGTTTCCGATCCAGTTTGGGGGTGATGTTAATTTTAACTGACGGCTCTTATTGGAGGCAACCGTGACCCAACTTTTGTTAGTACCGCCTTGCTATTTTTCTACGCACTTCGTCGTGGGATTGGAAGTAGCCTTACGCGTACTTACTTCGATCGAACTGGGAACCGGATTAGTCAAGTGTAAGCCAGGTGTGGTATTGGAACAGCAGTTGAAGTTCTGGGCTCTTGGTATTGTGTTGCTTACGGCGTTACTAACTGTTCTTCTCGGGATAAGAGCAGCTCTTACGCGGGAGGATTGGGTTGCACAGTCCGCTATGCTTACCCCAACCGTAGTGATTTTGGTGGTCACTATTTCTTTACACATGGTTAGTAGCTGATCGTACTTATGAGAAAACAGGACCACGTTTTTAGTAGTGGGACAGATGTGCATTCCACGCAGAACCATATAGAATCTGGTTTGTATAATAACTTAGATTGATTAGGTTTAACTCGGAGCCATCTGGCACGGAAAAGCTTGCGACAGTTACGGCACAGAACGCCCTCTTAACAATTTTGGAACATGATCCGCATAGGTCTTTATACTGCGGCACACTGGGCATAGCGCTTTTTGAGCAAATGTTACGAACCATTTGAATGACTCACTCATTATGGTAAAAAAAACTCGTTCTGTTTATGACGTTTTCGGCATGGGCACAGTTTTCATGTTGTAGTTGTGTGCTCGCAGACTGTCCACTCTAGCGTGCCAGTCGAATGTGTCAGCTTGAACATGGGGCGGATTACACGTGGGTGTGATTGAGAATTTTCGTGATTAAGCCTTCGGATCCCGCAGGGTGCATTTGCATTGCGACCTGTAGCTGCACCAAGCGATGTCGTATTTGGAGGAGTGATAGTTCGTTCGAAAGCCATTGAAATGATCTATTGAGACCAACCAACTTCTCCGATGATTGAAGTTAGGCAACGTTTGGTGCTTGGATATCGTCGAAACACTGTCTGGAATTTAAAATTCAGTGTAAATACAGAATGCACTGGAGTGTATTCGAGAAAATAGTATCACAAGGTAGAACTTTTAATAGCACGACGAATAAGTATAGATCCAAAGGTGGGTTATGAAATCCGCTAAGTCACAGTGAAGAAAACCACGAGTGCATGCACCTTCGCCAAAAGTCACAGACCATTATGCACACGGTGGGAAATAAACTATCACGTGTTCTTTCCCAACAAAACACGGGAAGTGGTTCGCAGCTCGAAAGCGCAGTAACCAGATTACATCAATGCATGTTGATACAGCGATACGCAAAATGCCACTAACTAAATCTATGCAGTGATTGCTATACAATGGTATAAGTACGATGATCGAAATCTAGTAAGCTGTTCTACTTTGCATCGTTATATTAGGCAGTGCGGGGTAAGTGTTTCTAAGAAAATGTGAGCAAGTTTCCTAGAGCATCAATATTACACTGGGTATTAGCTGACTTTATTCTTTGTTTGTGTTGTGCTTATTTAAGTCACTTGATTCACAGTGTAGCTGCTGTGGTTACAGTAACGTGGGAGTTTCGCTTTTAGTTCTGCGAGATTTGAATGTGCCATGTCATTGAATCGTAAAAAGTGTAGTCTTTAACCCCCTACAAATTTTGTGGTGCTGGTTGGGTCCAACAATAGAAAATGCAGTACAGATAACATTGAACAAATATATTAAACTTAATTGCAATAATTATCGATGATGCCGATTTGGTAACACAAAGTATCTGATATGTGTAAGCTGGAAACAACGGAGAATCATGCAACCTAAATATCCTTGGTGCATTATGGTCAACAGCTTAATATCAGAAACCTCCTCGACCATATTAATTGGTATGCTTTCTCTACTCAATGAAGATGCCATCAGTCCAAGTAAGATTACAGCGACAGCTCAACTACGGTGTTCGCTGTATTTTAGTAGTGCATAGAGCGACATCAAATGTAATTTAGATAAGACGATAATTCACTTCAAGGCTGCTTTAAAAAATTATTTTACTGATTAGCTACTAAGTATGATATACCTAGGTTATTAAGTACCACAATATTTACGACCCTCAAAAATTCCATAACTAGTACTGAATTCAACACTTGTGTAAACATTTCCTTAACTCATGCAAATAAGGCACAGAAAGAAATTACTTACTATAGCAAGATACGTATATAAAAACTAGCATCCAGATAATATTTTATTCGAGTGTTTAAGAAGCACACGTTATGTAAGGCATTTTCAATGATCTAAACCCTTTAAAGGCGGTTGTTAAAGCCATTCGTTGCATGGCTGTTATCAGACAGAGTTGTATCACGCAAAATTCCGTAACATTTTTCCTATGGCTAAATTCTCAAATTAAACTTATCCAGTCATAATTGATTCTAATGAAGTTTCCTCCACTACGGCGGTCCATGGAGGGCTTTCGATTGCTATCATTTTTAGTGCTATCAAATAATTTTTGTCATGTTGTGAAAGACTTGTTAATTTTCAGGTGAAATTGAAGACTTTGCTGAGAACACCAACACTGTTTGAAAATGAACAGAAAAATGTAACCCGTTTCCAGCCTCAAGCAAAAAGATCGCTCAGCTCATTCAGGCTATGGATCAGTTTAAAAGCCAGAAGCATGACAAATCTCGTTCAAGACAGGAATTTACTTTGAATCAACTAAGATATCCTAGACGGAAGAATCAAAGAACAAGACGCGCTGAGGGAGTGCGACTTCTGTCCTCCCATACAAGTTGCTGTCGTAAAATGCCATACATATTACCACATTGCTAGTCTTAAATTGCCGCCCTCACTGTTTTGGAACCTGCCATTTTTTCTGAATTTAGTCAAAGCATAAAATTTCCCGTTTGTGTACTTAATTCATTTGACCATTTAAACAGTTCACTTCTGGTATTTCCCGTTAGAAAGAATGGGCTACTCTAGTACAATTGTAAAGTTATACATTAGAAAATACCGCGTCCATTTATTTCAACCTAGCTTCATCGGTAACCACAAGTAAAATAGACGGCTCTTCAGATAAAGTTCACCAAGGTCAGAGGCGGGAGAATATAATCAGAAAAAATGTCACTAGTTCTTCTTTTCTTGATGATGTGGAAATTAAGAAAGTTCAGACTTAACTTTTCCTTACCGGCAAGTAGCCAACCTTTGCTGTAAAGCTCCTAATAATGCTAAGAAATTGCTCTGTGTTTGCACTCGAGTGAAGAAAAGCTTGCGGTGAAACAACCTCGTGTAGTTTAAGGCACTGAAACCTGGTTGCAAGAATTTCGCAATGTTCCCACATGGGCATGTATATATATTTAGCATATAATGTCTTAAGATATCTCTTCTAACCTGGATATTACAATTTAGGCAACACTTGAAGTGTCCCATATATTTTCATCAGCCATAACTCTTTGTACAAATGCTCCCTTTCCTGGATTCACAAATTTGAACTTCATTTAAATGTCATCACCCAGTCAAAAATTATATTTACCTAACTAACAACGAAAGTGTCTTTTACTTTTCGTGGTTGTTCAGGTACTGAAAATCATACAGCGTGGAATATAGTTCCGACTTGCACTTGCCATCAAGAAAATCACTCTACTTAGAACATGTTTTCTACTAAACCATGTTATAACGAGATGCAATGAACTCTATCCTATTGAAAATTAGTTAGGAACTATTCAGTTTGTTGCGGCTGCGCAGCCAAGTACACAAGTCTACTCTGTATAGGCCGGAGAGCTTCATGGCTGAAAAAACCGACATCAAAGCAAGTTCATTTATTCCAGTCCGCAACATCCCACTAGATTAAACTTAACATTCATTAGTTTGTGTACTAGTTTATCTTCCGTTACTCTATCAGTAGTAAAGATATACTAGTTATATATTGAACTTGCAATGCGTTTGCATGCTACAAGTGGTCGATAACTATCATTTTGTAAATGTTCAACTACTAGGTGATGATAATCCAAAGAATTTATGGCTTAAATAGTTGGTCGCTACTATGAATCAAAGCTATCTGGCACCTTCACCTGCATAAACATTTCCTCAGTGTCCGCAACCACTGCGACTCCGTTGTTTCTGAAACGCAGCAGAACCCCTATGAGGCTAGAAGTGCTGTCCGGACCTTGCAAAAATAGATCGCTTAGGCACAGCCCTGGTACCTTGCAGCGCAATCAAAAACAACCCTCAGCTTATGGGGTTTCTTAGGGTTTATCACGGGTTTATCACAAATAAGGCGTCACATTCACAAATTCAAGCAACACAACAACACTCGTTCTTACCTACATGAATTTATGCACACTTAACACATGGATCCATATGTTACTTATAAACTTGTGTCGCTTTTACATTAACCAGTCCTTGTTGTATCACCATGATCGGGCATGTTTAGGTGTGCCTAACACTGTCGAGAATAAAACATTTCTTTCCTTCTTTATTTCAATATTGCTCGATAACTTTGGTTCCAGATAATATTACGTCAAGCAGCACAGCAACCTTTAATCGGAAAGACTTATACCGACATGTTACTTCAGCTCCTGTGCTCATGAAACCATGGATTACAACATGGCGAAATCACGCCGAACGTTGGCTATTGCTACAATAGTAGTAACCTTGACTTTTTCGCGAACCAGCGCCATAATGTTTCTGGATCCCACTATTATCCGACGAACTTCTCAAGTGTATAAACTAAAAGAACTTTGGTTTTACTTTATTTCAACAACGCGGTTTATTGTTCTAAAGCAGCTATGCTTGAAGGTATATTTGATCATGCCTTCACTTGGTTGCCTCCTTCTATCGAGAACACACTATATATTTATTTATAACCTCAGTAACACAGCCATTGTACTGACTAATAACGTACCTACTTTTTGTTATTGCATTGAAGCAACAAATGTCGATAGTGCTTTTTTCAGTTTTTTGTACGGTCAGCATATGCAGAAAAAACGGGATAGGTTAAGTGTCCCGGTTTGTTGCGCGAGAAATCTGGAAGCGCTTTGCTTTGACTCAAGAATAATCTGGTCACCTTACATGCCGTGTACCTAACATTGCGTCGCCACCGCTGAATCTCACAGCAGAGCATTATACTTAGAGGTCGCCATGACTTGCGCCTCAGGTGCTCTAGCAGTGTTGTGTGCAGTTTGCTCACGATATGTCCTATATACACATATCCACAGTTGTTGCGAATACGTTTGTCAACGCAGTTAGTCATCTTACCTACTAGAAGTGTGTCTTTCAGATACACCACTGTTGAACAGATACCGAATATTATTCCTTGGTTAGTACCGTCAGAAAGGAAAAGGAACTTCCTTCTACCTATAATATCCTTATCGTTCCAATCCATTCCGCCGTATATATTCAATGTGCTTTTAGAATATTGTGAAACGGGTGTTTCACTAACGATTTCGGGCGTCCACTATTCAGCAATTACATTAATGTCCACTTGCAAGCGGCGTTCCCAACTTCCTTCTCTGTGCACAGGGCCTTATCTGTGAAACACGGAGATCGGAATTGTGGTGCTGTGTCCCATCTGTGTCCGCCGGTTGACGAAATATCGGTTCGGAAGCTAATCATTCTTGCAAACAGAGCAGTCAAAGAATGGCGATGTGCAACTCCATGGTGAACGATTGCAGATTCCTCAAAAACTAGCTTTTCTTATCCACTTTTATGTTCAAAATGTGCCATCCACTTGATACCAACTACTTTTGGCCATTTACTGGGGTTTGCCAGTATTACGTACAAAATAGTGGATATTGACGACCTAACGATAACACCATGTTCTTGAGTGCCTACTTCCGACTGAAACCCGAGCTAAAACAATATACGGCGCAGCGCCGGTTGTTTCAACCACCTTAAGCTTCGGCCACTCCTTAGGTTAATCTCTTCGGTCAACCACCGTTTCACCATATCCAGTGCGTCGTATTTTGGCACCTTGGTGAGGAGTGCGTTAACGTTAACATAGATCATCGTTTTATCTTCGTTTCACACGATCTCATGACGCTTATTTACAAACGTATCCGTTCACCATGTCAACGGCTGCATTATACTAACGATTGCATATAGACCAGTAAATGCAAGCTGTTGCCAACCCGGTAATGTTATCACAATTTACGCGGCATACTTCCGCAAAGCTCACTGCAGTACATCATGCATTGCTGTGCAGATGCTGATGCTAACCTCATCATTAAGGCCGATCAACTGCAGTTAACAGGTAATTCGGCCACACCCACCGATTACTAACGCATTGTTCCATGATAGCGCGTAGTGAAGCACCGCACGCATTATTTCACCTAGGCAATATTATCCACAATCGATCACACGTAGACACCGCTAAGCATAGGTCAAACCAGGTGAGGTTGACGGACCTGTCTGCTAGCTTGCATGCAGCTACCTTCAGTGAAGGCAATCGATACTGTCTCATTGTGGAGCACATTTCACGTCCGGTCGTCTGCGCGCAACAGTGAGCACTGTGAACGCGGATGGAATATCTCCGGCCCCCAGTTCTGTGTTGTGTGTCTTGATGCCGCATAAGTGAGTGGGTGGGAGTTAAGTTACTTCCTCAACCAGCCATGGATGCCGCGTGCTAGTCCGCACCGCATCCTACAGTGACTGAGCTCACTTGTTGTTTTCACGTCCGCGTATGCATCACGTGGTTTGTTGGCTGAGCGCAAAGTCTAACCGCTGCACCAACCGATGCAGATATTCTGAGTACTCGTGCACTGGTTTTCAATTGGTCAAGACGATGGGCACGCATTTGTGCGTTTGCGCCACTTTAGAGTCAACTTGATGTGCTTGTAAATTCAGTTGATTATTCTTTAGAAGGAGCTTGATTCCGTTATGGATTCAATTGATTCGTTAGAGTTATAGCAGTTGAGTCTTTGTCAGACGACCGTGCAATGTGCCACGAGATTGTTTCCTGTTTTAAACGGTCAAAACGGGCGCTTAGCTTTCACCACGTTTCGATACATTTTGGTGGTGTCAATTTATCATGCAGGAATTACTTGGAATGGGGTAATGCAACACGTATGAATTCATTGATACCTGTTCATGTTTGAGCATGAATCACATACGACATTTTCTATGATTCCTTGAATGGAGATAACTGCATGTGTTTGAAATGGTGCAGAACACCGTGTTCTGGGTCAAAAGGAGGCAGACTCATTGGGTTGGACGCCAATCACCATTGGGTTTTGGGTTGATCACATACATCTACAGTATTTTTGACAAGAAAACATAGCAGGTAAGTGAATCATGTTAATGCTTTTGAAATTGTCAATAATGAGTTTATCTGCAAACGATTACTATAACGTCACCTACATCAAATCACGAAAATGTTCATATTTAAATACATCTCATTTAAAGCACTGAGTTCCCTTTATCATTCTAAATAACACAATAAGAAGACTGGTATTGCGAGAGCGTATCCCAAAATGGATTGCCAAACTGTCGACACAACAAGCAGGCGAACGAGAAAAGGTATCTAAGCTGCCGGCCTCATCGATCCTTAGACATCTACTCGAATCAGGCCATCAGGTTGACCCTAGGTCAACATTTACAGTTCTCTATCGTAATGACAACCCCAAAGTGTTAAGGTTTGCCGAAGCGGTGGCACTTAACCGGCATCGCCCTATCCTATATGTACAAAAACAATTAACAGTCTCCCTGAAGCTTCCTTGGGGCTCATGACCCTAAGATCAGGATGCTAATCTGTCATCGTTGCGTCTACGTAATTTTTCCCTTGTGACCAGTTTCAAATCTTCGATTTTTCTGTCAGGTGATTTATCTATCTATTGTTAGTTTGCGAGTGATCAGATAACACGAAATGGTACCATCTCGCAATACCAGTCTTCTTATTGGGTTATTTAGAACATCTCATTTAGTTGCCTACTTTTTGCAGCAAGCGTCTTCTGGAAAAAAGAGGTCCTACAAGTAAGCTTTTCTTCAATGGGGCTTCACCAAATTTGTCGATAAAAATCTTGAGAAGCCGCAATGTGTTTTGTGCAGCCAGGTGCTCACGGGGGAGAGAATGAAACCCAGTGAATTGAAAGACTACTTTGACTGAAGTCATTCTCAGCTTGTAGGAAAAGATATTACATTCTTCAAACGGAAAGAAGCTGCGCTCAAAAGTTCGCGCCTGGATACATCGGACTCCTTTTTACAGTCAACTGATACTGATCTTGAAGCGTCGTACCGTATCGCTCTTTGAATTGTCGAAAACAAGTAACCGCACACATTTAGGAGAAGATCTCATAAAATCTTGCATAATCAATGCCATAAAGCTCGTTTTCGGAGAGCACCATGCATAAATGATATCCATGATATCATTTTCTAACAACACAAATAAAAGTCGTATCGAGGATATCAGCGAAAATATGCTGAATATGGTGCTTAACAAAATAAAGGAATCCTTTCTTCGCAATACAGTTAGAGGAGTCGACCGACGTTGCATCCTGTTCTCAGCTACTGGTCTATGTTTGGTGCATAAAGGGCGACCGCTTTAAAGAAGAGTACTTGTTCTCTGAATATTTGAGCACTACTACACGTGACTAAGATGTCTTTGGAACAGTAAAGGATTTTGTCGAGAAAAATGTATCTACAATGGTCGAGGTTGGTGGGTGCCTATACTGACGGAGCATCATCCATGTTGGGCGTCCGTACTGGATTCCAAACGTTAGTCAAAACATTTGCTATGCACTGTACCTTCAGCCACTGTTCAATACGTCTTTATGCTTTAGCAATGAAAACTCTTCCGCCTGTTTTGCTGGACACTTTAACCAGCGTAGTGAAAATTATAAATGTCATCCGCGGTAGTGCGACAAATACAAGAGTATTCAAAGAGTTGTACCGTGAATGTGGAGGCAGATTTGACGTGTCGTTATTGCACACGGAAGTGCGTTAGTTGTAAAGAAGCAGAATGGTACACCGAGTACTCGAGTTTCGAGCGGAAATTGCAATGTTTCTTGAAAGGAAAAGACTGCATAAGGGTAAGGCAAACGGGTTACACGTCATGAGAACAGACAACGTATTTATTTCCAAACTAGCAAATCTTGCAAATTTCTTCGGATAAATAAATGCACTGTACCTCAGGTTGCTAGGAAATATGGTTAATATTTTAACTTCTCAGGATAAGGTTGCCAGTTTTCTTCGTAAAATACGGCTTTACCAACGCAGAGTAAAAGTTGACCATGTGTGGATTTTTCCAGAACTATCAATGGTGCTCGCTGGAAGAAATGTAACATGCCATTTCACAGATGTTATCACTTGCTACTTGTCATCAGGGCTCCATTCCATCAGCAAATATTTTCCTGATTTGAACAAATCGCCAAGTAAATGCCTGGGTGCTAAGAACCTTTTCAGTGGATGAGGAAATCTTTCTGGATACCGCCATCGAAGCCAAAACACAAGTCCTAGGAAGATAACGAAGATAACGAATTACAAATAGATTTCCAAAACCTACCACAGGTAGCATTTTGCATAAAAATAAGTGGTGAGTATTCATTGCTATCGGAAAGAGTATTGAGAATATTGGTCCCATTTGCAACAACTTATAGATGTGAACGTGGATTTTCGACAATGGTTACAACGAAAACACAAGCAGGGACTCGAGTGAACGTGGAGCAGGAATTCCGATGTGCATTAGCAGAAACTGAACCAAATGTACCAGAAATCGTTAGCAGTCATCATCATCATCATACAGGTTAGCTAGAGGTGAGGAATACCTCAGCTACTGTACCGCAATACACAGAAAAAAGGCGAAAAAATGCTACTGGTGCAAGCCGGCTAGGCTACCGATAACGGATGGGCATGGTTCTGGTAAGCTACCAGCCGGCTACTAGGAAACAACAAAAATTATGATGTAAAGTTATATTACGCTGCGAAATGAGATAGCGGTTGGAGGTGAGGGCTAAAAGGGATAGGTGGGACAAAGATACTCACAGCAGGAACGCAAATGATGTCGGCTCCTTGCCATGTCAACAAGTGTATCTAGGCAAAGGTGTCCATCGTCTTTTGGACACCAACCAGGCAGCCGTGACGCTCCAACGGAGGCCAGCTCAGAAGTGAGGGCCTTCATTCCTCTCGATCAAGTCATCGCTTGGCTACCCCCGGTGAGCAATTAACGCACGTCGCGGAAGTTGGTGGGCTGGCATGCGCAACATCTGGCAAAACCGTCGGAGCCTGGTGCGTGAAATAACGGTGCTAGGCGGTCCAGTTCCTTTTCCTGTGCCATAAACAAGGCGTCGAACACGCTCGTTGCTTACTCGGTGTTCCCACCAGATGTGAACAAAACTGCGAAGGCACCGGTGGTCGAAAACAACTAGCCTCTTCAGGTCCGCTTCTCTGAGCGGCCAAGTTTCACAACCGTACAGTAGGGTCGAACGTACCGCTGCATTGTACACTCTACCCTTCAGGGCAAGAGTGATGTCGCGCTGGCGCCATAAGTGACGAAGGTTGGCAAAACCGCTCGGAGGTTTTGCTATACGATTCGTGATCTCATCTTCAATCCCGCGAGCGCTGATAAAACTTCCCAGGTAGTTGTATGTTTGAACGACTTCTAGCTGATCCCCACCAAGGGTCAGATAAGGAGGCGGTCCAGACCAATCTTGGAGGAACGCTTTGCACTTGGATGGTGCGAAGCAAAGCCCGACGTGACGGACAGCAAGTGCTAATCGGTCCAGTGCCGCTTGGCACGTCTGGGATCTGTCACAGATTAGGGCAATATCATCAGCATACTCTAACTCAAGAAGTCGTTCTCCTGGGAGCAGATTCACACCTTCTAAGTCGTGTCCTGTTGACGCGATTTCCATGACATCGTCAATACCAAAGTTGAAGGGGAAAGGTGACAGCGGGACTCAATGTCTCACACCACTGGAGATATTAGATGGCGCCGACAGCCTGCTGTAAGCCTTCATGCTGCCCGAGCTATGCGCATATAATACTCAGACAATATTTACAAATTGCTCAAGTTCACCTTTCCTGACTAGACAGTCCCAAAAGACATGTCTATCCACCGAATCGAATGCACCTTTGATATCGAGGAACACGATAATGGTGGGCCGCCAACGTATGTGACGTCGCTCCAACAACAGAAGAAAAGTAAAGAGGTGATCAATGCAGCCACGACCTCGACGAAACCTGGCTTGCTCTTCACGAATTTGGCTTTCATGGTCACCAGTCAATCTGTATAGGATGACAGGGGCACCCAATTTGGAGGCGATGGAGATCAGGCTGATTCCTCTGTGGTTGCACATTCCGATCGTGATCCTCGCTTCGAATGTTGGGACTATGACGGAGCGGCTCCAGTCGGTTGAGACCGTTTCCTGCTCCCACAATTTCACTAGTAGCTCGTGCAAATCATCCATTACAGCAGGTCCTCCGAATTTGTATAGGGCTGGATGAAGATCACCTGGTCCCGCGGCTTTATTTAACTAAAACATTTCGATCTCACATTCGAGTTGTGACCGAATGGATCAAAATGGACAGCCCACGGAGCGCGGCGATCAGAAATCTAACAATTGCGAGTGATTAAATTGCCTTTCAAAGTGATCAACCTAACGCCCCAAGCGTTTTGCCAAGTTGTGGGTAGGCTGTCCACTCTGGTCATGTCTAGTTTCACTGACACCAGGTCTCCTGCCGCCGATTCCCGGAATAACTTACGATGGTTACAAAGGGCAGCAGCCATTTCCATCTCTGCTGCACAATTAGACCACCGGGATTCGCGGTCTCTCTTCAGGCTAGCACGGAGTTTTGCCCGGAGCTCTTTGAGAGTTTCATTGTGTTCGCTTCCAGCCGGAATATGCCGGCGAGCATCTATAAGTTGCAGCGACTGTGAAGAGGCCCAATGTCCATGTTGGTGATTGGACATACCACATGAGGATTTTCCTGCTGCTAGTAAGGTCTGGTGAATAGGAGACCAGTGATCTTCAATTGCATCCAGTGAGCGTTTATCCAATGTTAGCACTAAGCAATATCAATCCTCCCATTGAGGTATATCGCCTCTTGATTACATACAATGTCGTAGCAAACAACTGTTTTCGTTCTTTTATTGATCGAGAGTTATGCCCAATAGCTTTCATTTCCCGTACTTAGAAGCAAACAGCGAGATAGTTATTCGTTAATTAACGTTTGAAACGGAAATTAGAGGGGCGGGTTGATTATAGCAAACCACATTTGTGAGAGTCTCAAAAAGGTTAAGAATCGCCGGTGTACAGCAACATGCCTTAAGGATAAGTGTCATATCGCTTTCTAACAGCACCATCAAAGTCGCGTTCAGGACATCAGCAAGAATACTTTGAACGCGGTACTTAATGAAAGAAACTCATGGATTTTCTTCGCACTACAATGGGGGTCTTTTATTTATGGATCGAAAGTAATTGCATATGATATTGCTTTGCCGTAATTTAAAGAAAACATACAGTAGTCGCTAGCTAACTGGCTTTAGAAAGTTTGGGGTAACTGCTTAAAGTGAACCCACTTTGGGGGTAACTGCCGCAAAAAGGTTGGGAACCTCTATTATAAACATAACGACCATCGACTAGCTCCATTAGTGCAGTGTGTGTCGCCAAGAACTGTCACGGTTGTGCATCCATTCTTGCACTGTTGCAATACAACTCCAAAATTATACCAAACTGCGAATCTGGGTCAACATTTACTTGATTTACTGACTGCTGATAATTGGCGTTGGACTTTTCAGCATGAGCTTGTTTTCATCGGCAAGACTGCAGAATGTCCAGTAATTAGGTTACTTTCCCCGACCTCACCGAAAACCGTTAAAACTGACACCTCTGAGGTTGGTATAGGAGCGGTAGTATAACAGGATGGCTCTTCTGTCAGATGTACATCACGAGTTCTCAACAAAGTCGAAAGCGGTTATTCAAAAACTTAGAAGGAGGCTTTGACCGTATATTGGTGTGTTAAACTAATGCATTAAATTTTGCACAATAATCTGCCTCGACGGGGAATCGAACCGTGAACCCACGGGTCCGGGGTCAGGGGTTCGAGTACCGTCGAGGCAGATTATTGTGCAAAGTTTAATCGTGGCTTCTACTTACTATGATAATGCATAAATGCCTTTTCGGTTTGAAGATTACAAGAGTCACAGAGCAGCCTAAGCTACATATATAACACCAAGAATCACATGTCGAAGACATCTACATCAATGCTTCAACGATGGGCACTGATGTTGGCGAGGTACGATTATGATTTCAAATACACACCCGGAGAAATATTCCACATGTCGATTTCTTATCGGAATTCTCCAACTCCTCTGAGGCCTCATATATGTGTCTAGCCACAAAACAGCTTCCTATATCCCGCAGTGTTCCAGTTCACGAAACTCGAGCTTATTATCATCCTGTGGTTTCTGCCGTTAAAATGGGGTGGTTAGCTATAGTGAAACGAACACAGAGAACTTTCGAGTCAACACGATGGTGCCTTTTCCATCAATTACCATGCCTTGAATCCATTAACTGTAAGAAGTTTACTGTTAAAGGTTTTACAGTACGGTAACATGGGTGTGGATAAAATAAAATTTCTGGCTCAACAAAGGTTTTGGTTGCTTGAAATTAACATAGCTATTCACCAAAGAGCACGATAATGTGTTGATTCCTCCCACAAAATCCTCCGGAAACCAAGGGTTTGTACCCCGTGGCACTAGTCTTGTCAAACTTGGCAACGTATGCATGCTGATCTTGATAGACAGTTCTTGGGAAACTACTGCGCATTAGTTGTGATTGCTTTATATTCGCGCTGGTCTGGAGTATCCTGTACCAAAAGCATGACGGCTGAGTTTACAATGAAAATTTTACGAAAGGGTTTCAACAGGAAGGGAATACCGCAGTTTATTACGGACAATGATACGCAATGGTGTGCCACGCAGGTAAAGAAATGACTTGTTTCAATTGGATACCGACACTTGAGAACAGCATCACCTCACCCGTGTTCTAATAGCATAGTCGAAAACTTTGCGAGAACATTTAAATCTGCCATAAAATCAGAAAATCCTCAACAAGCAGAAACCGTTACCATAACTTACTATTACAGTATCGCATTGCACGCCATTCTACCACGAAACAATTCACAACCCTTTTTTTCAACTCGCAATCACTTCGAGTTTCCCTGCAGTACCTTAATTCGAATGACGTTTTGTACTTTCTTGATAATGGTTTAGTGCCAGCGAACGGATATATCACTTGTAAATTGGGAGAGGGAATTTTTGAGATTACAGAATTTAAGGATGGCTCAATTCACAGAAGACATCATAATTAGGTTCACATGGGAGTTAGTAAATTGCCAATTGCCCAGCACACAGAAGATACTGCCTAAAACATTGTGGAACCTTTTAATTGCACAGAAAAATAAGATATTTTCGACTTCCTGCTGCAAGTGGATTTTTATGCTGATTAAACATGTGTTTTAATGCTGATTGTAAATTTGTAAGACGTTTT
Source organism: Dicrocoelium dendriticum (assembly GCA_944474145.2). Lineage (NCBI taxonomy): Eukaryota > Metazoa > Platyhelminthes > Trematoda > Plagiorchiida > Dicrocoeliidae > Dicrocoelium > Dicrocoelium dendriticum. The sequence goes on from OX104064.1 coordinate 187,726,580, forward strand.
TGTAGGACTGCTCTAGCTTTCATTCATTTTGAAATTAAACATAAAAGCAAATTAAATACCAATGCACTTTCGTTTCAGATAAAAGCATGGCTCACTCAATTCGACTTAAAGTTACAAATGAAACCGATGCATTTTGCCATATATCATCATTCATCATTATACACATCGGCTAGAGTTGGGAAAACACCTCCGCTATTGTGCAGCAATACATGAAGGAAATACATACATACATATAATACAATACACAAAGGAAAAATAGATACAACCGTTGCATGCCAGCTGAGCTACCAGCAACGGATAGGCATCGTTCCGGTAAGCTACCATATATATGCGGCTGTTATTCGCTAGTTCGCCAAAGGAGAAATGCAATTTTGTTTGCAGTTATCCATAAACCATACTTTTAACTACGCCTTGGTGACCCAGACAAAAATTGGACATCTCCCTTTGTCTAGTAGTATTGTGAAAAATGCTTCGTGACTAGATAAAAGGCAAACACAAAGACCTGCTATTTGGAGTTCCCATAGTTTGGCAAGAACCTACTAATCAAATAAGAAGTTAAAGCTCTTGTTTCAACAGAGAATAAATCCAGCGTGTGAGAAGATAGGGCCCGGTTATCTGACTTAGTTTCAACTCATGTTGACTCTGCAACTTATGTTTAAGTTTCATCGGCCATCCAGCAGTTCAGTCACTAATAATTGAATGACTTAGTGCGTAAGTTGTGGCTCTCCAAGAAAGCGGCTGAGTTACTATTTTCCAGGTTACGTGAAAAAATGCACGTAAATACACAACAACAATTTCTTTCCTCTGCAAACGTACTCTGCGTTTCCTGACACTTATTTCAGAAGACCATCAGATGGTTTTTGCCATGATATTCCAGATCTCTTATTACAATTGCCTACTTCCTAGTATGACCTAAGATATTTGAGATTCCTTGTGAAGCATTCCGAGGATTGACTCAAGTGTCTTCTATTGCATAATCGCACGGTACATGGAGTAGTTTCAGTGGGTTACTCATTGTCTTCAGGAGAACAAAATGATATAAAAGTAGCTACTGACCTCACTGTCATGAATACAACTGGATAATTTGTGTTGGTCTGAGTTTGGGGAGCTTATTTCTTGGTCAGCAGACGGGCTACACAAACTTTCCATGTTATCTCTGCTTGTGGGACAGTCTAGCACAGTACAAACTTTGGACACAGAAGCAGTGGCCATCATGTGAAAAACTGGAGGCTAGTCTGTCCAACATTGTTAATGATACAATTGTCAACAGAGAGAATACCATATTTCCTTCACTGCATTTGAAAATTCCCTTTATAACTCAGTTTGTGAGAGCTTTGTATACTAATAGCGAATGTTTAAAGTACATAATTTCTATTTCTCCGTCTTTTTCTTTTTTGACAGTTCAAGCTGGTGTTTTTGAAGGACCTGGAATTCGAGCTCCGGTGGGTGATGAAGAATTTGTCTCAAAAATGTATACCAAGTTGATGAATGCTTGGCAGTCATTTGTGGCGGTTAAACAAAACTTCATTTTGAACAAAAGTATTTCCTTGTAAACTTTGGGGCAGTAAGTGACGAACATGGGGAACCTTTTCGTCAAGATATGATGAAGCCGGAGGAAAATTAGCAAGGAGGATAGGAAGGCTGACTATTGTTGTAGCATCAAACGTGACTACCATAAGAAAACGATTCGACGCAAAATATCTAAAGGTACATTCCTGCTCGACTGCTGCTATTATGCACTTAGAGTTGTGCTTATACCATGCTTAAACAAAAGTAGGTTCAGGACGTATGTTTGCATCAGTTTATATACTTAAGGCACATTGGGGCATGGACCGTCATTGGGAACAATTTCTTCTTTTGAATAAATCCTTATAGTCCGTTTTCCAAAAGTTTGTAGCCAACCGAGCGATCCCAATATCAGATTTGAATTTCGCATGCTCAAACTATTTTCTAAATCATGCTAGTTTGTTCTCAGCCAACAATTGTTTCAATTGTTTAGTCCGAAACTATTACGAGCTTACGAAATACTTTGTATCAGAAATTCAAACAGGAGGATGGGTGATATTTTGTAGGCCTGTGCTAGCCATGTCACGTATCCACGATTGCATTGACTCACGCATGTCACCTGATTGCGAGACTAACACATGAGTGTTTGGTTCTGCACTGTACATGTCCTACACTTATGTCATTATGTGAAACCATCCTATATTACTCCTTGGTCTGTGACTGCCTTTGGGTTTTGCTGTCGAGTACATGCGATAACTACGCGTACGTGCGCCCAGATAAAGTAACTCCGCTGTAAAAATATTGTGCATGAGATTTCTGTGCTTAAACTCTTACGTCCTCCTGTACATCTGTCGCGTTTGAATTATTTAATACATGGTTCTGCCTATTACGAGATCGCACAGGGCGGTCGCAAAAAACTGTCCTCCTGCGTTATTCGCCTCAAAATCTTTGGATTTATTCTCACAGAGACCTATGCGCCATCATTCGATTTGGCTCCGCGAGCTCCTCCTACCACTGTTCATCTATTGGATCTATCGTTCACGGATCACCAACAAACTGTGCTCTTGGAACTTCGAAGTCAACCGTATTTGAACCCTATCGGATGTTTTGTTTTTCCTCTCGTCGCATAAGAACTCTTGTGGTCTTATTTTAAAGATCTTTTTGAGAGTCACCCGATCAGCTTACTACCATTTCTTCAAGTCGCTCTACAAAGCGATAGTCGTCAATTTGCTCTGCATTTGGAACTGCCACTGTCGTCACTAGACAGTATTTTCCAAGTCACCTTGCTTTGCCTCAGTCGCTTTGTCTCGCATCGCTCTCTACCCATCTGCATCGATAGCACGCACATCGCCTGGACCTGCTGACCTCAAACCAGCGCCGATCGCCACGCAGCGGTGCGTCAGTATCTCCATCTACTTCCTACCCCTAGTGAGAACATGTCTCGTATGAAAAGCAAATGCGAATCATGTGCTAAAGTGGTGAAAAATGGTCTGGTGTTTACCATGTGCTTGAAAATCTATCACACTACCTGCCTTGGGAAGAAGTCGACGGAAGCAACCACCGCAGAGTCGCCTTGGTTCTGCCAAGTATGCAAGTCTATTCCATTTGTTAGCTCTCTATCTGTGCTACTGAAGAGGTGTGAAAGACTAACCGAAGCGGTCGAGCAACCGGTGAGCGCCAGAGTTACACCCATGGGAGGAAACGGACCTGCACTTGTGAGTGAAAATAACACCCCGAATTCCCTAGTCAGGCCGAAGAAGCGAGCCAGGCTTCCCAATCCAACCCCAACGACTCAGCCTCCAGCAGTAACAACTCCATACTCCCTCCCTCCTATAAATAAAAACAGTGCCTGCAGCGCGCCTGCCTCAACTTCTGTACTGTGTGCTGCACCTAGTAGTCTGTTCACTACACTCGAGACTGTAAGCTACAGTCAACCAGCCATAGTGAACAACCCGGCAACGTACGCATCGGTTGCTGCCAAGCAAACACCGGAAAGAGCACCGGTAACCTTTGTGCCCGAACTAGAGAAAACAAAACTGCCGCAGCACGGATGGCACACACCAAGGCCGTTCACAAATTCAACAAAAACACCAGAAACTAAGCCTCGAAATCCAAAACCAGTAGCCACCAGGCGCAACCATGGTGTCCTAAACATTGTATGCACTAATGTCCCCGAATCCAAATCCAATACAATTAAGGGTAAGTTGACGGATGATCGAAATCAGTGGGGTTCCGTCTGTACGTCGATCGGAGTCCATGCTAATCCCACGACATTAAAACGAATCAAGCGTCACCCAATTGCGTTGCACTACGGCGAACCCCGGTTACTTCGGGTAACACTAAACTCGGCGGACGAGACTGAGGCCGTTCTGCTGTCCGCGAATCGTCTCCGCAACGACTCAAGTGGAGTGCGCATACTACCCGAAATCCCGTGGAAAGAACGTTCAGTGGATCCTGCTAACAAAGATAGGTACAGAATAAGTCAAGGTAAGAAAACAGTGATTGCTCACGGTGTTCCTGAGCTTACTGACTCCTCTCCCGACGATGCTCAGATGCATGACCACGAGCAATGGCACTACATCCGGGAGGTTCTTTCTCTCGAAAATGTGGTGGTCACATCGTTGACAAGGATCCCCATATCACCAAACTAAAAATGATGCGGTCCCAGGCTCTTACAACTTGTGTTACAGTCGGAACAAATGGCACAAACGCTACTAGCGAACTGGATCAAATTCCGTTGCAGATTGCCAACGGAAATTCGTCTGAAAGCAGCAAGAACACTTACACCTTTTAATGACAATTCAGTAGAGGCACAACTCTTAGTGAAAACGCCAGCTGCAGGACCCGACTCGGGGACGGTTTCAAGAGTAGCCATACTATCCGGAGGGGCACAGCAGAGCACGAGCAAACACCGGGATTCGGAGCATCTGATACCTGCTTATATATCAAATACTTCTCGAGAGTATGCAACTCATCCAAAAAACGATTAGTCGCCGACCCTTTAATGGTCGGCGTAAACTCATTTGCTTCAAACACCCATTCAGTCGCCGGCCACTCACTGGTCGGCGAAACCTCACGTATGAGTTGTACAACTTCTGAAACATTGATTAAATCTGAGAAACTTTCATGTATGTACACCAACGCCCAAGGGCTCCTCAGTAAAATTAACGAACTTCGACTACGTCAGGTTGCTAATGCTTGGGACCTAATTTCTATTACCGAAACTTGGCTGCATCAAGAGGTGACTGATGCTGAGGTTGAGATAGCCGGAATGTCACTCATCCGGAACGACCGCCCCAGCAGAGGAGGTGGGGTCCTACTCTACTACCGCAGCGACCTACAATGTACCATAGTTGAGGACCTAAAACACACATTACCGACTCATTCTGGTGCCGTCTCCGACTGAGACACAACGATACATGTCTCATAGCTATCGATTACCGCCCCCCAACGTCCACACTGAAAATGGATTCCTGCTTGATCCGTGGCCTAAACAGAGTAACACGCACTAGGTACAGCCACACTCTCATCTCCGGGGACTTCAATCTACACAATCTGGAGGTTTCGGCATCGCCCAGTGAGCAGTACAAAGCAGACTCGCAGGAACTGATCGCTAATATTCCTTTGTACAATCATGTCACCACGCCCACTAGATTCAGGACAGCAAACAAACCGTCCATATTGAACCTTGTGCTCACAAATGTAGAGCTCATGATTGACAAGTTATTGATGGATAGTCCATTAGGTCTCAGTGACCACGTAGTAATAACTTTTGACTATGTGTGTTATGCAGAGTATCCATCTGAACACTCGGAACTAACTCATACAATCACACGCTACCACGTATTGAAAGAACACGCCGACGCAGGTGCTTGGGAATTCTCAAACGAAAATCCCCTTGACAACGTTTGGGCAGAGTTCATTAATAAGCTCAGCGACATCGTCAACAAAGCATCAGAGACCAAACCCCGTCGTCCCGCGAAAATGCCTTCAATTCTAAGGAGTAGGACTCGCAAATGCCTGGCGATAAGGGATGCAGCATGGTGTGCCTACAAGATTAACCCCGACTCAGAGACTGGGGGAAATTTCCTGACCCATCGCAACCATTGCACCGCACTTGTCCGTGAGGACAAAGCAGATTATCAACAGTGCCTAGCCAAAATGTTCATGGCAAACAACAAACTGCTGTATAAGCATGTCAATAAGCTTCGTAAAGTGAAGCAGGCGGTAGAGTACAAAGCGCCGAAGAAGCAGCTAATGCCCTGCGGCTGCAATACGCCCCAATTTTTGAACTCGCGTCATCTACCTGTCCCATAATATCAAGCTCATTACCGACACCTTTTTTTTACAAATGTTATTTTCAACCCATCAATAGTGCTAAGGAAGTTACTCTCACTGCGTGAACATAGTTCTCCGGGAGCAGACAACATCCGCCCGAAGACACTGAAGGCTGTGGCCACCAAGCTAGCTGAACCATTGTCACAGTACTTTCAAAGGTGCTTTGATGAACAACAAGTCCCCACTATGTGGAAGTGTGGCATTATAACCCCTATTTTGAAAGGCGGTAGCCGTTCCGATCCTGCTAACTATCGTCCAGTGACTCTCCTCCCTGTGCTCGCGAAGGTGATGGAAGCAGTCGTCGCTGAGGCTTTAATGGACTACCTGGAAAAATGCAACATCTTGGTACCGGAACAGCATGGCTTCCGTCAACACCGGTCACGCACCACCAACTTACTTATTGCACAAGGTAGTTGGACGGAAGTGGCCGATGATGGGGTCGGAGTCGACGTCATCTATCTGGACTTCTCCAAAGCTTTCGACCGCCTTGATCACCGCATCCTACTTCAAAGACTACAAAGTTACGGAATCGGAGATCCAGTACTTGGTTTTTTGGCAACTTCCTTTACCAACGAAAGCTCCAAGTACGTGTTAGGGGATCACTTTCTAACCCAATTGAGGTGGAATGTGGTGTCCCACAAGGCTCAGTGCTGGGACCGCGTTTATTCCTGGTATTTATCAACGACCTGGCAAGAGTCATCTTCTCAAACTTTCTGCTTTTCGCCGATGACGTCAAGATATGGCGGGCGATTAGTAACAAGGCAGATCAGGATCTGCTCCAACATGACCTAGATTGCATTTACGAATGGTCAAAGAGGAACAAGCTTCAATTAAACATGGCTAAGTGCAAAGTGATGCATCTGCGTCACCAGCCGGTGAGCGCTTACAAGATTGGAGACCACACCTTGGCGAAGGTTTCTCAGGAGCGTGACCTGGGTGTTTTGGTACAGGAAGATCTCGGGTGTTCAAAACAAGCAGAGAAGGCGACGAGAACCGGAAATCAACACTTCGGCCTTCTTCGCAGAGCCTTCGGTCGGTTTGAACCCTCAATCTTTCCCCAAATGCTTAACGCCTACGTGCGACCTCACGTGGAATATGCTATTCAGGCGTGGCAGCCGTGGCAGAAACAGGATCTCGTTGCTCTCGAGACTCCTCAACGACCGGGAACCAAGAACGTCAGGGGCCTCTTTCATCTGCCCTATCAGCTTAGACTGAAATCTCTAAGAATGTACAGCAGTCTATATCGGCTTTGCGGGGAGATCTCAGAATGGTTTACCAGATTCTGAAGAACCCAAACCACATTTGCCGTCCGCTGCTGGAATTGAACCACAACACTAAACTAAGAGGTCACCCTCTGAAACTGACAATTCATTATAGCCGGCTTGAATGCCGTAGAAATTTCTTTTCTCTCCGCGTGTGTGAGCCTTGGAATGCCCTCCCTAATTATGTCGTCTCTGCTCCTAATCTGGCGATATTTAAAAAACATGTTGACGATGCATTGTCTCACTTAATTTCATTGTATGACTTGTTAGCCAGGGGCTACAAAACGCAATCAAACGGTTTCTTGCCAAACGCCTAACCAATGGATTGATGGATTTATACGTTTAATATGCGAACATCTCAGCTATTCCACATAAGTCTATGGTGAGTCCACCACAACGCTTTTCACGTTATTATGCAATTGATTTTTGCAATAATTTCCATCCCACGGGACTTGTTAAGCTATGCTATTTTACCCGTAATAAACCATTGTCCATTGTTCTCTTTTTGTATATTCGTTACCTCTGTGGTATTAGTTCGTTGTAATAAGAATCTACAAATTTTCGCCTCTAGAAGAAGCCAAGACAAACACGGTGAGATTGAGTTACGATCCGACGAATTACGGGTAAATAATTTTTTTTATTTTTGGTTCGTATATAAGCAGAGAAATTTTTATGAGATAATTATATAGCAGATGAAAACGATCATTTAAGAACTTAGAAAAAACACACACGCTACGAAGCGCTTACTAATAACAAAAGACTGGGGAATCGCCGGGTAAGCCGCTGCGTCTAGATCTGTCTAATCGATCTCACACACAAACTGTAGATTTTTCGATAGCCTTGAAAATGCAATCGGAATACAGTACCAACATTTGGATAGTTCACATAAAATTAAAACTCGTAAAATCAAATTTCGCTTTATGGAAAGCATCTTAACATTGAAAGCATAGTAAGATAATATATTAATCTTGAGAAATGTTTCAAACTGGTGCATGTGACAAAACATCTCTCGGGACAATGAGATATAGAGGTACTCGACAGTGAGCGATGTAATTATGTTTTTGTCATTCACATTTAATAGATTAGAGGAGTCGATGTTAGTTTCAACTTATTACGGTGGATACGAACAATTATTGCGGCAACACAACAAAAGCATTAAGGGTATGGAACCTAGAGGATGACCAACTCACAGGTTTGTCTAAACCACGTTGAAGCGTAGATATATGAATGGAAGGAGTGCTACACTCTAAGAAAACCTCGTCAGCATATGTGCATCCGCTAAGTTTAATGGAATTGGTAGACGTCCGACATAGAAAAATATAACGGGGTTATGATTTCACACAATGCAACACGCTACAGTCAGCACAGAGCACAGAAGTTCTTTTGCCGTTCAAATGAGTAAAGTGCGTGCGATCAGCAAAATAGTCAAGCAACAATTTGCAAAACGAGCAAACAGACATCGTTCGAATAAACTAGATATAAAGACTCCCGAAAGCATTTGTGTGGTGAGTAGAAGCATTCGTACACGCCTGCACTTTTATCCAGAACACAAGCTATTGTACGCACAAGGTAGTAGGCAACATCTAGCGCAGAGAGAAGGGGGTCACACGCAAACTTATGGAAAGCATCCACATGAGTATCCATGAGTATCCGCTGGACTAATAGAGTTTCAATGACTTGTGAAAGCACAAAATCACAAGCAATTTGCCGTTAAATTTACGATTTCTTTTTAGGAACTGGTTGGCTGGTCTCCACTTATCAAGAATGGCGCCGGTCGTGAGACACATGTTGGAAATATCAAACAAGGACAATGTAAGGAAAATAGCCTACTGCTTCATAATCACAGGTGATAGAGCACCATGGCCATTGGATAGTTTGCTTTTAGTCTTTTAAGGTATCTGTAGACGTCGCCCTGATCAAATAGCGCAGCTGGGCGGGCGCTAGTTAAGCAGCGCCATGAATAGTGTTATAATGAAAAGAGCGACACAACATTGTGTGCACATCAATTGCTTTATTACAACCAAAGGCACATTTGCACAGATTTGCTTCGGCACTCTTCAGAGATCCCTGCAGCTATAGTTTCCCAGTACTGTTCTAATGTACAAAATATGTACCGTTGTAATTTTAGTTTCAATTACAATGGTTTGGCTTTTAACCTGGGCTGCTATTTCAACTATTAAGTTCATTCTTTTTCCAATCGCAGGTATTTCAGCAAAAGTGAAGATAATGTCTGCCTGCAAACATCTCGTTTCTATAGAGCATTATAGGCGGAGACAAACATTATTAGTGAGAAATTCGTATTGATGTGTGATACACTGTAGCAGAAGTTAAAAGTTCGGTTGAAGAAAGTGTTCCTTGAAGTTGTGCGATGTTTTATGCCCAGCAGTTATCATGTTTGGTAGTTTTGAAATGTACTTTATCCTCGCAGCGTAACCAGCTCTATTGAGTCAGTGAAGCCAACTCCGAGTTATTCAGGGATGCATGCAGTTAGATAGGAAACAACTGAATTTTGTATGTGTAAGGGACAAGATTACCTCATATGCTAGGTTTACAAAGGAACGTATAGCTTGATAATGCTGAATTAATCTAAAAATCTGCATGAAAATCTGTGAAGTACTGATTGAATGGGGAATGCTACCTTCAACAATGATCAAAATAGTTAGCTAAGGTTTAGGCCTATTCCCCGAACAAAACTGGGATGTTAAGCTATGCAGCTCCAAATATTGAGTACTATGGTGGTCACGTTTACGACCTACGAGCGTACACGACTCAATGATATACGATGTACCGAAAAACAGTTAGCATCATCCTTTTTGGTATACAGGTATGCTACAACTTTTCTTGATCTTCTATTAAGCATAACAAATTAATTGATTAGATTCGTGAGATCCAAGACATAGGAGGTGGATTTGATAAATGTTTTCATGTAGAAATAGCAACTTGTTTTGCAAATGCGAAGGTGCCGATAGGCACGAATGATGTGATAGATATATCTCGCAAGTAAATAACAAATCAGTGTCTCAGCTTGAATTACAGTAAGTTGGAAAGATTTGACCTCAAACCGATTTATGGCACCGCTATTTGCATTCACATGTTGCAAATATTCACATGCTTGTCATATTCTCTCGCGTCAGATCTCCGTGCACCACGTTGAATTCCTAAGCTGTATGCAGTTGAGGGAACCGAGAGCCTTATAGGAGTGGGCATCAGAATCGCTGATTAAGGACCACCCGTCATTATTGCAAGGTTCTTTAGGTGCCGGCCAACATGTTCAGAAAGCTCAGCAACTAAGCAACGGACAACAAGAAGCCAAACAATCAACCAGATGAAACTGCTGTGGAAGCGCTCAAGAAAAAGTAAACAACATGCAATCAAGGTTAAACGTTGCAAAATCATGTATTCTGTACCTACGTTGCCGCAAGTTATATATATATATATATATATATATATATATGCGTGTGTTCTCCGGGCTGGCTGATTTGGCTGCAAAGGTTTCAGCGTCAGGCTAGATGACACTATCAGTGCGATTTACGCTGTCCACTTACAGATTCAAGTGATTATTGATCACTTGATTCGGACGTCAGGAGTCGATTGGTCCACGTGATATGACCGTGTAGTTAGCTCTTGGGTACGGTTGGCTAGAGTTCGCCTCAGTGAGGTTCCTTTGTCCTGACGTTCGAATCAAGTGATCAATGATCACTTGGATCTGTAAGTGGCCCGCATCAATCGCACCGATGGTGTTGTCTAACCTGACGATGAAACGTTTGCAGCCAAATCAGCTAGCTCGGAGAACACCAGTATACCCACATCCGCATCGCGAGCTACTAATATTCCCGCATATATATATATACATATATATATATATATATATATATATATATATATATATATATAACAGCAACGTCACGTAAGTATGAGCAGCTAGCAAATGTGTCGAGATGAAGCTTGGGGATGGACGCCTGATAACAGGAAGGAGAGGAAGGCGTTGCAGCGTGTACAGTATACCTAACCTTTGGTATATACGAGGCTAAATCGCTGCGTCGCGCAGGAAGATTATGTGGACCCAGCTTTCTAAGAGAAGCTAGCTAACTCAAGCTGAGTAATGGTAAACAATATGTGGAGATGAATGCCCGTTTACAACACGCTGTATAGACGATTAAAGGTGGAAAACGTATGTCAACAGCAGTGGATAAGAGACTAAAACGCTACGTCACACAGCGTGAATTATTCGCTTTAACTTGCAAAGAAACGAGAGCTATTGCAAATAGAGTGATTAAAAGCAGATGATAACAGTGAACGCAAGTTAACAGTGAGGGGTCAAATGGGTTGAAACAACTAAGGGTACGTGAGCGAAGCACAATGTTATTGCCAAATCCCTGACAAGAGTTCCGTCATCACCTAACTACCAGGGCTGCGGTCAAAGATTAATGAAAGTAATATTACACTCGGAGGAAATGACGCAAGTTCTGTTGGATAACTGGTTAAACTTTCGAGCCAGATTTCCAACAGATATTCAGCTAAAGGCAGCAGGCGAACGACCGAAAGTCGTGCGCAATTAGATGGAACTAGAAAACGCTGCAAAACGCTGATGTGGTGTGTGGTGTACCATAAGGCTCGGTTTTTGTACCTCGTCTATTCTTGGTGTTTATTAACGATCTGGCGAGATCAACTGCTTTCGATTTTTTATTCTGCGCTGATGGTCAAAGGATGGCAAAGTATCAGAGGACCGGACGACCACGAACGGCTCCAGTGCGACCTTAACACAGTGGCGAACTGGTCAGTTCAAAAGCCCTACCATTCAACACAGACAAATGTCGCGTTGTACAATTACACCCTAGACATAACTACACACATTCGGTTAGGACAAATGGATTGCAGGAGAGCTCCCAGGAATGTGACCTTGATGTGCTCGTACAGAGCGACCTCAACTGTTCAAAATAGGCTGAGGTAGCTGCGAAAAGAGGCAAACAGCAAGTATACATGTTGGGAAGGGAATTCGGAAGGTTTGACCCATTAATCTTCCCAATGATGCACAATTCCCACATGCGCCCGCATATTGAATAGGCTATCCAAGCTTGACAACCTTGATTGAAGCGCACTCTAGAGGCCTTGGATGCACCACAACGAAGAGCAACGAAGAATGTAAAGGGCCTGCGTTATCACTCTTACCTCCGAAGGTTGAAGTTGCTGGGCGTTTTCAGCGGACGCTATTGAAGGCTACGCGGCGATGGTATGTTAGCCTATCAGATACTGAGTGACCCCAACCACGTATGCCGCCATTTGCTAAAACCTAGCCACAACACGTAGCTCAGGGGTAACTGCTTAAAGTTAAAGGAACAATATAGCCGTCTAGAGTGTCGACCTAATTAATATTTCCCTTTGGGTTTGCCAACCCCGGAATACACTCCCAGACTCAGTTGTATCCTCACCTACCTTGGGCGTTTTCAAAAAACGATTAGATGTTGCTCTTAGCTCCCAGCATTTTGTTACCTAAACTCCTCTATTGTGGATTAAATCAAGCATGCTTTTTAATAGGATTTATTTATCAATTGGACCCAGGGGAGCGAACATATGTTACTTTTTTCACGCTTTATATCAACGACCACTGCACCCCGATATATTTCTGAACGTTTACGCTGGTTTTTAATTTTACACTGATTTTACTTATCAAAGTACTCATCTCGGCATATGTTCGTTAGATGACCCAGAAATATTTTGATTTCTTCGCATTCACCCCAACCATCCTACGGAACGCGTCAAGTAATTGCTTTTACCCCATGATAAATTATTGTTCATTGTTCAAAGTCAAGGCGCTGCGTCGCGCAATGCAATTCAGTCATGCGAGCATGATAGTTGAAGCGATTGATTACAGGCTGAGTAATAAACGCAAGTGGTGTGGTTGGATGCCCGCCTACGGTGAAGAGCGAAAACGGTTTGAACCAGTGGATTTTTACGTATGTGCTCAGATATATTAAGTTAAGGCTCTGCGTCACCCATGGTGGTTCAGTCGTCTTGGCTAGTTAAGAGAAATGGTCTACTACAGCATAAGGGCGTTGTGGCGAGATGCAAATTTACAGAGTAAAGCCAAAGGTGTTATGATTTGTAAAGGGTTCGAGAGCATCACTGCGTATGACGCTAAGGCGCTGCGTCGCACAGGGTTCTTAAGTCACACCAGATTTCTAGGAAAAGGTAGCTAATCCAGGCTGCTTAATGACAGGCAATATTTGGAGCTGGATGGCCGATTACAGCAAATGGAATAGGCAATTAATTATGTAAAACCTATGTGAACAGTAGCAGAGAAGAAATTGTGGCGTTGCGTCGCGCAGTGTGCATCATTCGAATTTTTTTAAAGAGAGGGTATACTACAGCTAGAAGGATGGAATGCAGGTGTTGTGGCTGGCCGCGTATATACAACGTAAATCCAAAGTGTTGTAGGCTGTGATTGGTACGAGAGCATAACTACCTACGACGCTAATGCTCTGCGTCTTGCAGAATGGTTAAGCCGTCCCACCTTCAAAGGGAAAGATAGCTAAAAAAAGAGTGAGTAATGTTGTGCAAGAGGTGGTGCTGGATGCCCGGATTAGAACCGTTTATTGTGACGACGGGTTCCCGGAAAGATATTGTCAGGGCATCGTTCCTCTATTTCACTTGATATGGTCTAGGCCAAGAAATTCTGCATTCGCGAGTGGGTCTGGAAATTGTTATGATTTATTGCAGAATGCTGCAGCCGTTACTATCCCTCTGATTTCCTTTGGTATTATATTCCATGCAAACGCCTAGCTATAAATAAAGAACCTAGAGCGTATTCTCTTAAGATCTTTCGTTAAGATGATCGAATAGGTTTTATTTTGTATTGAGTAGCGATTATCCGCATTCTGCATAGCTAACTACTCATTATTAGCGTTTGAATTGTGCAGTATCTTAAAGAGGAACACCAAGCTAATTTTGAGCCTCTGAAGCTACTTTGGGTCTAGCTGGAGCTGTTTACGTCTACCACGATAGTTTAGTGTAGGTGATTCCAGTAGTTGCTTAGTAAGCGAACGTTGCACTCTCTCAATTGCTATTCTCGCATTTGTCCGTGAGTCAGTTAATACTAAGGAGGAGTATACTAGGATAGGTCAAGCGCAACACTTATACAGAGCATGACTGCATTTTCTAAGCACCATCGATTAACAGATGTAGCCGGTGACTGATCTTGCTTTGGCTACGCTTTTAAAAGGGTGTTCGGTGAAGTTTAGTGAACTGAAGTAATTTACTCCTAGGTCACGTACTGCAAGGCAATCCAATTGCTCATTTGTTCGCCGAGGTGCAAGGCAATCGGTAATTGGGGCTTTGTTTATTCTCAGTGCATCGGACGGAAGACTACTGTGATAGGACATGGTGTTGCACTTAGGTGGTAAGAATTCCACTTTCAACTGGTCGCACCACCGATCTAACGCCGTAAGTTTGCTCTGAATGTGGGGCATGGCAGTTCTTGTTCCTTTCACCTTACGAGAGAAAACTACCTTACTATTATCTGCAGATGGGAATGACCAACCTCGAGCCCGAAACACTACTTTCGAAAACGCCACTACTGAGAGGCCTCTACTGTGCTTCCGCTCTATTCAACCGTACCATCCGTGTACGCCTAGTCACATATGATAACAAGCATGACAGCATCTGATGCATAATACCGAAGGCTTGAAGTTTATACGATAGATCAGCATGCGGGACTCGGTCGAAACCCTTCTTCACGTCAAGGAAGACAACGACAAGTCTATGGCCTGAGTCTATTTCTTTTGTTACAAGCGCTTGAAACTCGAAGTACACGCCTGGTAGCATTTATGCGGTAAAATGCCATGTTGAGGCATGTTAATTATGCTGCGAGAAATCAGCACTACGTGAACTAGTTCATTCACTATCCTCTCCATCACTCTTAACACGATAGGAATGTGACAGCTCAGACAGTAGTTGTCAATGTTCTGACGGCACCGCTTTTTACGTCTTATTCGAACAAAAACATGGTTCTAGGTGGCAGGGAAGTTGTTGCTTCTCATTAAGTGCGCAAACGTGTTCAGGTAAATGAGGGGAACGTCAGGACCGCCTAGCTTAAGGACTATAAAAGGTAAACCGTTGGGGCCAGGGTAGTAGGACAGCTTGAGCATCCTTATTACACTAGCGATGGTGCGCAGCTCAAAGGTAATGTTGGGTAGTTCATCTTCTGTAACCCTTGGTACGTGAGCTGTGGGTATCAGCATATGAGTTATCAAAATATATGTTTGGAATCTCGCATAGTTCTTATTGGTCTGTAATAACTGTTTTATCTGATAGCACTAGAGACCTCATGGGTGTCACATTAGGAGAGCCCCTACGCTTTAGTGAATAAGTAACCGATTTCGACGGACTTGCGCTTAAAATCGCGGATCTCTGCTCTGCTGCTTTCACCGAAGGCTATTTGTTTCTCAGCTGCAGCATGAGTTCATTGATACGCATAAGAAGATGGAACTAATTTGTTTTCGTGTATTTGGATGGCATTTTTGAGTTTGACACACATTGTCTTTAAAATCTCTGCGGTTGATTGACAGCGTGGTCTACGTCCGCCTTACTTCGGTACAAGTGTACCTAGGCAGAATTCAACATTGTTATACGGATCGTTGGTAGCTACCTCAATATCAGTTGCCAGAAAGAAACTACACAATCGATGGATCTAAAGAGACTGGTGAAGCTGTTCCAGTTAATACGCTGGAATGCTCGGTAGGCGGACACTGGTATTTTAGGACAACTCTTCCCTTTGGTTTTCTCAAAGGAGAGCTCCACTACCTTATGATCGCTACATTGGATATCCTCTAGCACACTTGCAAATGCAAGAGAGATTGCTGTTGTCAGAAATAAGTCAAGAAGATTATCATGTCCAGTGGGTGCATGTACATGCAGGGTCCAGTCGCAAGCCGTATATTTTGGAGGTGCTGCCGGTGAGTCTCAATTGAGGTGCGGCACATTAAAGTCCCTATCTACTAATTTGTGAGTAGGCGATATTGCGGAAATTTGGTGGACGAGTTTGGCAAGTTCCCTAGCACGTACCTTGGTAGTGTGTGGTTAGTTATAAATGAAACCAATTAAGGGGTCCAGGTGTTCGCCACTACTATGAACCCAGCTAGATTATTGCCCGACAGAGACAGTTTAATAATTCGTACTTATAATATTTTGTCCTCGAAAGATAATCGTTTACGCAACCTTCAAATCAATACCACATGAGGTATATAAATTTGCGAGTTTAAACACTGCTTGATGCTTCCTTGCCACAAACAATAGATACCAATGGTTTATACAGCTATAATTCAGAATATCCGCGCGGGTAAGTTATCTATGAATTAATTAGTACACTATACAGAATAGTTGTAGCTAAATGTTTGTTTTACACGGTAATGAATGACAGACAGAGTAAAATTGCTTAACGCTTTTCGTCCATAAAGAAATGTGCTTTAATATGACCACTTTATTGGAAAACTGTCGCTACTTTAATTTCAAGTGGTTTTTACTCCATAGTATTATCAAATGAAATGCTGATAGCAACTAATTTCTAGCGAGAATTTCAGAGACTACACAACTAATCTTGTGAGCATTAAGTGCTTAATGATGTTTGAAGTACTGCTGTCAAGTTCAGCTCTAGGATATATGGGAAACTTTTAAATCCCCAGCCCGTCGTATTCATGCGAGCGTCGTTTTCTGACTGCTTAGAACAGGACATCAAGGAATTATAGATCAGATATAAAGCCGAAATTGTCTTAACAGGAATAGTAAGGGCTGGCTTGTTCTTGTTGTGATAACGTTTTATGACATGTGCTGTTATGTTTCTACGTAATCCGTGCAAAAATGTATATGTGGATAAGCCACGGATCGCATCATTTCGTGATGAACATATTAATGGGGCATGCTAGTCTATGCTAAATTGCGTGACAGTCCAAGGCTTCCTTTAGGCTGCTCCTCTGTATTATATACACCGGTTTATAAGGAACACTTGTTTGCTTATACCATTTGGAACAACAAAGAGGCATAAATATCTTACATATTTCTTGACATTTGCTCTTTAGCTAAATTTAACACACAAGATTGTGCGCCTTTTTCTAAATACACCGAGTCGTTTTGGGTGGCCACTAAAAATGCGGTCTGTCATAATCAGTGTAGGACAACACACTTGCTCTAGAACAACAACGAAGATATATTGCAACACTTGTCATTTTTGGCAAATCGTCCGTATCTGTGTAAAAATGTGCAGCACAGTGTTTTACTATCACGTATTGTGGAGCTCCAGTTGCCATGTTGCGCATGAGGTAGAGCAGCGCAAATGTAAAGCTACAAAATATTTGCGGACTATTTGAATAAGACGATTCACTGGAAAATGACTGAGTAAGCCATACCTACTTGACAATCGACCTTGTCTATTAGTAAATATCCCTCGCACATGTAGACGTCAAAATTGGCAAACATACGGATATCAGCATGACCACGTTTAACGTTTTCGGTAGGTCATAGTTACCGGTCATGCACAGCAACTGGCGCAGTTTTATTGACACGTAACAATTTCGACTGAACCGCGTGGTGTGTTTTATTTACTTTAACTGAGATTTAACCTCCTACACAATCATGTTAACCGAAACAGCTTTAAAAACATATGATGCTACTATGCTGCTTACGAATCCATCATTTTAACTCACCATGGTTACGAAAACGCGGCACGTCACACCTTCCATCAAAGCACTGATTCACACCGTTTACGCTTCGCTTGTTACAAGTATTTGGCATAACCTGGGCGGATCTTAGACAGAAACTAGACGCGACAGACTGGGACAGACAAAGAAGACAGATTTACGTTTCATCATCTCCAAGATAGACACGAGAAAGTGATAATTACCAGTATTAGGCAAATGGCGGCTAAACACCGGGTGGCCACCGAGAAGTCTCTTTGAAAAAGAGTATGATTTCCGAAAGAGCTACCCAATATTACAAGAACTAAATGCGCTAGATTTTAGAGGATTTTAGAACGGTATGTGTATATCGATTATTCAAATTATAAGACTCAAAGCAGACATAAGAAAAAACCTTTATGTTGAATGTCATGGTAAAAATACATTGTAAAGTTAGCGAAGCAGTGGATCAAAATCGACAACAACGTTCGTTCTAAGGGCTAGTAGGCAATAAAGCTACAGGTCTCTGGGAGTCGTAACAACGTTTGTTGTAACAACGACCTAAGTAAAGACAGCGTTGCTAACGTTCTCAACCTCCTTTGGCATATTTGGCACACTTTAATCTTATCATGTGACAAGTTAATATAACGCTTTCAACTACAAAATCAGAAAAATATGCGCGTCGGTTACAGTGTTGCGAGCAGTGTTGAAAACATAGCTTCTGCATGCGTCAACCAAACGGTTCAGAGCAAGGTGGAATGCCAGCAACGAATGATCGGCAGTACAGCTCGAGGTTACCAGTTTGGCTCTTCCATATGAGCAGGGTGCATTTTATAGCCCGAGTGGTAAAACAAAATTTGCAATGCGCACATTGCCCTGTATAAAAGGTTTGTCAGCCCTAGCAGGATGGACACTTTTGACAAGCATAGTCAAATGTGGTGGACCACTGATGACGGACATCATGCCAGAGTGGAACACAGGTAGTGTGCAAAAATGTTCCGCTCGTCTCCGCTCAATTCAGAGGAGCATGACTCATCTGTACAATTTGTAACATGTATCTTGACTGAAGTACCGCAGACACAATATCTTGCAATGTTCTGCACAAATTTTGCTTCAGACATTGTACCTGCAGAACATCACTCCTCAATAAGTACCAGATCCTGAGATCACCCAGTGGTCGTCACATGCACACATTAAACTCTTTCATTGGTCGTTTCTGAATTCGGACTCTAATGTTTGCTGTCATATATCCGCCAGAAAGCCTCTATCACTCGTTCAGCAACAGTTTCCATATGTTGTGCTTGACCACTCCAATGGGGTCTTGTATCTCTGCAACCGTCAAGTTCAACACAGATCCCTGCATCTGGCACAGCATGCGCTCTGATTTTCAGCGGTGAGGGTACACTGTGGTACATGCCCGAGTAGAAATATACATTAACACCCCATTACTACTGCCATTGAATCTTTGCCGCTGCCAGACGCCGAGTTTAAACACAGCAGTCTTCTTATCGTAAGACCTTTGTTTTCCACCTAACGGTTTTTATTCATACGCTAACATTTGGCGTTCGTTTTACTTCTTCGCCACTCTTGCGTACCAGAGTTCTTAGCCAAGATTGTTAAGCAAATGGTTTTTGAAACTTGGTTGATACACCTTCCACTTTCACCACGGATAGAAGACCTCAATATAATCCTGCCTTTAGTCGCGACGTAAACAGTAAGCTCAATGTTTTCACATAAGGGCTACCTTCGGCTTAGTCGAGTATTTCCATAATCAATTCAAGGCCTCACTAACTGCTTATCAATGGAATACTTAATATTCATAGCGTCTACTGATCATTCTGCCCGTTATCCAAAACACTCGGCGGGGCATTCACCATGCACGATTCCTTTCTGTGTATTTTCTAACGCACGTTCAGCGTCATACCACTCACCTTCTTTTCACTTCGTTTTATCTGACTACCATTGTTAGCATGTTGACCTTTACGCGCGAAATTTTGAAATCGTTAACTGTTTCCGGGCTCACCTCGGTCTTATCCAGCGACCACGTTATAACGAAAAGCTGATATGAATTTACAAGAAGCGCATTAAGTATGCAGGAAATCACTGCACTATGTGGAAGGTTGCTCGTCGGAAGAAAAGGCTAAGAAGAATCAGCATACATATCTTATTTCCCTCAAACTCTGTTCGCATTGATGGTAAATGGATGAACTAATAAGCACCAACAATTTCCGAGAATATTCACTAGACCTCATTTTGCTACAAGACTCTAACTTCGGGATGATGACGAACTTGTATCAGTAGAAGGGTTAAAATGTCATCGGGAGGAAATCCCAAGCACATCCCGTAACCGTGGCATTGGAGTCATCGTCTATACTAACACTTTCTTTGTGTGCATTCACAAAAGTTTTGTTTTGCTTCTCTTTTCAAAGTATTAATTGCTCAGTCCTGTGATGTAAGCCAAGATGTATCAGTGGTTACCGCTCAATCTTATTGGCTAATATCTACATTTCCCTTGACTGTCGGAAACCTGAAGCAGAGGCATTTTATGATGAGTTTGCTGCGCTGTAACGGAACACTTCGATTGTTTACTAGGTACTTTTGTTAGTGAGTTCAGCTAATTTGACACCGCTTTTCTCACAAGTCTTTCACTACAAACCTAGTAGATTATGTTATTAGATCCAGTGCAACTTCCGATCTCGTATTTGTTAATCAAGGTGAAAATGTTCTCTGTGTGTAACAGGGCATCGTTAGGTAGCTCTGGTCCCACAACAATTAAAACGTGTCTTGTGAACTACTATAAAACGAGCTATAACGTAACTGCTTGCTGCAACGACCGCAATTTCAGGTGGAGGCCGTGTTCTGCACAGAAAACCGACTGACTGCGAGCAATGATGTCATCCACCGACTTCAGCTTCTTTTTGGACAATGATATACAGACATATTGCTACCATATGAAAAGTAACTTGAACTTTTGTTTTGACAATTGCTGTCTATGCAAAACTATTTTATCCTTGTAGACCGGTTCTCTACCCCAAACTGAAGCGGCTTCCTAGACCAAAAGAAAAGGCATACAAAGAAAATGACAACATTTTGGTATAGCCGCTGTCCGTTCTTACAAAGAAAGAATTGCGCCGTATCAAAAACGTATACGTTCAGGCTATATTTGGGAACAGTAGATGCCGTGAATTCTAGAGGAAATTGAAGCAACTAAGCGGGCCTAATCGAAGTATATCAATCTCCGACATACATGGAAAAAATTGAACCATGACTTTGCAACTGCTTTAAAAAGCCAATCTCATAATCATTCATTGCAGAGCCTAAATTTTCTACGCACCCGCTACCCCAAGTGTACATCGTCACCGTAAAAACCTTACTGGAACAGCTTCACTCAGGGAAAGCAAATGATCGTGACAGTATTTCCCCTGTTGTCATCAAGATAAGTGCTGATTCCCTCATCAAATCTCTGGTTACTTTATATACATTATGCATTCAATCAGAAAATTGCCGACTAGTGAAGTTGCGTTATATCACACGAAAACCAAAATGATGAGCAAGCAAATATGGACCTATTTGTACTTCCGTAGCCTTAAAAGTTTTCGAAAACATGATTCATGAGTGGATGCTAACAAAATAGAAGTCAACTGATTCTCATCCATTTACCTACCGCAGTTCGATGTCAGTCTGAGACGCAGTGGCCTACTTGTGCGCTCACTTCTCATCCATGCACAGTATAATCAAGTTTATCCGAAGCTGTGTCTGGACAAAGACAAGGCTTTTGGTTGCGTAAACCGCGATTTACAACGTGAAGATCTACTCGGTGCTCGAATACATCCTCCCATCGTCTCTTTAGAAGGATTATTTTACCGGTCGAACTCAGGTTACCTGATTTGGGGGCAGAAGCTACTTGCCCTTAATCACAAACTCGGGTTCTTCAAGGAATAATTCTCTCATCATTTCTCTTTTTCAACTATATAAGCTCAATACCAGTCGCTGGATAGTCAGCTTTGTTGAAATACGCAGATTAGTTTGTCCTCGACATCAATCAGTCGACGACTGCCTTTCAGTCAGATTTCCATATATTCAGAACAATCTTACCTTTTGGTCAAAGGCCCGCGAGCTACCGCTAATCGTGTCAAATTGCAGTGCTGTCGAACAACATCAACAGCTTTTCCAACAATGCCTGGAACTGAACATTGATAGCGAGGAGTTGTACTCTTCCACATCTGTAACGTAATTGGGTGTTACGCTAAACTACCATTTATATTGGTTACACCATATAAAAGAACCGTCCACAAAAGTTCGGAGGTTCTCGTTCTACTCCTCATGTCAGCGAGTTTCCTCTGTCCCCCATGATTTGACACTTTGTTTTGTCACTGTTGTGTTCTTCCACACTGGACGCAATGCTAACCAATACCTGTTCCTCGTCTAATATGCAAAGAATTTAGATTAAACTACAGGTTTTCATCCCAACAGTTCACAAGCTACATAGCAGAGCCTAGTCCGGAAAAGCGCCAGACGCGTTTCGCCCTATTGGGGCTCGTCAGTGGCGCGCATTCCCTCGGTCCTCTAATGAGGATCGAACCCATGACCGCTAGAGGCAGATGCCAACTAGCCAGCAGCTTAAGCCACTGAGCCATGGGGGACGTCGGCTGGGCTACATAATTTGCAAACTAGCTGGGATATAGCACCACCTATCTACCACTGTCACGGACAGTGGTTAGCCTGCTAGGTGATAGACGTCCCCCATGGCTCAGTGGCTTAAGCTGCTGGCTAGTTGGCATCTGCCTCTAGCGGTCATGGGTTCGATCCTCATTAGAGGACCGAGGGAATGCGCGCCACTGACGAGCCCCAATAGGGCGAAACGCGTCTGGCGCTTTTCCGGACTAGGCTCTGCTATGTAGCTTGTGAACTGTTGGGATGAAAGCCTTATCAAATTTACAACTAAAATCCTGCTACTCATGAGTACTATAAAATCAAATGCCTCTCCTAGTTTCAAAATGCTATAGGTATAGCGTCTAGTGAGAGGACGTCATCACCTAGCAGGCTAACCACTGTCCGTGACAGTGGTAGATATGTGGTGCTATATCGCAGCTAGTTTGCAAATTATGTAGCCCAGCCGACGTCCCCCATGGCTCAGTGGCTTAAGCTGCTGGCTAGTTGGCATCTGCCTCTAGCGGTCATGGGTTCGATCCTCATTAGAGGACCGAGGGAATGCGCGCCACTGACGAGCCCCAATAGGGCGAAACGCGTCTGGCGCTTTTCCGGACTAGGCTCTGCTATGTAGCTTGTGAACTGTTGGGATGAAAGCCTTATCAAATTTACAACTAAAATCCTGCTACTCATGAGTACTATAAACTACAGGTCGTTAAAACATTTGTCGCAATACAACGACGCGTCGAAGCTGACGTTCCTTGGTAAACTTGTATTCACTCATGATGCCTCTTGATGGATACTAGCATAAAGAGCAGTTGCCGACAGATAAACACTTCAATTTGTATTGAGTACGTATGTGTCAATTTCGTAAACCAAATATAAGTACATATACTTAGATGCCAATATACAAGAGTTACTTTCAGCAATTCTCCCCTATCCAGCGCTAATTTGGTTAGACCAGAGCAAAGTTGTCCAAGTATTATCAAACCAATTAGCGCTATAATGGCATTAATGTTTTCAAGAATCGATACGCTTTTATGAATGTTAGGATATATCATTGATAGTGTGGATGTTAAAGCTGAACCCTCACTGGTTCTAGGTGAAGTAAGTACTATCTCGAATTCATTTGCATTGACTTGGTTGTTGCAAATACCAAGCGTCATATAATAATGGCGATTATTCAACAAAGTTGGCGCGAATTTGGCTTGTGTTGCAGGAAAATTCCTGAGGCCTGGGCGAAAGTTACAGTAAAAATTAATCGCCTCGAACATTTTAATCAGCCATTAGATACTTCTACTAAAGTCCAAATTATTGATTCGAAGTAGGACCTAGCGAACAAGCATATTTTTAGTGGATAATCAACAGGCCAGCACAGCCCCAATTATGTGGGTCCATAATGAACACGAGAACTACCGGCGTCAATAAATCAAATATCTCATGAATAAGGCTATGTGATTAGCCCGACCTGTGTGGAGTCGAGGGGAATCGCGTGATATATCTGCTTACTTGTGGTAGTCTTGGGCCATGCTAGACAGAGCGTCTGCACAAAATTCTTCTGTGCACACAACTCCGGGTCATGGTGCCGAATCGCGATTGCCTCTAATGTCGACAGCAGACGGCACCTGACGGCTCTCGTGTGGCGTACTGGCACAGTAGATCGGTTGGAATGAATCTTTTGAGTTGATTCCGTGGTTGGTATCCACTAAGTGTGACAGCACTGCGCTCGTCACATTCTCACACCACTGGATGGCCAAGCTGGACAATGCTCTCGAGCTCTTAAGGATAGTCGTTTGGTCATTTTCCAATATACCTTGCTCGACACGAGGAAGAGAAATTGTGCACATGGAAGGAAAATTGCGATCGCGGTATCCTGTCTTTGAGCTTCTGGCAAACAATTGGTGTTGAGGTGAAGCTTACACGTAATTCGGCTGCAAACTACGTTTTGGTAGTGGCTAGGGTAAGCGTTCAGGTGGTACGCTGCGCTATCGCGTCACCCTTAATCGGCAGCGATAAGTATATTGGGCGCTTCTCTGTGGAAGCAGGTTTCATCTTCGCTAATTGCGACTCCATGTGTTTCTGGATGCATTTTTCTGGGTACCCATTGCGTTCGAAAACCCTACGGATGAAACTTAGCTCCTCAGATGGCGTACCTGCTGTGCATATTCGACTCGCTCTCTCAGTGAGACAACGGATTAGATTACGGTTCTGGCTGATTGCAACGAAACTATGAAATTGGGTGTATTGCCCATTCCATGTTCCTTTATGTGTACTCTCCTCCGTATTGTCCCGTCTGCTGCCCTATTACTCTGGACCTCTAGAAAGGCCAAGGAGCCGTCACTTTCTTGTTCGAGAGTAAACGTTGTGTTTTTATGCGCGAAGTTGAAGTGGGCCAGCAGGTCTTCAACACACAGCCCATCGTCCACATATACAAAAGTTATCATCTACATATCGAACATAATAAACCAAACTGTTAATGGACTCCTTCAACTGGTTGCTGTCCAATTTGCTCATGAGTACGTCCGCGAGTAATGAACCTAACGGTGAACCCATGGGCACCACATCTGTTTGTCGGTACTGTGATCCACTAAATGAAATCTGGTTGTGTCTCGTGCATGTCAGCAATAGTTGACTTAATCCATCTGGCGGGATACCAACGTTGATGTTGTGCAACTGGATGAACTGACATAGAAAATCTACAGTCTCTTCCAGTGGAACATTGGTGAAAAGGGATACCACGTCCAATGAAAAAATTTTCTGCCCCGTTAGTTCAAGGTGTCTCACTGAGTCGAGAAACTCAAAAGTGTCCTTGAGACTGTATTGGCTATGGCTATTCGGACTGGTTCCAGCCATTTGACTAGCCACTTGACGGTCGAATGGTACGGCGAGTTGCACATATCTAGTATTGGTCTTAGTGGTAGCCCTACCTTATGCACTTGGGCAGGCCGTAAATCTTGGAATCACCGTTCCACTCGGCCTGGTGTATTCGAATACATCAAAGTCCATGATATTTTCCTGTTTTAAATATCGTAGACGTTTGGTTATGGACTTCTCAATTGCCTGCGTCTTGTCACTCTTGTTAGGCTCTCTTCGAAATTTCGATCCATCAGTAAGGATGGCATGCATCTTGCTGATATAGTCTGACTTATTCATCAGAAGGACCCCAGCTCCTTTATCCGGTCTAGATAACAGTACGTTTTCCTTTTGATTGGGTTCTTTGTGGGCGTCTAGAAGAAGGAACATCTAGACTAATATGCTTATTGCTACCGTTTAAGGGTGACGCGATAGCGCAGCGTACCACCTGAACGCTTACCCTAGCCACTACCAAAACGTAGTTTGCGGCCGAATTACGTGTAAGCTTCACCTCAACACCAATTGTTTGCCAGAAGCTCAAAGACAGGATACCGCGATCGCAATTTTCCTTCCGTGTGTACAATTTCTCTTGCTCGTGTCGAGCAAGGTATATTGGAAAATGACCAAACGACTATCCTTAAGAGCTCGAGAGCATTGTCCAGCTTGGCCATCCAGTGGTGTGAGAATGTGACGAGCGCAGTGTTGTCACACTTAGTGGATACCAACCACGGAATCAACTCAAAAGATTCATTCCAACCGATCTACTGTGCCAGTACGCCACACGAGAGCTGTCAGATGCCGTCTGCTGTCGACATTAGAGGCAATCGCGATTCGGCACCATAACCCGGAGTTGTGTGCACAGAAGAATTTTGTGCAGACGCTCTGTCTAGCATGGCCCAAGACTACCACAAGTAAGCAGATATATCACGCGATTCCCCTCGACTCCATACAGGTCGGACTAATCACATAGCCTTATTCATGAGATATTTGATTTATTGACGCCCTTAATTCTCGTGTTCGTTTTGGTTATAGTAGCTTGATGATTATCCACTGAAAACAAGCTTGCTCGCTAAGTCCTACTTCTAATGTTTCTCTGGTTTTTATTTCACTACCGAAACCATTCAAATTATTCCTTGATTTGCTCCTTTAATTTTTCATTATCTATAATAATCCAACGAATTTCCGGATGATAAACATTTTACTGGGCAACATGTCTTCAATACAGGACCTTTTTCATCGTGGAGGACATTCGCTTTAGGATTTCAGACCAGTTAAGTTGTCGTACCATGTGCGTTAATGTTTATCCATCCTTCCTTTCTTTTCGTTTTTAACTGGCGGCTTTTCCATGGATCCGTATTTTAGGTAAAGCTCCAATAATCCCATCAGTGACTGCCGGATTGCATTTCAAACAGACTGTATTATCTACGCTGAGGACCTCAAGCCATGGTCAAAATTTGGCAATCTAGTATATGCTGACAAAAACAAAGTGCTCCACTAGGTCAACGAAGTTTATATCAAATGCATTATATTTTTAATCAGTGATAGCCATACGCAAGAATACCAATTAAGAGAGCGATTTCGGGCGCCTTTTGCATTATATCCTCAGCATATCACAGGAAAGTGGATAAGTTTGCCTCTGCATACGTGTTGCTAGGTGCTTTATTAAATGCTTTGGTCCGAATAACTCCAAATCTTTCGACTAATATGCAGCTCTTGTATGTTGCCGGTACTGGCATTTCGGCCACTAACTAGTCATTCCTTAACACATTCAGAATGCCATCTGTTGGAGTAGGTTCATAGACGTCCCCCGAAAGCAAGCTTCGGAGTTTGTGACTTCACCTAGTCTCTTCCGCTTCAGCAGTTGAACTTGTTTTTCAATAGGCTACGCCGTCTTTGTGGTGCTCATCTACATTAGACAATTAATCTGAGGGGAAATTGGTAACGTGCAGCAAAAGAACTTTCAGTACAGCATCGACTATTCGCCACGGGTTCACAAATGAAAGCGGTACAAAATAAGAAGACACCATGCCAGCTTAAATATTACCCTGTACACTCGAGTGGTGCATGAAAGGAACAATGTCACATGAGATATTTTTAACTCACCGTCAGAGAGATATTTCAAAGGGACGGTACACAAATAGTTCAGCACGACGCTGTTTCCGCTGTTTCCGTTGCAACGACGACGAGTCTCACCTGAGCGTCGTGTTACAACGAAACCCATACAATCAATATTAAATTATATTAAAGGGGCTGGAAGCGGCTCTTAGCTTTAAGCTCCAAAGTTCACTGAAAAATAAACATTATTTTACCTTAAGCATTCTGCCAAAACTCTGCGGTTAATGTTAACTGTTTCTATTGGACCTTTCCAACGTTATGTTTGTTAAAATCACCGTTGCCTCAACAGTTTGCAGCCCAGAATATGTGTATGGTCCAGGTTCGTAAGATGACGCATCATTAACTGCATACAATTCCTGTGCCTTAATTGTATTTTGGATGTTTCCTCTTAGGAGCTGGTTCCCACCGGAACTAATCACGTCATAGCATAAGATATACCCTATTGCCACAAAATCCAGTGGTCGCACGTTGGTTTAATTCTTTCGAGCAAATGCTACATGTTTGAATTTATGCCGTATTCTGGTGTGCATGGTCATGATGCTCACCCTTCCGGTTTAAACCACACCTCCTCCGTCGATGATTTAAAATAGTGCCGGACTCACACTCCGAAGTTAATCAACCTTAAGACGAACAAACCAATTACATCTAAACAGCGAAATGTGCTGATGAGCCAAACTTTGGCTGGGATAGACTTCAAAGGGGAAGTTGCGGATTTCAGCTGTAGATGGTTTCGCCAAGCTTGGTTAAATGGTTGCATACCTTTCGCCACCAAGCGATGTGGTATGGTAATTGCGGTGGTACGCGATGCACCATATCAATGATTGTATCTTCTATTCGTCAGCAACGGGCAGGAGACAATTGAAATTGGTATCTTCGCTTTCAGCCTCGTGATCTTCGCCCATTTTTCCTCGTGGCCTAAGCAGTCGCTTATGCTGTTCACTGCGTACCACGTTATGAGGTCTGCTTTTCAGATCGCCGGAGATATTCCTTTCTGAATTGTTGGTGTATGAGATCGATGTCAACGAGTAAGTTGTCAGTTATTAGAGGAGACAGAGCATCGAAGAATTCTCTTTCTTATTCGGTCTCTACTTGAGCTGGAATCCCTCTTCTGGTCCTGTCGAAATTCTGTCCCTCCTCATCCCCTTTACCTGAGACCAGTGAAGATGCGTAATGCTTTCTGCAGACTGTTTGATGTTCTTGTATCCTGGTCGATAATTTCCTTCCCGTCTGTCCTACATACTTCTTCTCACAGTTCCTGAAAGTATTTTGTACACAACGTTTGTTCTTTATTGTTCTCCCCGTGTATTATTAGGGCATGCCAGTGCTTTTCTTAAAGTATTTCGAATTATTTCGAAATGACGGATTTCTTGATACTTGCTGCTCGCTCACACTTTCCTATTCAGGTCTTATTCCTTTTTGAGCCAGCAAATATTGTTCTTAAGGAAATAAGGATTGTCGTTAAATACTTAGATTTAGTGCGTCCCGTTATCTCCGGAAACTACTTCTTACTCAGTTTCATAGAACAGTTAAAGAGCATACGTAGATGGCAAGGACACTGGAGATGGAGAAACGCTGTGTGGTATTGGGCAGCAGCGAACTGTCACAGCGTATACAGAGTACGGATGTTGATAGAACACGGATTAATGGGATAACAGCTGAGAAAGTTAAACAATTGTTCATATCTGAGTCATGTAAAATAGCTTGTTCGTTGGAGCGATTGAAGAGCAGTACAGCAGGCTCAACGAAGCGGCAGTGTTTGCCGAGCCACATGAACCCAAGTGTAACCCACCTACAACTTTGAGAGTGTTTTTACATAAAATAACTGCGTTAAAACGAAACGAGGCGCCCGGGTGAAGGGAACACTAATCATTGTTGCTACAACTTGAAAATGAACCATTAATGTGGAAGTGTATGAGATGTTCAAGCCCTTTTTTGATTTACATGAAGGCTTTCAGCCAATTGGCTCTCAGCCGTCACTTACATCTCTAAAACGTCTAGGAATGTATCGCAAAACCGTTGGTGCAACGGCCCATTTCTATGGTCTCCGTACATCTTAGCCGTATTATTCTGTATCTAATTACTTGTCTTCATTTGAAGCTAGCCCACGGGAGCAGGCTGGAATTGTTACGAGTCGCGGTATCACTGACTGTGTTTAATCTTCCCCGACTGTTAAATCTGAGAGGCACAATTGGACACCTATATCTTATGGTGGTTTACAAGGACGGTTAAGTATTTTATGTTTTTCTTGAACGGATCAACTTGTAACAATGTTTATCCGCGAATCGCATATCAGGGATGACTCTTTCAACGACGAAGCATCCAGCGCGACTCTTGAGAAAATAGAAGCACTTAGAGGAAGCTATCTCACAAGTTGCTTATCTAAACCACTGAGTAGATACCTTTGTTTCGGGAATAACAGGCTGAGTTTACGGACATGCCTAAAACGCAAAACCTATGGCCACATACTCTTGACCTGCAGCAAAACTGTGTATATATTTTACAGTCACGTTATCATTGGCAGATTAAAGTCTATTTTCGTGAAACGAACGTTCAGATGTTCACTAAATTGTGAACCCATCAAAGTAGTCAAGGGCCTTTATTAAAAGCCAAATCAATGTAAAATAAACATTCTGTATTTTAAGGTGTACAGCCCTCGTTGGATATGAGATGCACGGTCCTATTTCAACGGGATCGTTATAAGACTGTCAGATGTGAATATGAACAATAAACAATGAATTTATACGGGTTAAGAAGAATTGCTTTACAAGTCTGGTTGGATAGTTGGTGAAGACAACGAAATTATAATAATGATAATGATAATAGTAAAACAGTTAATACTTCAAATATGAAAATAAGGACTTATCGTTTGCTCCACTGTAGTTCTTCAATCTGCTTAGATTCACTGCACCCACAGTTAACATCAAATAAATCCATGGTAAACTCAGATGTTGGCTAGAGACCTAGCACTAAGTGACAAGTGTAAGTCGACGAGTGCATCATCCAACCGTCTCTTAACTACTGTTAGTGTCAGTGCAGAGACGAGCGATTATGGGAGAGTATACCACGGGCAAAAGACACGAATGGAAAAGAAATTCCTGCGGCACTCCAGGAGGCTATACTGTACAACGAGTTTCAATGAGTGGCCACTCAGGGTTCTCTTGGTGCTGAGTCGCAGTAAAGACCGGCACACACGATATGGGTTTCGCAGGATCAAGTATGCCATAATCAGGTCACTTCGTATTCTGCGTCTCCTGGTATGAAAGATTGCGCATTCCAATTATGTTCTTACATGCCCGACGTTGTGGCTGCTCCAGTGCATTTAGATCGTGTTGCAGCCATGGATGCCAGGCTTGAATTGCGTATTCGACATGGGGCGCAAATACGCACTGAGCATTTGTCGAAATATGGAGCTGTTTATTTGTCCAATCGCCCATCGCAACAACACGACTTGATGGTTTTCAGCCTTCGAGGCCTTTTCGGATTGGCTGGAGCAACGCATGTCATCTTGAACCAGGACACCCAAGTCACATTCGACAGTTAATTATTGCAGTACATTTGTTCCGAGCCGGTATGAGAAGCAGCGCTGATGTCGGTTGGAAAGTACCTTGAATTTACTGTCGTTTAAACGAAGTAAGTTTTGGGTTGACCATTGATATACTGTAATTAGGTCACTCTGAAGTAGATGCTGGTCAGCGTTCGACTGGATCCTGTGTCAAATTTTACCATCGTCGTCAAACATTCGGAAGTTTGACGCAATTTCCTGTGCAAGGTCAGTAATAAACAACAAAAACAAGCGTGGACCTAGAACTGAGCCTTGCTACACAACACCATCGACTTGTATGGGATCCGATAAAGAGCTCCGAACTCTGACCACTAATTGCCGCTGAAGTTGAAAGTTGTCGATCCACCTTAACAGAAGGTCGCCGATCCCGTACTGCTGGAGCTTAGAGAGTAGTATCTCATAGTCTAGACGATCGAAAGCTTTCGAAAAACCTGGCTAGATCACATGAACGCCTTCTCTAGCGTCAGCTGACTCGGTCCAACTACTACGTGCGTCTAGTAAGTCCGTTGTGCATGAGCGCTGTCGACGCCAACCGTGCTGCTCAAACTTGATGATGTTACGGTCTTCCAGATAGCACACCAGTGCATTGTCAGATATGGATTCCATGATCTTGGAGTGTATAGGAAGTATGGATACTGCGCGGTAGTTGGAGGGATCAGTGCCCCTTCCAACTTTGTGAACCGGGGTTATTATTTCAAGCTTACACATGGCGGAAAGTTGGTTTCAGTCTGAGAAGCGCTAGGAATACTGTGCCAAACATCTTGTCAGTTGGCTTGCTGTTGCTTCCAGTGCCTCTGGACGAATGGTGTCGACAACCGGCGAGCTGTGTTTGCGTAGAGACGTCAGCTTTTGCAATACAGCCTTCGCGGTAAAACTGATGTGCGTTAGTCCTGGCAGAGCGATGACAAAGGTTGGAAGATCGCTTGGTGACAAGACCTGAAACGTGGGAGCATATTGAATCCGCAGCGCGTTTGCTGCTTCCACAGCCGTTCTTCTTGGGCCATCAGCCATCCTGAGTAGAGGAAATCCTTGTCTTAACTTTCGTAGGCTAATGACGTGCTTGAACAGCAGTTTGTGGTTAGCACTGAAGGTTTTCGCGATGTTCTGCTGATAGGCGGCTTTGCTTCTCTTAGCAGTTGAGTACAGTGGTTAAGTTGGGCTACGTAGTTGTTCCAAGTTGCTGGTGCTGGAGCCTCGCTGTACACATGCCATGTTGCGTTGCGTACTGTTATCTATTTCTGCGTTCTGCTATTAACGAAAGAAACTGATTTACACTTAATGCAAACTCTTATTTCTGAAGACTCTGCAATCAGCCGACCGAATTTGTTGGCGAATTCGAGCTAGCGACTTCCGGGGTTCTTCGGCAGGGAACGACCAAACTGCAGCACTGACGAGCTGGGCTAATCGATCGTAGCTCGTGATGGCTCGCACAGTCTCATCGTTCTCATTCCGATACTCCGCATTGCAGACGAAGTTGAAACTGATGACTGCGTGATCACTGCGACCCAACGGGCAGTTTACAGACAAAACTCCAATTCTATGATCTTCAATGGTACGCACAAGATCCAGCATAGATGACCTGTTACCTGTTTCGAACCGAGTGGGCCAAGTGATGCGTTTGTAAAGAGGAACACTGGTTACGAGAACTTGTAGATCGGTTTTGAATTGTTCTCCGATTGTGGTATGAGTTTCTATACCCTGTACATTGAAATCACTCATGATAAGTGGGTGAGTGTACTTTCGCTGTAAACGGCATCTTAAAGCACCTGCTAGGTGGCAGTCACTTTCGGGTGTAGAGTTAAGGGGGGTGGTACACCAAGACAATAAGTCAAGCGTCCTTGCCTTTTAACTGCAAGCGGCACCAAAGTGAGTCTAGAAACTGTGAGTCTGAATCCTTTACGGCTTTGCACTTTAGGTCGCTTCGGTAATACAGAATTACCCCTCCTCCTTTTGTGAGCCTATGATTTTGGATCAGCGATAGGCCCGGTAACGAAACTTCAGCGTCCTTCATTCCCATGTGCAACCACGTCTCGGTGATACCAATGACATCATATGACCCGGAAGCTTGGCGATCATTCTGTTTAGCCTAATTATTATAATGACCCTGAGCATTCGTATACAAGCAGGCACAGAGAGAGCTAAATGGGGCAAGTGCTGGAGAATGCCGACCGATGGGAGGTCGCCAGTTACTCCTTTTTGATGGGACAAGGACATATTGCCTGAAAATTGATTCGGCCAAGGTGCGTCCCAATCTTCGTTCAGACTTACGTCAGAGTCTAGCAAAGCAGAAGTCAAGTTAAACTCCCGTATCTTCGTCGGTAACCTTGGTGCTTCATGTGTTTGGTATTTAAACTATGCGAAGCTTCTGAGGCCATTGACCGAAGTTCAGAAGGAAGAATTTTCCGATTTATCCGCCATCGATCCAAAACATCCGTTGCTTTTCGCTCTGATTTAACCACAAGTTGGTGTGAGAAGTATCCTGGTGAGCGATGGCGCCACACTATTATCCAAAGAAAGCATTTCACGAATGAATGGCCACAGTTCTAAATCGTGCTTTCCGGCCTCTTAAACATCGTTAGAAGGATGTTATCGCACGCCATGTAAGCAGATTATCTTGAGACGATCTTGCTTTCTGGGTTCCCCTTGCGACGTTTCTTTTGATTTTCGCGTACTTCAAGGGACATCAGGATAGATGCGTCTCCCACAGGATCCGTGTCTTAGAGTGGTGGCGGAGAGCAAAACGTTTTAGACGTAGGTGAAGGATTTTAGAATTACTCGGATAAGTCTGGGTTCCCCATAATGTGGCTTATTCTGATGACAAGTAAGTCATAATAGGTTTATGGGCTTGGTTTTGGCACTCATCAACACGCACAACGAGTTCCATTGGTTTGTCGTCCGATAATTTATCCTGAAATGTGATGGTGGTAGATTCAGGGATATTTGAGCATAGATCAGTCGGAGCACTATTGTTGGATCCCTTTTTCGTTGATCAACAAGGTAGGGTACTTGTTTGTCCTGACCCGCTGACAATTGTTGATTGTTTACCGTTTGTCGCACTACTGGCGTTAACCGTGTTTGCAAGAGAAGAGCCGCAAGGGCGGCCTACCGGAGGACCTTTGCAGCAATCACTGCGTATGTAACTGATGCTCCAGGGGCTATGTTTCGACAAGCGATATTTGAGCTGCAGGTACCGAGGGTTGGTGTTCGGCTGCTTATCCTTGTTACTTCTAGATGTCTGGTCCAGGAGAACCAGACGTTTCGATTAGTGCCTGATTTTCGCCATCATGAGTATTTTCGACCCTCGTAGGTACAGTCAGTTTTAGCCTGGCATTCTACCAAATTTGAAAAAACGGAGATGAGGACGTGGCTGAGTGCGGTTCAGCGGAAGCGGATTGTGCAGCGTTCTGTTGCTTAGTAGCCGCTACGCTTCCGTGGTATGTACTGGCTTGCACCGAAGTAACCTTTTCGTTTATCCTCTGCTTGGCTTCTGCGGTTAACCGGTCGCACTTCTGAGCTAGGATAAGCAAGCGCTTAACGAGTGGGATGATCGAGCACACAGTACAGAAACATAGTACATCTTATGAGCAATTTCGCTCCCGTACTTTTGTTGGGACACATTTGCACATTTCGGACGATACCATTCCAAACAGTGCGAACAAACCAGACCGATTTTAAATAATCGATGACATTCTCCTTACCCGCAAATGCCTTTTGCTTGGAGCCTTTTCGGATTTGCATTTTACCATTCAACGTGGCCTCGTTACCTCATCCATTGGCTTGGTTGTCCTTCTGTTCGTTTCCATCTTTGAGAGCGGCGCACATCGGTCAGGCGAGCGTGGTGATTGCAAGGTCAAATGAGCGTTCGGCGTGGTCGCGTGGTCACTGTGACGGGTTATGCAGGCGCACTGGCTGACAAGTTTACAAGGAATGGCGAGGGGCTGGAAACTTCTAACCGAATCTGAACAAAACACTGAACGCAGCTTGAGAGATCACAGCTTCGTGCACAGCTGCGTTGAGAAACGCCGGATCGGAATAAGCTTAGGCTTTTCGGACTGCATCGAGAATCCAGTATCGAATGGTGTTACACAGAAAGGCAATGGGCTTAATGTGATTGAGTTACCACTTGCGCATAATCACGGATGCCAGTGAAAACGGGAAGTGATGGCACGGATTTTAACTGTAGAAGATATTTTCGCTTATGATGGATCACTGTGTAGGGCTTGTAAATACGGTTCGAATATGCGTACCGTGACAATGTTGCGGAAGTTGGAAAGAAGATAGAGAGGAACAATGCAAATGAAACAGGAGCACGCAAATCACGCGTGTACAATCTATTTGCCTGAGCGAATTCGTTGAATTTGAGATTCAATTGAATTGATAAGCGAAACAATCTAGGTGGAATACAAGCGTAAATTATAGATGACGGTACTTATCACACAACTAAAAATGAAGAACATTTTTGACGGCATTGCACTTGTCGCGGAAGTGGTTTAATAACCGTTACTCTTAGACCACGTTTTGATTAATATTCAATAATTCCTGCAAAAACGGTGCTTAGTTGCAGTCTGAGAATTTCAAATAAAAAGCATGCATCTGATACAGGGAGGATAATTGCTGCAGTTGAATCGCAAATAGCTTATCTTTTCATTTATGGTCTCACGTCATTCTGCTGTTGCATGACTATATTGTTAATAGTAAGATAACATATCGAATTTTACCTAATTCCGGTAGTTACAAACCCAATTCTCCTTGAACGCTCTCAAATTAAAGTTCAGAAGTGTCAAATCCACGCGTCGGTTTGCAAATGCGACCAATCAAGCGAAAAGATTGTCAATACCATTTCCCACCTGATAACATTCTTGACGCAATCGCTTGCATTGTTAAAGCAATAACTTACATTCTTAGTGCAGAAACTATCGTTCTTAGTGCAGAAGCTTTCCTCCTTAACGCAAAGGCTAGCATCCGACAATCATCACACTTGCATCCACGTAGCACTGCGTGGGAAGAGGCTACCAGCCAATAGAATTCGGTATAGTGTTCCGACAGAAAACACTTACCCGCAGAATACTCACGCTTTCGGAGGTGGAAGGAAAACTGTGAGACTTGCGTGAGACTAGTGTGGTCCAACTCAAATGGACGGCAATTGAGACTTTACTAAACGGAGCTCAGCCGGTGCACAGTGTGCCGCGCGCCCTCACTGGACAATGATGGTGTCTGAGACATCCATTGGAGCGCGCACAGTCCCTGAAGGAAGGGAAACGCTTGCGCTCAGAGCACCGGGTATAAGCCTGAAGTGGAGTCAAGCCCCTTATGTAAGTGAGCAAAGAAGGTGTCTGAGGTTAGGGTGCAATTGATGCACGCAGGACAACAGTGAACAACGTTGGCTTGGTACCAAAAAGGTGCTCTAAACAAGAGGCGCAGCTAGGTTGTCTTGTTTTGGTGGGTACTCTTGCTAGTTCGGTCGGATAGTTGAAGGCGCAGTAGAAGCTACCGTTTGACCTCGAAGTCGAATTGTCCGTAACGTAAGGAGCGGAACGATCTCTTTCGCAGCATAATGGATACCAATCACTACACGTAACTTATTTATATATGGGATGAAATAGCACTTTTTGACGGATCCACAGGTCTAAGTTGTACGTGGGGTAGGAGGTAATCATATTCCAAACAATTCGCCCCCATATGAACCACACAAGTCAAACCTGATCGAGGTAGAGGACAGCTTCCGGGTGGAATGACATAATCACCAATGGAGCGATGAAGTCGGCATGTGATAGATGTTTGATTGCAGCCTTGCAATTTTCTTTCAAAGGATATGTTAAACGGTGACTTATATTACTTTCCTTCTTGTTCCGCAAGTACGCAGACATGTACTATTTTGTTGCGAAGGGATTACACTACATGCAGCTGGTCTCGTGAAAAATGAGGGTATAGCGAGCCGGTGCACTCTACGGTAGTGACCCCCAACCTTTGTATCGCCGTGGACCGGTCGGCGTTCGCTAATTGTAACCCGGCCCGCTACGGGTGTTTGTTAAACGTGTACGTTTTAGATTGTTTTGAGTGAATAATTTTAATGTAATTGTGATTGTACATGCCTTGAAAATTGTTGTGTCGGAGCCCCACGACTGCTTCCACCCACTAACGGTAGTGAGAACACCAACGACCGAGCAACAAACAATGTTCACGTAGCAAACCAAACCGGCCACCAAGCGTCTGTCTGTGCAACTCAATCACAATATTAGCACTAGAACACATCACAGGCTATGCGAAAAGACTGGCATTCAATCAGTCAATGCTGGACAGTTCAAAAAGCGGGGGATAGATAAGTTGCCTCACGAAAGAACGAACTACACAAAGTAAAAGCGAATAAGCGTAAGCTTCAGTGTCCATACGAGCTAATTACAAATGTGCGGCAAAAGTGAACGTATGCGAGGAAGCGGAAGAGAGGGCAGGGTGAGTAGGGGCGAGTGGGGTAAAACTCATAAAACAACGGGGAGCGGTGGAGTATTCTTACCTCGGCTAGAACACCTCTCCCTCCTTAAAAAATGAGTAACCTGGAGGTCACGAGGATGGGATCCACCTGGGTCCACTTGCATCCGTGACCATGGCGGTTTGGGCTCCGGCAAAGACAGCACTGTCGTCCGTACAAATAACTTGTAACCACACGCGCATTTAGAACAACTACCGTTACTATTGCACTATTTGGGTAAATTTCAATTATCAATCCAATCCGTTCAGGACTGATTATTATCCGTACAAAAGTCTGAGTGGATAGTTCCATCGAATTGCAGATCCCTGAGTCTGCGTTCCCAGGTGATTCTTTCCTTCATCTACAGAGGTTCTCCTGAAATATTTTGAGCCATTAGAATCATAGTTTTGACTAATACTGTGCCAGCTCTTGGCCTGGTGACTCGAGAAATGGTCCTGATTTTATGCACTGTTTCTGGTTGTAGCGACACCAGAACATTGCTGCGTTTCATTGTGGGATATTTTCTCTTCCCTCGAAAGTCTGTTCGAAATACTTCAGAAGTCGCCTCCCTTGCTCGCCGCGAAACCTGTTTCTTTGGAAGTTGGAACTTACGTGTAATCTTGGAGTTTGATTGCATATGAATTTGTGTGCGTTTTGACAAGGAGGAATTTTGTGAGCGAAATTTCTCATATAATGGTTCTCACCTTCGTTCCAATATGTAGTCGGAGGCTTCTGCTCCAGCACATCTGGATTCATATTTTGGCCATTAATACCTGCGTGACAGAACTGCGTTTCACTTCTGGGGTCTGAAACTTCAACAATCTTTGGATCACTGTTCAAACTAAGCAGCCATTAACATTCAGCTGCAATTTCCTGTGAGATCTGCCTCCGTTCCGGCCGCCATTCTACCTGAATGTTGAGCGTTTGTGACAACACTTCACATAAATGTTGCTCTGACTTTTCAAACTGAAACTGCTGCTGCTGCTGAAGGAGGGATTGCAACTACTCAAATGAAATAGGCAAGATTGTTCAACACCTCCCGTCGCCAGAGAATCTGTTGTGTCCGAGCACCAGGACTGCTTTCACCCACTAACGGTAGTGGAGTATTCTTACCTCCGCTATAACAAAAAGAAGATCCAGTTACACCAACAAATAGATATAAAGTGATATAATACGTTAGCTCACTAGAACGTGACTGCTCCATCTGGGGGAAATAGGAGACAATGACGCTTGATGTGTGCTGCCTAGGTCCAGTTAATTTGATTACATTGTTTCGGCTGCTGACACTGCAGAACACCCCGCTTCACACAGCTAGGCTGTCAGAAATGGCAATCTGCGCGCAATTAACTAGGACTTTAATTGCAGAACAACGGATAAATTGTTTGTCACGAACGTACTATCAATTCCGCCGTCATTTGCAAACTCAGTAGTGGTACATAATGTGGTATAGATGAGTAATAATAATGCGATAATCGCACAGATTGTGAGTCAACAGTTTAAAAACTGACCTGCAAATCGTCGGAAGCCACAATATTTAAAAAATCATACACACTTTTCTATTGTCATAATCATTATCCATCAGATGAAAAAATATCAAATATAGTGTTCTCTTGCTTGGCAAATGAAGTGAAAGGAATTTAGTTTATCCATCACGTCCAGAAGATGTGCAAACATGTCAGTGTGTCCGTTATGTATTGCGTAGGAGCGCGAAATATCAACTTCACCCTATTCGTCTGTGAATGTATACGTTTTCAGAACTTTTGTAGAATCCTTGTCTCTGCTGGTAGTCTGATTCATTATTCACATCCTCAGCTGCTAAAATTAATGTGGTTGGTAGGTCCCAGTTTAATTCTGTTGTGTGACTTGTTTGGAAATAAGAAGCAATCAGATGGCTGTCAGCCAGTTTGCATCCAAACAATTCCTCTGAGAGAGTATCCATAGCAATTGCGTTTGTAGGAGGCACAATTTGCTCATATGTCTCAGCTCAAGTTTGCATTGTTCTCTCAGAATCTATTTCTGCAGTACAAGGAAAGCCCGGATTAAAAAACAGAGATGGTTGAGTTCTGCATTTTCTTCCAGGTAGAAGTTATGTAGAACACGACGTCTAATAAATTTACTCGTTACATGATATCAGTTCCGGACATATCTTTGTGGGATTCCATGGTTGTTATAAGATGGAGAACCTGAATTTTCCTAAACTTCGATTTAAGCGCCTGAATGACACCCTGGTCGTAGGGTTGAAGTAACACAGTGGTGTTGGGTGACAGGAACTGCAATTTGATATTAAGTAGGTGGAATTACGGAGGGCAACGGCTTTCTCGAGAGAAGGTTTACTGTTGCGTTTTTCTGG
>OX104064.1:187766401-187799389 GCA_944474145.2 Dicrocoelium dendriticum
AAGCAGTCGTGGGGCTCCGACACAACAATTTTCAAGGCATGCACAATCACAATTACATTAGATTTATTCACTCAAAACAATCTAAAACGTACACGTTTAACAAACACCCGTAGCGGGCCGGGTTACAATTAGCGGACGCCGACCGGTCCACGGCGATACAAAGGTAGGGGGTTACTACCGTAGAGTGCACCGGCTCGCCATACCCTCATTTTTCACGAGACCAGCTGCATGTAGTGTAATCCCTTCGCAACAAAATAGTACATGTCTGCGTACTTGCGGAACAAGAAGGAAAGTAATATAAGTCACCGTTTAACATATCCTTTGAAAGAAAATTGCAAGGCTGCAATCAAACATCTATCACATGCAGACTTCATCGCTCCATTGGTGATTATATCATTTCACCCGGAAGCTGTCCTGCCTACCTCGATCAGATTTGACTTGTGTGGTTCGCATGGGGGCGAATTGTTTGGAATATGATTACCTCCTACCCCACGCACAACTTAGACCTGTGGGTCCGTCACAAAATTGCTATTTCATCCTATAAATAAAGAAGTTACGTGTAGTGATTTGTATCCATTATGCTGCGAAAGAGATCGTTCCGCTCCTTACGTTACGGACAATTCGACTTCGAGGTCAAACGGTAGCTTCTACTGCGCCTTCAACTATCCGACCGAACTAGCCAGAGTACCCACCAAAACAAGACAACCTAGCTGCGCCTCTTGTTTAGAGCACCTTTTTGGTACCAAGCCAACATTGTTCACTGTTGTCCTGCGTGCATCAATTGCACCCTAACCTCAGACACCTACTTTGCTCACTTACATAAGGGGTTTGACTCCACTTCAGGCTTATACCCGGTGCTCTGAGCGCAAGCGTTTCCCTTCCTTCAGGGACTGTGCGCGCTCCAATGGATGTCTCAGACACCACTATTGTCCAGTGAGGGCGCGCGGCGCAGGGTGCACCGGCTGAGCTCCGTTTAGTAAAGTCTCAATTGCCGTCCATTTGAGTTGGACCACGCTAG
Source organism: Dicrocoelium dendriticum (assembly GCA_944474145.2). Classification (NCBI taxonomy): domain Eukaryota; kingdom Metazoa; phylum Platyhelminthes; class Trematoda; order Plagiorchiida; family Dicrocoeliidae; genus Dicrocoelium; species Dicrocoelium dendriticum. The sequence continues at coordinate 187,767,420 of OX104064.1, forward strand.
TCTCACGCAAGTCTCACAGTTTTCCTTCCACCTCCGAAAGCGTGAGTATTCTGCAGGTAACTGTTTTCTGTCGGAACACTATACCGAATTCTATTGGCTGGTAGCCTCTGCCCACGCAGTGCTACGTGGATGCAAATGCGATGATTGTCGGATGCTAGCCTTTGCGTTAAGGAGGAAAGCTTCTGCACTAAGAACGATAGCTTCTGTACTAAGAATGTTAGCTTCTGCTCTAAGGATATAAGCGATTGCGTTAAGGATGTTAGTAGTTTGGAAATGGTATAGAGCATCTTTTCGCATGATTGGTCCCAATTTCAAAACCGACGCGTGGAATTGACACTTCTGAACTTTAATTTGAGAGCGTCCAAAGAGAATTGGGTTTGTAACTACCCGAATTAGGTAAAATTCGATATGTTATCTTACTATTCACAATGTAATCATGCAACAGCAGAATGACGTGAGACCATAAATGAAAAGATAATCTATTTGCGATTCAACTGCAGCAATTATCCTTTCTGTATCAGATGCATGCTTTTTATTTGAAATGCTTAGACTTCACCTACGCACCGTTTTTGCAGGTATTATTTAATATTATTCAAAACGTGTTCTAAGAGTAACGGTTATTAAACAACTTCCGCGACAAGTGCAATGCCATCAAAAATGTTCTTCATTTTTAGTTGTGTGTTAAGTACCGTCCTCTATAATTTACGCTTGTATTCCACCTAGATTTTTTCGCTTATCAACTCCATTGAATCTCGGATTCAACGAATTCGCTCAGGCAAATAGATTGTACACGCGTGATTTGCATGCTCCTGTTTCATTTGCATTGTTCCTCTCTATCTTCTTTCCAACTTCCGCAACATTGTCACGGTACGCTTATTCTAGCCGTATTTACAAGCCCTACAATGTGATCCATCATAAGCGAAAATATCTTCTACAGTTAAAATCCGTGCCATCACTTCCCGTTTTCACTTTCATCCGTGATTATGCGCAAGTGGTAACTCAATCACATTAAGCCCATTGCCTTTCTTTGTAACACCATTCTGGATTCTCGATGCAGTCCGAAAAGCCTAAGATTATTCCGATCCGGCGTTTCTCAACGCAGCTGTGCACGAAGCTGTGGTCTCTCAAGCTGCGTTCAGTGTTTTGTTCAGATTCGGTTAGAAGTTTTTAGGCCCTCGCCATTCCTTGTAAACTTGTCAGCCAGTGCGCCTGCATAACCCGTCACAGTGACCACGCGACCACGCCGAACGCTCATTTGACCTTGCAATCACCACGCTCGCCTGACTGATGTGCGCCGCTCTCAAATATGGAAACGAACAGAAGGACAACCAAGCCAATGGATGAGGTAACGAGGCCACATTGAGTGGTAAAATGCAAATCCGAAAAGGCTCCAAGCAAAAGGCATTTGCGGGTAAGGAGTATGTCATCGATTATTTAATATCGGTCTGGTTTGTTCGCACTGTTTGGAATGGTATCGTCCGAAATGTGCAAATGTGTCCCAACAAAAGTACGGGAGCGAAATTGCTCATAAGATGTATGATGTTTCTGTACTGTTTGCTCGATCATCCCACTCGTTAAGCGCTTGCTTATCCTAGCTCAGAAGTGCGACCGGTTAACCGCAGAAGCCAAGCAGAGGATAGACGAAAAGGTTACTTCGGTGCAAGCCACTACGGAAGCGTAGCGGCTACTAAGCAACAGAACGCTGCACAATCCGCTTCCGCTGAACCGCACTCAGCCACGTCCTCATCTCCGTTTTTTCAAATTTGGTAGAATGCCAGGCTAAAACTGACTGTACCTACGAGGGTCGAAAATACTCATGATGGCGAAAATCAGGCACAAATCGAAACGTCTGGTTCTCCTGGACCAGACATCTAGAAGTAACAAGGATAAGCAGCCGAACACCAACCCTCGGTACCTGCAGCTCAAATATCGCTTGTCGAAACATACCCCCCGGAGCATCAGTTACATACGCAGTGATAGCTGCACAGGTCTTCCGGTAGACCGCCCTTGCGGCTCTTCTCTTGCAAACACGGTTAACGCCAGTAGTGCGACAAACGGTAAACAATCAACAATTGTCAGCGGGTCAGGACAAACAAGTACCCTACCTTGTTGATCAACGAAAAAGGGATCCAGCAATAGTGCTCCGACTGATCTATGCTCAAATATCCCTGAATCTACCACCATCACATTTCAGGATAAATTATCGGACGACAAACCAATGGAACTCGTTGTGCGTGTTGATGAGTGCCAAAACCAAGCCCATAAACCTATTATGACTTACTTGTCATCAGAATAAGCCACATTATGGGGAACCCAGACTTATCCGAGTAATTCTAAAATCCTTCACCTACGTCTAAAACGTTTTGCTCTCCGCCAGCACTCTAAGACACGGATCCTGTGGGAGACGCATCTATCCTGATGTCCCTTGAAGTACGCGAAATGTAAAAGAAACGTCGCAAGGGGAACCCAGAAAGCAAGATCGTCTCAAGATAATCTGCTTACATGGCGTGCGATAACATCCTTCTAACGATGTTTAAGAGGCCGGAAAGCACGATTTAGAACTGTGGCCATTCATTCGTGAAATGCTTTCTTTGGATAATAGTGTGGCGCCATCGCTCACCAGGGTACTTCTCACACCAACTTGTGGTTAAATCAGATCGAGAAGCAACGGATGTTTTGGATCGATGGCGGATAAATCGGAAAATTCTTCCTTCTGAACTTCGGTCAATGGCCTCAGAAGCTTCGCATAGTTTAAATACCAAACACATGAAGCACCAAGGTTACCGACGAAGATACGGGAGTTTAATTTGACTTCTGCTTTGCTAGACTCTGACGTAAGTCTGAACGAAGATTGGGACGCACCTTGACCGAATCAATTTTCAGGCAATATGTCCTTGTCCCATCAAAAAGGAGTAACTGGCGACCTCCCATCGGTCGGCATTCTCCAGAACTTGCCCCATTTAGCTCTCTCTGTGCCTGCCTGTATGCGAATGCTCAGGGTCATTATAATAATTAGGCTAAACAGAATGATCGCCAAGCTTCCGGGTCATATGATGTCATTGGTATCACCGAGCCGTAGTTGCACATGGGAATGAAGGACGCTGAAGTTTCGTTATTGGGCCTATCGATGATCCAAAATCATAGGCTCACAAAAGGAGGAGGGGTAATTCTGTATTACCGAAGCGACCTAAAGTGCAAAGCCGGAAATGATTCAGACTCACAATTTCTAGACTTACTTTGGTGCCGCTTGCATTTAAAAGGTAAGGACGCTTGACTTATTGTCTTGGTGTACCACCCCCTAACTCTACACCCGAAAGTGACTGCCACCTAGCAGCTGCTTTAAGATGCCGTTTACAGCGAAAGTACGCTCACCCACTTATCATGAGTGATTTCAATGTACAGGATGTAGAAACTCATACCACAATCGGAGAACAATTCAAAACCGATGTACAAGTTCTCGTAACCAGTGTTCCTCTTTTCAAACGCATCACTTGGCCCACTCGGTTCGAAACAGGTAACAGGTCATCTATGCTGGATCTTGTGCGGACCAATGAAGATCATAGAATTGGAGTTTTGTCTGTAAACTGCCCGTTGGGTCGCAGTGATCATGCAGCCATCAGTTTCAACTTCGTCTGCAATGTGGAGTATCGGAATGAGAACGATGAGAATGTGCGAGCCATCACGAGCTACGATCGATTAGCCCAGCTCGTCAGTGCTGCAGTTTGGTCGTTCCCTGCCGAAGAACCCCGGAAGTCGCTAGCTCGAATTCGCCAACAAATTCGGTCGGCTGATTGCAGAGTCTTCAGAAATAATAGTTTGCATTAAGTGTAAAGCAGTTTCTTTCGTTAATAGCAGAACGCAGAAATAGATAACAGTATGCAACGCAACATGGCATGTGTACAGCGAGGCTCCAGCACCAGCAAATTGGAACAACTACGTAACCCAACGTAACAACTGCACTCAACTGCTAAGAGAAGCAAAGCCGCCTATCAGCAGAACATCGCGAAAACCTTCAGTGCTAACCACAAACTGCTGTTCAAGCACGTCATTAGCCTACGAAAGTTAAGACAAGGATTTCCTCTACTCAGGATGGCTGATGGCCCAAGAAGAACGGCTGTGGAAGCAGCAAACGCGCTGCGAATTCAATATGCTCCCACGTTTCAGGTCTTGTCACCAAGCGATCTTCCAACCTTTGTCATCGCTCTGCCAGGACTAACGCACATCAGTTTTACCGCGAAGGCTGTATTGCAAAAGCTGACGTCTCTACGCAAACACAGCTCTCCGGTTGTCGACACCATTCGTCCAGAGGCCCTGGAAGCAACAGCAAGCCAACTGATAAGATGTTTGGCACAGTATTCCTAGCGCTTCTCAGACTGAAACCAACTTTCCGCCATGTGTAAGCTTGAAATAATAACCCGGTTCACAAAGTTGGAAGGGGCACTGATCCCTCCAACTACCGCGCAGTATTCATACTTCCTATACACTCCAAAGATCATGGAATCCATATCTGACAATGCACTGGTGTGCTATCTGGAAGACCGTAACATCATCAAGTTTGAGCAGCACGGTTGGCATCGACAGCGCTCATGCGCAACGGACTTACTAGACGCACGTAGTAGTTGGACCGAATCAGCTGACGCTAGAGAAGGCGTTCATGTGATCTAGCCAGGTTTTTCGAAAGCTTTCGATCGTCTAGACTATGAGATCCTACTCTCTAAGCTCCAGCAGTACAGGATCAGCGAACTTCTGTTAAGGTGGATCGACAACTTTCAACTTCACAGGCAATTAGTGGTCAGAGTTCGGAGCTCTTTATCGGATCCCATACAAGTCGAGAGTGTTGTGTAGCAAGGCTCAGTTCTAGGTCCACGCTTGTTTTTGTTGTTTATTACTGACCTTGCACAGGAAATTGCGTCAAACTTCCGAATGTTTGACGACGATGGTAAAAGTTGACACAGGATCCAGTCGAAAGCTGCCCAGCATCTACTTCAGAGTGACCTAATTACAGTATATCAATGGTCAACCCAAAACGTACTTCGTTTAAACGACAGTAAATTCAAGGTACTTTCCAACCGACATCAGCGCTGCTTCTCATACCGGCTCGGAACAAATGTACTGCAATAATTAACTGTCGAATGTGACTTGGGTGTCCTGGTTCAAGATGACATGCGTTGTTCCAGCCAATCCGAAAAGGCCTCGAAGGCTGAAAACCATCAAGTCGTGTTGTTGCGATGGGCGATTGGACAAATAAACAACTCCATATTTCGACAAATGCTCAGTGCGTATTTGCGCCCGATGTCGATTACGCAATTCAAGCTTTGCATCCATGGCTGCAACACGATCTAAATTCACTGGAGCAGCCACAACGTCGGGCAGGAAAGAACATAATTGGAATTCGCAATCTTTCATACCAGGAGACGCGGAATACGAAGTGACCTGATTATGGCATACTTGATCCTGCGAAACCCATATCGTGTGTGCCGGTCTTTACTGCGACTCAGCACCAAGAGAACCCTGAGTGGCCACTCATTGAAACTCGTTGTACAGTATAGCCTCCTGGAGTGCCGCAGAAATTTCTTTTCCATTCGTGTCTTTTGCCCGTGGTATACTCTCCCATAATCTCTCGTCTCTGCACTGACACTAACAGTAGTTAAGAGACGGTTAGATGATGCACTCGTCGACTTACACTTGTCACTTAGTGCTAGATCTCTAACCAAAATCTGAGTTTACCATGGATTTATTTGATGTTAACTGTGGGTGCTGTGAATCTAAGCAGATTGAAGAACTACAGTGGAGCAAACAATAAGTCCTTATTTTCATATTTGAAGTATTAACTGTTTTAATATTATCACTATCATTATTATAATTTCGTTGTCTTCACCAACTATCCAACCAGACTTGTAAAGCAATTCTTCTTAACCCGTATAAATTCATTGTTTATTGTTCATATTCACGTCTGACAATCTTATAACGATCCCGTTGAAATAGGACCGCGCATCTCATATCCAACGAGGGCTGTACACCTTAAAATACAGAATGTTTATTTTACATTGATTTGGCTTTTAATAAAGGCCCTTGACTACTTTGATGGGTTCACAAGTTAGTGAACATCTGAACGTACGTTTCACGAAAATAGACTTTAATCTGCCAATGATAACGTGACTGTAAAATATATACACAATTTTGCTGCAGATCAAGAGTATGTGGCCATAGGTTTTGCGTTTTAGGTATGTGTGTAAACTCAGCCTGTTATTCCCGAAACAAAGGTATCTACTCAGTGGTTTAGATAAGAAACTTCTGAGATAGCTTCCTCTAAGTGCTTCTATTTTCTCAAGAGTCGCGCTGGATGCTTCGTTGTTGAAGAGTCATCCCTGATATGCGATTCGCGGATAAACATTGTTACAAGTTGATCAATTCAAGAAAAACATAAAATAGTTAACCGTCCTTGTAAACCACCGTAAGATATAGGTGTCCAATTATGCCTCTCAGATTTAACAGTTGGGGAAGCTTAAACACAGTCAGTGTTACAGCGGCTCGTAACAATTCCAGCCTGCTGCCGTGGGCTAGCTTCAAATGAAGACAAGTAATTAGATACAGAATAATACGGTTAAGATGTACGGAGACCATAGAAATGGGCCGTTGCACCAGTGGTTTTGCGATACATTCCTAGACGTTTTAGAGATGTAAGTGACGGCTGAGAGCCAATTGGCTGAAAGCTTTCATGTAAATCAAAAAGGGGTTTGAACATCTCAAACACTTCCACATTAATGGTTCCTTTTCAAGTTGTAACAACGATGATTAGTGTTCCCTTCACCCGGGCGCCTCGTTTCGTTTTAACGCAGTTGTTTTATGTAAAAACACTCTCCAAGTTGTAGGTGGGTTGCACTTGGGTTCATGTGGCTCGGCAAACACTGCCGCTTCGTTGAGCCTGCTGTACTGCTCTTCAATCGCTCCAACGAACAAGCTATTTTACATGACTCAGATATGAACAATTGTTTAACTTTCTCAGCTGTCATCCCATTAATCCGTGTTCTATCAACATCCGTGCTCTGTATACGCTGTGACAGTTCGCTGCTGCCCAATACCACACAGCGTTTCTCCATCTCCAGTGTCCTTGCCATCTACGTATGCTCTTTAACTGTTCTATGAAACTGAGTAAGAAGTAGTTTCCGGAGATAACCGGACGCACTAAATCTAAGTATTTAACGACAATCTTTATTTCCTTAAGAACGATATTTGCTGGCTCAAAAAGGAATAAAACCTGAATAGGAAATTGTGAGCGAGCAGCAAGTATCAAGAAATCCGTCATTTCGAAATAATACGAAATACTTTAAGATAAGCACTGGTATGCCCCAATAATACACAGGGAGAATAAGAAAGAACAAACGTTGTGTACAAAATACTTTCAGGAACTGTGAGAAGAAGTATGTAAGACAGACAGGAAGGAAATTATCGACCAGGATACAAGAACATCAAACAGTCTGCAGAAAGCATTACGCATCTTCACTGATCTCAGGTAAAGGGGATGAGGAGGGATAGAATTTCCACAGGGCCAGAAGAGGGATTCCAGCTCAAGTAGAGACCGAATAAGAAAGAGAATTCTTCGATACTCTGTCTCCTCTAATAACTGACAAGTTACTCGTTGACATCGATCTCATACACCAACAATTCAGAAAGGAATATCTCCGGCGATCTGAAAAGCAGACCTCATAACGTGGTACGCAGTGAACAGCATAAGCGATTGCTTAGGCCACGAGGAAAAATGCGCGAAGATCACGAGGCTGAAAGCGAAGATACCAATTTCAATTGTCTCCTGCCCTTTGATCGCGAATAGAAGATACAATCATTGATATGGTGCATCGCGTACTACTGCAGTTACCATACCACATCGCTTGGTGGCGAAAGATATGCAACCATTTAAACAAGCTTGGCGAAACCATCTTCAGCTGAAATCCGCAGCTTCCCTTTTAAAGTCTATCCCAGCCAAAGTTTGGCTCATCAGCACATTTCGCTGTTTAGGTGTGATTGGTTTGTTCGTCTTAAGGCTGATTAACTTCGGAGTGTGAGTCCGGCAGTATTTTAAATCATCGACGGAGGATGTGTGGTTTAAACCGGAAGGGTGAGCATCATGACTATGTACACCAGAATACGGCCTAAATTCAAACATGTAGCATTTGCTCGAAAGAAGTAAACCAACGTGCGACCACTGGATTTTGTGGCAATAGGATATATCTTATGCTATGACGTGATTAGTTCCGGTGGGAACCAGCTCCTAAGAGGAAACATCCAAAATACAATTAAGGCACAGGAATTGTATGCAGTTAATGATGCGTCATCTTACGAACCTGGACCATACACATATTCTGGGCTGCAAACTGTTGAGGCAACGGTGATTTTAACAAACATATCGTTGGAAAGGTCCAAGAGAAACAGTTAACATTAACCGCAGAGTTTTGGCAGAATGCTTAAGGTAAAATAATGTTTATTTTTCAGTGAACTTTGGAGCTTAAAGCTAAGAGCCGCTTCCAACCCCTTTACTATAATTTAATATTGATTGTATGGGTTACGTCGTAACACGACGCTCAGGTGAGACTCGTCGTCGTTGCAACGGAAACAACGGAAAGATCGTCGTACTGAACTATTTGTGTACCGTCCCTTTGAAACATCTCTCTGACGGTGAGTTAAAAGTATCTCATGTGACATTGCTCCTTTCATGCACCACTCGAGTTTACAGGGTAATATTTAAGCTGGCATGGTGTCTTCTTATTTTGTACCGTTTTCATTTGTGAACCCGTGGCGCATAGTCGATGCTGTACTGAAAGTTCTTTTGCTGCACGTTACCAATTTTGTCTAATGTAGATGAGCACCACAAAGACGGCGTAGCCCATTGAAAACAAGTTCAACTGCTGAAGCGGAAGAGACTAGGTGAAGTCACAAACTCCGAAGCTTGCTTTCGGGGGACGTCTATGAACCTACTCCAACAGATGGCATTCTGAATGTGTTAAGGAATGACTAGTTAGTGGCCGAAATGCCAGTACCGGCAACATATAAGAGCTGCATATTAGTCGAAAGATTTGGAGTTATCCGAACCAAAGCATTTAATAAAGCACCTAGCAACACGTATGCAGAGGCAAACTTATCCACTTTCCTGTGATTTGCTGAGGATATAATGCAAAAGGCGCTCGAAATCGCTCTCTTAATTGGTATTCTTGGGTATGGCTATCACTTATTAAAAATATAATGCATTTGATATAAAATTCGTTGACCTAGTGGAGCACTTTGTTTTTGTCAGCATATATTGATTGCCAAATTTTGACCATGGCTTGAGGTCCTCAGCGTAGATAATACAGTCTGTTTGAAATGCAATCCGGCAGTCACTGATGGGATTATTGGAGCTTTACCTAAAATACGGATCCATGGAAAAAGCCGCCAGTTAAAAACGAAAAGAAAGGAAGGATGGATAAACATCAACGCACATGGTACGACATCTTAACTGGTCTGAAATCCTAAATCGAATGTCCTCCACGGTGAAAGAGGTCCTCTATTGAAGATATGTTGACCAGTAAAGTGTTTATCATCTGGAAATTCGTTGGATTATTATAGATAATGGAAAATTTAAGGAGCAAATCAAGGAATAATTTGAATGGTTTCGGTAGTGAAATAAAAACCGGAGAAAACATTAGAAGTAGGACTTAGCGAACAAGCTTGTTTTCAATGGATAATCATCAAGCTACTATAACCAAAACGAACACGAGAATTAAGAGCGTCAATAAATCAAATATCTCATGAATAAGGCTATGTGATTAGTCCGACCTGTATGGAGTCGAGGGGAATCGCGTGATATGTCTGCTTACTTGTGGTAGTCTTGGGCCATGCTAGACAGAGCGTCTGCAAAAAATTCTTCTGTGCACACAACTCCGGGTTATGGTGCCGAATCGCGATTGCCTCTAATGTCGACAGCAGACGGCATCTGACAGCTCTCGTGTGGCGTACTGGCACAGTGGATCAGTTGGAATGAATCTTTTGAGTTGATTCCGTGGTTGGTATCCACTAAGTGTGACAACACTGCGCTCGTCACATTCTCACACCACTGGACGGCCAAGCAGGACAATGCTCTCGAGCTCTTAAGGATAGTCGTTTGGTCATTTTCCAATATACGTTGCTCGACACGAGCAAGAGAAATTGTACACACGAAAGGAAAATTGCGATCGCGGTATCCTGTCTTTGATCTTCTGGCAAACAATTGGTGTTGAGGTGAAGCTTACACGTAATTCGGCCGCAAACTAAGTTTTGGTAGTGGCTAGGGTAAGCCTTCAGGTGGTTCGCTGCGCTATCGCGTCACCCTTAAACGGTAGCAATAAGCATATTAGTCTAGATGTTCCTTCTTCTAGACGCCCACAAAGAACCCAATCAAAAGGTAAACGTACTGTTATCTAGACCTGATAAAGGCGCTGGGGTCCTTCTGATGAATAAGTCAGACTATATCAGCAAGATGCATGCCATCCTTACTGATGGACCGAAATTTCGAAGAGAACCTAACAAGAGTGACAAGACGCAGGCAATTGAGAAGTCCAAAACCAAACGTCTACGATATTTAAAACAGGAAACTATCATGGACTTTGATGTATTCGAATACACCAGGCCGAGTGGAACGGTGATTCCAAGACTTTACGGCCTGCCCAAGTGCATAAGGTAGGGCTACCACTATGACCAATACTAGATATGTGCAACTCGCCGTACCATTCGACTATAAATTGGCGTGTCAAATGGCTGGAACCAGTCCGAATAGCCACAGCCAATACAGTCTCAAGGACACTTTTGAGTTTCTCGACTCAGTGAGACACCTTGAACTAACGGGGCAGAAAATTTTTTCATTGGACGTGGTATCCCTTTTCACCAATGTTCCACTGGAAGAGACTGTAGATTTTCTATGTGAGTTCATCCAGTTGCACAACATCAACGTTGGTATCCCGCCAGATGGATTAAGTCAAGTATTGCTGACATGCACGAGACACATCCAGTTTCAATTTAATGGATCACAGTACCGACAAACAGATGTGGTGCCCATGGGTTCACCGTTAGGTCCATTACTCGCGGACGTACTCATGAGCAAATTGGACAGCAACCAGTTGAAGGAGTCCATTAACAGTGTGGTTTATTATGTTCGATATGTAGATGATAACTTTTGTATATGTGAACGATGGGCTGTGTGTTGAAGAGCTGCTGGCCCACTTCAACTTCGCGCATAAAACACAACATTTACTCTCGAACAAGAAAATGACAGCTCCTTGGCCCTTCTAGAGGTCCAGAATAATCCGGCAGTATATAGGACAATACGGAGGAGAGTACACATAAAGGAACATGGAATGGGCAATACACCCAATTTCATAGTTTCGTTGCAATCAGCCAGAAGCGTAATCTAATCCGTTGTCTCACTGAGAGAGCGAGTCGAATATGCACAGCAGGTACACCATCTGAGGAGCTAAGTTTCATCCGTAGGGTTTTCGAACGCAATGGGTACCCAGAAAAATTCATCCAGAAACACATGGAGTCGCAAGTAGCGAAGATGAAACCTGCTTCCACAGAGAAGCGCCCAATATACTTATCGCTGCCGATTAAGGGTGACGCGATAGCGCAGCGAACCACCTGAAGGCTTACCCTAGCCACTACCAAAACGTAGTTTGCGGCCGAATTACGTGTAAGCTTCACCTCAACACCAATTGTTTGCCAGAAGCTCAAAGACAGGATACCGCGATCGCAATTTTCCTTCCGTGTGTACAATTTCTCTTGCTCGTGTCGAGCAAGGTATATTGGAAAATGACCAAACGACTATCCTTAAGAGCTCGAGAGCATTGTCCAGCTTGGCCATCCAGTGGTGTGAGAATGTGACGAGTGCAGTGTTGTCACACTTAGTGGATACCAACCACGGAATCAACTCAAAAGATTCATTCCAACCGATCTACTGTGCCAGTACGCCACACGAGAGCTGTCAGATGCCGTCTGCTGTCGACATTAGAGGCAATCGCGATTCGGCACCATGACCCGGAGTTGTGCGCACAGAAGAATTTTGTGCAGACGCTCTGTCTATCATGGCCCAAGACTACCACAAGTAAGCAGATATATCACGCGATTCCCCTCAACTCCATACAGGTCGGGCTAATCACATAGCCTTATTCATGAGATAATTGATTTATTGACGCATGTTTGATCTAAATTCTTTGCATATTAGACGAGGAACAGGTATTGGTTAGCAGTGTGGAAGAACACAACAGTGACAAAACAATGTGTCAAATCATGGGGGACAGAGGAAACTCGCTGACATGAGGAGTAGAACGAGAACCTCCGAACTTTTGTGGACGGTTCTTTTATATGGTGTAACCAATATAAATGGTAGTTTAGCGTAACACCCAATTACGTTACAGATGTGGAAGAGTACAACTCCTCGCTATCAATGTTCAGTTCCAGGCATTGTTGGAGAAGCTGTTGATGTTGATCGACAGCACTGCAATTTGACACGATTAGCGGTAGTTCGCGGGCCTTTGACCAAACGGTAAGATTGTTCTGAATATATGGAAATCTGACTGAAAAGGTAGTCGTCGACTGATTGATGTCGAGGACAAACTAATCTGCGTATTTCAACATAGCTGACTATCCAGCGACTGGTATTGAGCTTATATAGTTGAAAAAGAGAAATGATGAGAGAATTATTGCTTGAAGAACCCGGGGTTTGTGATTAAGGGCAAGTAGCTTCTGCCCCCAAATCAGGTAACCTGAGTTCGACCGGTAAAATAATCCCTCCAAAGAGACGATGGGAGGATGTATTCAAGCATCGAGTAGATCTTCACGTTGTAAATCGCGGTTTACGCAACCAAACGCCTTGTCTTTGTACAGACACAGCTTCGGATAAACTTGATTATACTGTGCATGGATGAGAAGTGAGCGCACAAGGCAGGCCACTGCGTCTCAGACTGACATCGAACTGCGGTAGGTAAATTGATGAGAATCAGTTGACTTCTGTTTTGTTAGCATCCACTCATGAATCATATTTTCGAAAACTTTTAAGGCTACGGAAGTACAAATAGGTCCATATTTGCTTGCTCATCTTTTTGGTCTTCGTGTGATATAACGCAACTTCACTAGTCGGCAATTTTCTGATTGAATGCATAATGTATATAAAGTAACCAGAGATTTGATCAGGGAATCAGCACTTTCCTTGAGGACAACAGGGGACATACTGTCACCATCATTTGCTTTCCCTGAGTGAAGCTGTTCCAGTAAGGTTTTTACGGTGACGATGTACACTTGGGGTAGCGGGTGCGTAGAAAATTTAGGCTCTGCAATGAATGATTATGAGATTGGATTTTTAAAGCAGTTGCAAAGTCATGGTTCAATTTTTTCCATGTATGTCGGAGATTGATATACTTCGATTAGGCCCGCTTAGTTGCTTCAATTTCCTCTAGAATTCACGGCATCTACTGTTCCCAAATATAGCCTGAACGTATACGTTTTTGATACGGCGCAATTCTTTCTTTGTAAGAACCGACAGCGGCTTTACCAAAATGTTATCATTTTCTTTGTATGCCTTTTCTTTTGGTCTGCGAAGCCGCTTCAGTTAGGGGTAGAGAACCGGTCTACATGGATAACATAGTTTCGCATAGACAGCAATTGCCAAAACAAAAGTTCAAGTTACTTTTCAAATGGTAGCAATATGTGTGTATATCATTGTCCAAAAAGAAGCTGAAGTCGGTGATGACATCATTGCTCGCAGTCAGTCGGTTTTCTGTGCAGAACACGGCCTCCACCTGAAATTGCGGTCGTTGCAGCAAGCAGTCACGTTATGGCTCGTCTTATAGTAGTTCACAAGACACATTTTAATTGTTGTGGGACCAGAGCTACCTAACGATGCCCTGTTACACACAGAGAACAGTTTCACCTTGATTAACAAATACGAGATCGGAAGTTGCACTGGATCTAATAGCATAATCTACTAGGTTTCGTAGTGAAAGACTTGTGAGAAAAGCGGTGTCAAATTAGCTGAACTCACTAACAAAAGTACCTAGTAAACAATCGAAGTGTTCTGTTACAGCTCAGTAAACTCATCATAAAATGCCTCTGCTTCAGGTTTCCGACAGCCAAGGGAAATGTAGATATTAGCCCATAAGATTAAACGGTACCTATTGATACGTCTTGGCTTACATAACAGAATTGAGCAATTAATATTTTGAGAAGAGAAGCCAAACAAAACTTTTGTGAATGCACACCAGAAGGTGTTAGTATAGACGATGACCCCACTGCCACGGCTACTCCCGATGACATGTTAACCCTTCTACTGATACAAGTTCGTCAGCATCCCGAAGTTAGAGTCTTGTAGCAAAATGAGGTCTAGTAAATATTCTCGGAAGTTGTTGGTACTTGTTAGTTCATCCATTTACCATCAAAGAGAATAGAGTTTGAGGGAAATAAGATATGTAGGCTGATTCTTCTTAGCCTTTTCTTCCGACGAGCAATCTCCCACCTAGTGCGGTGATTTCCTGTGTACTTATTGCGCTTCTTGTAAATTCATGTCAGTTTTTCGTTATAACGTGGTTGCTGGATAAGACCGAGGTGAGCCCGGAAACAGTTAGCGATTTCAAAATATCGCGCGTAGAGGGCAACATGCTAACAATGGTAATCAGACAAAACGATTCTAAAACAATTCTAAAACAGTGGTTAGTACACATTGCTGTTTGTGTATGCCAATTATGCTGCTCCGGGGAGGAATTTGTCACAACCATTTCATGTGTTAATCACTACATTATTTCCGTTCCCTTCGCGGTGGGCACAACGCCTCTTGCAGGTAAGCACCATTTTAGTACTATGGTTTTTAATAATAAGTAATAAAAACACTAAGAATCGCCTTCAAGTTTTTGTGTACGAAGTTTTAGTCTTGGGAAATATCAAAATCCTTTCTGAGCACTTGCGCGACAGCAACAATTAGTGTGATAGGTAAGTTGGGATGTATTAACTTCTCAAGGTATCTGAGAAGTTTGATTATAAATGGTCCAGTTATCTTCGGTCTTTCATACAAGTAGGGCAAGCTACGGACTTAAAGGTAACTTGTTAACACGATCACAGCAACTAAGTACGTCATCGGAATGAGTACTCTATCATTGGAGCAATACTGAACGTTTGGGAGTGTTTGGCTGATGGTATCGCCACGTAAGCGGCGATCTGATAATGGCATACCTGATTGTAAAAAAACCCAAATGATGTGTGCGGGGAGAAGGACTACTATGTTTAAGGCCATAAGTCCAAGCTTTTTACAGTGAAATTATCAACTTCCATCTTGAAGTACCTGCCTGACTAAGTCTCTGTCATTTGGATAGTACCCCAAAACCTTAGACATGACGCAGCAAAATATGAATCACTGTCGTGGCATGGACTAGGCGCATTGACAAGGATCGGTAAGCTGCACGGTACCAAAACGGCGACCTCTTCTACAAGCAAGAATATCGGTATCCACTAGCACAATAACTGAGAACTAATTTGTCTATGAACGACGTATCAGTGACCCCAATTATCTCTTACTTACGGCTCCGGTGTGGATTTGAGAAAATTTGCACCAACAGCGTTAAAAGGTAGACTTTAATCCACGCATCACATACCCCAATTTATCAAGGCGTTCAGCGTGGCGCAGAAATTTGAAGAAACAAGCAATGCTTATAGAATTAAATCCGCCGCGGCATATCATTGACACCATTCGTCCGGAGACCGACTTAGTCTTGAATTCATGTGCAACTGATGATACATATATTTACAGAAGCTGGGTTGGACGGATATAGATGTCATGGAAGGAGATGTTGAAAGTGTCCACCTGCATTCTGTTTACAGTACAGAAATCGCTTGCAATGTCACGGTGGTGATGGCATGGAATTCATTCATAACATTCTGCTGCAATTGCTCGACGGAAATTGGCTTGTTGCTGTAAACTCTTCGATTCAAATATCCGCACGGAAATAGGTCAAGCGCATTTAAATCGATTGACCGTGCAGCCCACTCAAGGAGGCCTCCGCGACCGATCCAACGTTAGCCGAATTCCTCGCAGAGATATTCTCGCACAGATTGAGCATAATGTGCTAGTTCACAATCATGCTGCAACCATATGGTACTACGAAGTCCGTCCGCCTCCAATTAGGGCGGTACGCAAGTCTAGAGCAATTCCTTGTACGACGATGCTAGCAAAAGTAAGGGTTGAGTAATATAAAACAACTTACCGATCACCTTCCTGGAAAGGAAAATGGTCCAATGATTTTCGGACTAGTAATTCCGGTCTAGACCATCAGCTTTGCGCTATAATGAATACGTAATGCTTTGTATGTGTGTGCATTTGAAATAGTCCATAAATGTTGTTTGTCCTTTCCATGCAAATGCAAAACGGATTCATTCGTAAACTTTACGGAGTGAATGCACATGTAATCCAAAAACCAAGGGCAAAATGTATTCCGTTTACCCGGATCGTTTGAATCCAATACCTGAACCGCGTAGCAGGTGGTGTCACAATGCTGAGTGATTCTACGTATGCTGAGATCTGGCCTCTCAGATACTTCACGTACAACGGTGTAAACTGCAAAATCTGCAGTACTAGTGCCAGACCGCCGGGGTTTTCTGGCGTTGCACGCACTCCTAGTTTTGTGGTACTTATTCACCAATTGCAGTATGTAACGGCCGCTGACAGGTCGCTTTGCAGCGTTTAGTGTAATATCTTCGAGCACTTTTGGTGGCATTTAAGTCACATTAGCCATGCAGCTGAATAATTTGAACGCACTGAGCCTCAGGCACGCTACCGCATTCCGGTTGCAGGAACGTCACCGACGGGCGTGTAAACTCGTGTTTCATTGCCAAGACAGAGACTAACTGAATAATGACAAGAATGCTACCGCTTATTTTGGTCCGCGAAACATTCTGTCCTCAAACACTGACCAGAATGCACCGATCGGTCAATTAGCGGTAATCTGCGCCTCATCGCCTGCAGCGCCGTGCAATTCAGGCTACGCAGACGCCGCGCTTGTGTGCGTAGTGCATCGTGTAAGATCCAATTGCATCTCCGGACTCTCGATAGCATTCCTAGGGGTTTCTCAGGGCACGCAATCTGCGGCAATTTACGGTGCGTCAATGAAAATCGGTAGATACATCCCGGACGTACTATTGTATCCCATGCGCGCAGAATAGTCACTTGAATTCAGAACGTGACTTAACCGCCAAACGTAGATGCGAGCTGAGACTGGAGACGAAAACGCGTAACTTAGCGCTACCGCAATGAGACCCGAAGCAGGAAGAATGACCGAAACATGAGCTGTCACACGGTGACAGTATCCCGAGAAAAACTCAGTTAGTGTCAGTGTGATTTTGTGCGGTAACGACAGCAGTATTCTGACGACAGTTCGCTAGGTTTGCCGCAGATTGCACAGTAGGTGCATCAGTGTCTTAAGTAATGCTCAGTTGTTTCACTGTAGATAAGCCTCAAAGACCTGAGGATGAATCGGTTGTTAGCTGCGCAGTCTAAGCCGCCGTATGGTGATTGTATGTTTGAGGTGAGCCCGGCGAAATCTCCGCAAGTTTGGCGGAGCTATGCTAGTTCCGCAACAGATAGTCTGCCCGGTCTGGATTTCACACCTTCGTAAACAGCCGCTTGCGTGCGAGTAATTCACTTCGGTTTCCAGTAGTTACCAGGAAAAACCAATGCGCAGAGAAACAACCAGAACATTTTTTTAATTAAGGTTGTTATTTTTGTGTATGATGGGATGAAAAGCATAAATTTACAAGACCCACAGGATGGATATGCAAAAGAAAATTAAAATCCAAATGTTCCAACTTGGAATGTGAAGTATCAGTGGTTAAACTATTGCAATTTATCAAACTGTTGTGTAGCGTTTATCACTTAGATGAAAGTCTGCGTTTTTTGAATGTCGTCATGTCTGGTGCGTTCACCACATATCTTGGTAATGCATTCCAGTAAGAACAGATTCTAAGTGAGTAAAAATACTTTCTAGTATTCAGACGGGAGTGTTGCGTCATTAGTCTCAGGTGGTTGCCTCGGCTTTGTTTGTAAGGGGCTAGAGTTAACAGTAATCTACACGGATGCTCGCTTTCAGTAAGATGAGAGTGAGAGTAAGATCTCCGCGAAGCCGTCGGTATTCTAATGAGAACATACCGAGTACACGAAGACACAGTTCGTAACTTATACCGGATAGTCCACGCGTTGCCTTTGTGGCTCTTCTTTGGGGCTGTTCCAATAGGCGAATGTCTCGTTTTAACCATGGACACCAGGCCTGAATTGCACATACAACGTGAGGGCGAAAGTAAGAGTTAATCAGCAATGGTACTAGCCGTCGCTCAAAGGTGCCGAGAGCTCGCCTCAAAAGTCTCAAGTTCAAGTTCGCCACACTTGCTGCTTCCGAAGATTGGAGCGAATTGCCAAGACTATCTTGCACGATTATACCTAAGTTGCGTTCACTAGTCACGTGTTGCCAGACGTGTTGCCTCAAAAGGTATGTGCTGACGAAGCTGCTGCGCACCGTCAGCAGGTGGAACTTTGAAGGGTTAACTGGAAGCTGGTTTCTTTCTACCCATTTGTTAATCCGAGGCAGATCTTCCTGGAGGTGGACACGGTCGGATGCTGAGCGAATTGCACTTCATATTTTAACATCGTCTTCAAATATTTGCATCGGAGATAGAATGTCTGCTTGAAGTTCATTAATGTAGACTAAAAACAGTAGCGGGTCGAGGACGGATCCTTGTGGTACACCACTGGAGACGCACAGGCTTGCAGAGTGAGTGTCGGCTACTCTTACCTTAATTGCTCTGTCGTGTAAGTCGTCTTCTAACCAGGTGTGCAGGGAACCGTTGATACCGTAGGCAGTAAGCTTTTGGAGGAGAAAGAAGTGCTTGACCCTGTCGAATGCTTTAGAAAAATTCAAGTAAATCGCATCTATGGGGATTCCTTCATCAGTCGCCCTGGTCCATGATTCCCGAGTAATCAGCAAATTGGTGAGACAAGATCGTCTGCGTCTGAAACCATGTTGGGCATTAGAAATTATTTGCGGACTTTCACAGTGTTGCGTCAGTTCATCTGCGATTACCGATTCCATCACTTTTGATAACACAGGAAGGAGTGTAATAGGTCAATAGTTGGCAGGATCTGCTCGCTTACCTCCTTTGTATATTGGAGTGATAATTCCATTTTTCCATTCAGACTGGAGTGTATGGGAGTTAGGCGGACACTGGAAAAAGGTTGCAAGTAGTGTTGCTATGTTGGGAGAGAGGGTTATCAGTACTTTTGGGTAGATCATGTCGATTCCAGGGGCACTGTACTCCCGGGAAGAATGTAATTTGCAACAGCTGCTGGAGTAAAGGGGACGCTGGATAAGCCAACGACATTGGTTGGGAGTTGATGGGGCGAAGGTTCCAAGGTATTTGTAGCTACCGAGCCAAATTGCAGGAGTAAAGCGTTAGCGTCATCCACAGCAGTAGTTGTTAAGCCACTGGCCGTCCTAAATAGTGCTATTCCGGGCTCAACCTTTCTTTCGCCATTCACAAATCTGTTCAGTAGTTTGGTGTTACTCGTAAATTTCAGCACCATGTTCTCCTGCCATGCGTACAGATCGACTCTAATGAGCGACGTGCAATAGTTTCGGATGGCTTTGTAATTCTGTCATGTGATATCACATGGCCTTAGCGAATGTTGCCTCCAGATTTCATCTCTTCTGTTGATCCATTTACGTGCTGCTCCGGATCCACGTATTGGTCCGGCGCGATGCTCGGAATGCTACAACCGATACTGATTGTATGACCCAGTTAATTTTGTCTCTCAGTTCATTCCACGCGTCAATCACTGAACTGTGAGTCTGTAGGTCCCAGTCTACGGTTACTGCTAAGTTTTGCAGCCTAAACTAGTCCGTACTATTTCTTTGAGTCGCTCTTTCTTTAGCAAAAATACTGGCATAACACACATAACCAAATGTTAGGACTGAATGGTCGCTACGGCCCAGTGGAGGATCGTATGCTTCTGACTCAACCATCAACTCTTCAGTAGTCAGGATTAAGTCCAGGAGTGATGGCTTGTTTGAACCGCTGTGTCTGGTTGGTCGATGCACATGGTTATACAAAACTTCCATGTCCATGAATTCAAGGAGATTCGATTTAAATGATGGCCCATTCGGGGACATTGATGTTATTGACGGAACATTAAACTCATCCATTATAAGATAGTGAGAGTACTTTTGTGAAACAGCACAGCGGAGGGCGTTTAACAGAATGTTATCGCTATATTCTGATGAGTTCGGAGGTCTATAAATAACTCCTAAGAGGCAAGCATCGCTCGTCTTCTGTGAACCAACATCTCGACCTGCTAGCTGCAGTCGGCAAAATAGTGTGTCTGGAATAACAATGGAATTTTCGGCAGGAGCCTCAGATTTCAAATAATCTCGATAGTAGAGAGCAACACCGCCACCGCGAGCTGGACGATCATTACGAATGCCTGACACCTCACTCAGTTCAATCTCTGGATCAAGTATGTCGTTTGTGAGTCAAGTTTCAGTAACTGCTATGAGATCCCAAGTTGTTGTTTCATGTCGATGACGCAGTTCCGAGAGCTTAGAATACAACCCCTGAGTGTTGGTGTAGCAGCATTGTATTTGTTGACGCATCAGGAGCTCGGTTCGCTGTGAGTCCCCGACACAAATAGTGCCGATCTGCTGAAGTTTTTTGAAACGATTGTTTGCACTGTTGGCTGGTTTGAGATAGGTACAATCGAGGCTGGCTCATCGGTATCTGAGGTCTGTACTAATTGAATGAATGGTGTTAACCGTACTTATGGTGGTCCAAGTTTCCTGTTTTCATGCCATGCTTGGATTGCCACTGATACTATATCGGGTGCAGCCAAGGTAACTTTCAAAATTCGTGACCCGCTACCTTGGTAGTTTGTGGAAGCAATTAGACGGGTGACCTCAAAAGCCAGGATATTCTGCATTTCGTAGAGCTCTGCGATGTACCTCCATTCTTCGATGTCGTGCTTCTGTCGTTCACTGCTATCGTTATACTTCGATTCTGTCACACCATGAACCAGTACTATTTTCTTCATCTCGTTTTGAGGTGACGAACTAGGTTTGGATTCCTGCTTCTGTCTTTCTGACCATGGCCTGTCAGGAAAATTGAGGGCACTGACAGAAGAGTTCACTAGAATGTGGCTTGCTAAGAGAACATCTTCCCGGTCGCGTGTGTTGCCACACCTTACTCGCAGTAATCGAGGTTCCCCTACGTGTGGAGATGATGGATTTCGTTAAAGGCGTGTAAGACAAGTTGGGGGAAATTTCAGTCCGAGTGCGCAAGTTATTTCAGCCCAGCGGTTATGCTCCTCGGCTAGTGGGTTCTGGGACGTTTGAACATATCACTGTCGGCGCCTTTTAGTTGCGTATTAATTGTTTGTTCTGCAGTTCCTTGTGAGCGTAGGTTTGTCGAGTGGGGGTGTCTGGCTTGTCTTCCGTGGACGATACGCCAAGGCTACAGCAAGATATTTTATGTGAAACGCCGTTAGTTGCACCCTCTGTAGGAGTCAATTGTTGTTGCCCAGCTACTGACGGAGGTGATCGTTCAATTTGTGCGTAACTGCATGCTTTGGAGCATTACGTGAGACTTGGGAGACCATTAAACCGGCCTATTTTTACTGCTGTTTTTCACTAACGGTGTTTGTCTTTCGCTGGATTGTGCATCGCAAAGGTACTGATGAAACTTAAATAAGCAAAGTTACTCAAGCTGGCCTTAGTGAATAGACTTCCGAAGATTTGTTTGTGGTGTACAAGCCTGTCGTTGTACTTACTTCAAAAACATAGACCCTTTGGATCGAGCTCAGTGATCCGAATCGATTGAGCGTACTTCTGAAGAGTTGGCACAAGAATGTGAAGGGATAAGTCCAATTTAACACAGAACACAGGATTGCACGATTAGCACGCACATACTGACAAAGCATGACCTTGGACCAACACTAACAGTATTTAAAAGGCGGTTGGATGACGCACTCATCCACTTATACTTTGGCAATTAGCGCTACGCTTCCATTCTACAACTGGAGTTTACCATGGAATTTTTTCATGTAAACTGTGGCTTCTGTGATTCTAAGCGGATTGCAGAACTTCAGGGGAGTAAACCATAAATCCTTATATTCATATTTAAAGTACTAACACTTTTATTATTATTTTTTTACTATTATTTCGATATCTCCGTCAACTATCCAACGGGACTTGTAAAGCAGGGCTTCTTGGCCCGTATAAATCTATTATTCTTTGTTCGTGATTATCCCCAGGTCACGCATTGGCAACACCCCGACTTTCACGCATATTACCCGGCAGCTACCTCAACTGCTTCCATCTTGGGAGATTTACTTTCTGGATCTCTCGGTGTAGTGCCACTTACTTGGGTAAGTTGGCTGTTAACACAACTCATCTAGCGGTTTTAATAAAATTACCATTCATCTTGTATTGTTTTCTTACAGCAGCCGGAGTTAGGCTGCTGGCCGGAATTGCGTTTAATTTTTTTGAATACATAAATAAATGGCATATTTCTTGGCGATGCGAGGTGCAGTCCAACTTTGTGGTCTGATCAAGATTTAACGAAGTCGGCCGCTTTGATCATTTCTGTAGCAGAATGACTTGTTGTCCCCTAGACCGAGATGCATGGGAACAGCTGAACAGTCTAGTTTCCGGAAACTTGCAGGTCCTTGTTACGTTGGAGGAGGGATGTATATCTTGCACATATAGGATATATTCAGCCTCTGATTCACACCATACCGATCATTGCGATGCATAAGCCGGTTTGTAACAGTTTTGTGAGTAGCGAAATGCTGGTGGTGTATATTTATTGACAATTGCAAAGCGTGTTAAAACATCAGAGAACCAGTTACCTTGCGGAACGCAGTGTTACTGTCACCATAAAACAGCGCATGCTAAGTTGGCTGTCTGGAAGCGTATTGAACAATATTACACCCCGCCTACCTTTGTTATTCACGTTAATGACTTTGACGATCATGTTTGAGTGGCAGTAGGTTTCTGTTCTACCTACAGATATGAAAGTGGTCTGCTCTACTTACTTGTGCTTGTAGCATTACTTTTCACAAGTTTTCATTTATTTTATACTGGCGCAGCAAACCAACATGTGTGATTTGTGAGCGGATGATCCGGGGTGCGGTAACCATCAATACAGAATGAAAACAAAGCAGTTAATTCGACGTTACCCATGGGTTAGCGAGCAGGGAACCATGTCCTAGGTCGCGAAGTGGTGATTAGCCTAATCAATGCACCAACCCTGTTGTTTACATAGTTTTAACGCCATATTTTGCGATTTTTAATGGTATCATGCATTATTCATAGCAGTAATCTATACACTAGTTATTAATATTAAGTGTCACTTGCAACATGTCGGTAGAATCTGTTAATAATATTACGTGAAGAGCGCAGGAGTGTAAATGCGAGCCATTGCATAATTGTTAGGCGTAAAAGTGGGACAAAACTACCAGACGATGGCAATGTTTTCTCCATTTTGGTAACCTCAGATGTAAACAAGAAAATAAAACTTTACCAACACACTACTGGTAGCATGTCATTTCAGTTACCCAGTGTACAGTTAGACTATATTTTATCCACAGACTATCAGCTAACAATCTATCAGTCAAGCGGCGATTTTCGGTTTTCCCATCACAAATCTACACGTCCCTTACTTGTGCACCCCACTCTAATTTGGCTGCTTTAGCGTAAAATATTCATGTTGTCATCGATTATGATGCAGCAACCATTATGCGTTTTAGACGTCAAGTCCAGCTGCCACAGAACTGGAAGTGATTGTCCTCAACTGGTTAGCAAAGGCGCTTGGACTTCCGTCAAAATTCCTCTACAATACAAAACAACACAGCTCCGAAATTTGTGGAAGCGGAGTTATTGAGGTGAAACATTTAGTACTCCGGGTCTGTTGGAATGTGATGCAGACTAAGAATAACTTTAGACTAACAATTGACTGAGAAATGAACAGGCATTTGTTTTGGCAGCTGATCCGAAGTGAATTCTCGACTTACATCGTACTAGTTTTGGGTCATTTTATGCTGGCGCATCGTCCCTTCACATGGCGAAATGGCAGGTGCGTCCGTTTTTATCGGTATAACGGGTACGTACTAGCTGGTGCAAGGCAGGCTCTCATTAGGGATTTTGTGGCCAGCAGTTTCGCCATTAAAAATACGTCTTTGAAATACTCATAAGTAGGGGATTTTGACTGCAATTCGTTGAGAGTTCGTCGCACACGCTTCTAAATGGGCCAGTACTTCACATGCCCGAAAAAACACTAGACTGCAGTTTCAGCCTGTTGGGCATCATCAGTAGTGCGCATCCATCGGATCCATCAGGATTCGAACCCATGGCCATCAGCTTTTTATACCGCCAGTCAGCAGTTTATGTCAGTTGCCCACGCGAGCCAACTTCTGACCGTCATAATTTATAAGTTAACTGCGATATAGTGCGTCTTATCCTCTACTGCTTTGCAAGTTACGAACGTTACAGAGGACAGGGTAGGCCCCGAAAAACACGACGTCCACTAACAGTAACTATGAACGACGTAGCACTTGGAAACTGCTGTGTGCATTTTATAGCTGCAAATCACGATTAGTTTAAGTTTGCTGGAATCAGGCTCACGGTACTCATCTGACTCAGATGGATACTTTCAGTTTACGTTTTGTAAAGGAAATAACTTAGATTAATGTGGATTTAGGCTCCTCTTACTGCTTGATTACTAGGCTAATCCACCGGTTCTTGCAAGGTAGTTTAAGTTTTTAGACAAATGATACAACATTAAATCACTTAGTTTTATGCTTCGAGATTTTCTTGGTGACCTCATAGTAGGGTACTTGGACTAGCAATATTTTAATCATAAGCTTTTTAATTGAGTCCAGAGCAGGTAAGTATTATTCAAACTTTAGCACCCATGGGGCATACTGAGAATGAATTAAATCCAGTCCCTTTTTATGCTTCAGTAACATTTGCGACCAAAACAAAATACATCAGCGGACGCCTTTTACCTTGATGGGGAATAGAAACGTAGGGTCCTAAGGAGGAGTTCCACCCCGTTATTTACACTAATCTTCCTGCATTTCAGATCACCTCCGGCATTGCATCGCTCATTGTCACAATAGCTATTCGGAATATTGTCACAAAGCGGTATCGTCTAGAGGCGGATCTCACTGAAGATAATCTGGCTTGCGGCCAAGGTGCTGGAACCATCGTCGACCGAATGGTTGCTTATGTTTCGGATCAGGTGATGTAGATACAAAATTATTTATCCGCAAATTCTTACAAGCAAATGCATTGATGGCTTGTTTAGTGGAATCTAGTTTATTCCTATATCAACTTTCTGAGAGCATTAATTCTACATTGTACGAGACAACATCAATGTTTAATGTTTTTGGCAACTACTTTACCTGTCCCTCACATGTCCAGTAGCCACCCGTCTAATCACCTGTTGTGTTCTGATTTAAAATTTTCCGCTTAACTTGCTGAGTTTCTAATGGATTCCAGTAGGTCGCGATTAACGCTTCTGTGACTGGATGAATCAAGCAATGGGACATTGCTGAATAAACATTCACCGGAATTTATGCCTTAACTTATCCGAATATGGAGCTCACAATGAGGTTTGAACTGTTGTTCTTTCATTGTTCATTTTCACAATACGATACCTTGGGACGATGAATTTCCTCCTTTGATGATCCGAAAACCATGTACACTTGAAACAGAGAAAACATAACCTTAGATCGTAGCACACCGGTTAATATACACAGTATCGTCGTACCAAATGATATTCTCTGAAGCAATTTGTGGTAACCACGATCACCCGAATTTATCGCTTCCGTCCAAAGTGGCTATTAATAGCTATGATATCTTTTTACCTACCCCGCATATGCTCAGGTTAACTGCTCAATACAACGAGCTGTAGACTTGGCGATGATCCAGATACGCATTATCAAATCAAAGCGCATTGGTTGTAGGTTGGTCTTCGATGCCGCTGATATACAAAAAGAAATTCAAACAGACCACGAAAGAGGATTCATTCCGCTAATGGTGAGTGTATATGAGCGTACTTATTTTCAGCAAGAATTATTTATACACATGAATATAAGCAACGTAACCTAGAATTGCGCAGTTGTTAATGTTGGTTAGTATAGGTTGTAGTTCACTTATTTTTACAAAACCGCTTGCACTTGATTATATTTCTCTTGTACAACCTCCATTACTTCCTGCATTTCAATTACCTGTCATGTGGTCCGCTTTTTCATCTACCGAGTCGGACTATCAGAGTTCTAGATCCCTGTCTGTTGTAGCAATAAACCCGTATGGTATTTTTCAGTTTCATTTGTCTTCCGTTAGTGAGCCCTTGGGAATGCGTGCTCACTGAGAGCACTTCCTCCTACTTGATTGCTATATTAACTGTGCCAGGTTACGGGAGGGTCAAGAGGAGATGGGAGACGCGGGCACAATTCGTCGGTAACATCAGCCGAACGTAAATCGAAGCGTTTCGTAAAGCTTGTAGAACAGAACAGAAGAAGAATCAAGGGATGTCTTTTCGCTGAGTTTGGAATATGTAGATGCAATAGAAATACAGTGGTGTGTTAGCAGACGACGAAGGATTAATTATGTCGGTTGGTGTCTGGCAGCAATTAATTCAAAATAAATAGAAAAGCACCTAAGCCACAGTTAGTGCAATGTTTTTGTCGCCAAATAGCAGTACAATTACTAGGAATATACTTCATTAGCTCATATGGGTCAGGCAGACCTAGAACTTTCACTATTTATGTTTATGACCTTTAGCAAAAATGGATCTGTAATACCTTGATGGAATCAAGGTAACTGTAGTTCTCCTTTCTTTCTCATGATATAGCATTCACGTCTTCCGTTCTAAACGGTGCCCGTATACTTTTCACTCCAATAGCGCGTCAATAAATCCACAACTTGAACAGCTGTGTCATATTGAAAATATCCCTGAATAGAGGAAAATGTTGCTTTATCTAGAAACAATTGACAAATTCACTTGAAAAAACTATATAGTCAACCGTTTATTGATGCTGCTGTTAGTCTTTGGATTTATTTAGCATTTGTGTTATTCACAACAGACTGAGCACTACTTATCCAGATGTGGCACGAGGTGATTACCTTGAAAATTGCGTTACCACTCGAAATTTAATTGCAGTGCATCGCCAGCTTGGGCACGACCAACACATGTGAATTCGATAACCTGCAAGAAATTGGAACCTTATGTAAGTTTAGTGAATTCGAACGAGCAAAAAACATGGAGTTGCATTTGGCCCATTTTACCTTCACTGTTACGCAAACTATTGTGTCGCGTTTTATATACCCGACCACTGTGTCTATTGGTGAACACGCATTGTTCACAATTGCCACCCCGTTGTTGCAAATCAGTTGGCTATTTTAGCATAACTTGAATTTTCACACGATGTTCATTCATTCATGTGCGAATTGTGGATGGCGGTCGAGCTTTGATTGTAATTTCACAAAATCTTTTTTCAAAGCCCCCAGGGAAACCACCAGCCTCAATGCGTCACTCAATTTTGCTGCTACAGTTCAACCTGACATAGCGAACACCTGTCCATGACGATCAGTCAACAAATATCCCCAACGATTTTCCTTTATTTTCTCATTGGTCTTAATTGGCTAATGCGACCACGACTATGCTTTTGTGGTCCTTCGGCGTTCCAGCACCTTTTCAAGGCGACCAGCTCTGGCACGACTGGCCGAGATTGCGAGCAGAGGTGTCTGGAAAGTCTTTCACCGTACCGCACAGATAGATTAGATTTTGTTTCAACGTGTAATAATTTCTCCAGAAACCACACCATATGTCCTGCACTGATTCATTATTGCCTAGGTTCGCGCATTCTGTGTATCTTTATTTGATTCCCTATAGGCTTGTCAATACCCCGCTGTCGTAATTTACCAATTCATCTTGTGTAAATCCTCAAATACCACTGGTTTATTCTCACCCCAGGGGTTACACTGCCTTCACACCAGACTTGTCCAGTAGCAATTCCCCCTGAATATTACCCTTTGTAACTAACGCATGTATCCCGCTCTGGACTGTGAATAGCACCAATCGGATAGATCCATGTCAGCCAACAAAATAGCTGTGGGCCCCCTAGCGAATTCTGGGTTTTGTGATACTGTTGTCCAATCACAAGTACTGTGACTATCACTTTTTGTGTGTATTGGTTTAGTATGTAACCAATCATTTGGCAGCATTGAGCAGGTACTGTTGAGGTACGTCCTTACTGAATAATCATGCTCGTTTGTATAGTGCTTTTTGAAGATTCTTACGAAAGACAAAATGGCTAGTTCCAAGTCAGCAAAGCTAAAGGCATTAACACTTGAAGAAAGAATATCAGTGCTTCGACAAAGTCAAGAAGGAAAAGGTTAGTGAACATTGGCGGAAAATTTCGGAGTAGCAAAGACACAAATCCTTCTAAGTTTAAAGAGGAAAGCCGAGTTTTGTATGGCTTTGAGAACAAGGCACCAAGACTGAAAAGCAAGAATAATAGAAAAACAGGTAACGAAGACATAAACGCACTTTGAGGGAAGTGGTGCCAGTCAGCACTGGCGAGAATATTCCCATTACCTAGACCCATGATTTAAGAACCAGCATTGCAGTTCACAAAAGAATTACAATACCCAGACATCACAGAGTCAAACGGTTGGCTGCTGGCTTCCATCAGTAGACACAACATTGTGTTTGCTAAGCAGTCGGGCGGGAGCGGTGACTCAGATACTTGTGCTGCATCCTATTAAGTAGCAAAATTACCCGAAATATGTTTTGATTACACAGCTGAAGACATTTTTAACTTAGAGAAAACTGGTTTATTATTCAAAGCAACATCAGATGAAGTATCTTTTTTGTTAAAGGAGAGAAATGCGCAAATGGGAAAAGAAGCAAGAAGCGTATCACAGTTAAGCTGTGCGATAACAAGCTTGGGGGAGCGAGAACCGGCTTTAGTGATTAGGAAATCAGCCAACACTCAAATTTTTAGAAACAATGACATGAAAAGCTACCGGTAGTTTAAAAGAAGACTAAAAATGCATGGAGTTTGCAGCCATTTTCGAAGATTTAGTTCAAAGTTATCACAGAAGAATGTAGAAAAAGGGCAGCATCATACGTTTTGCTGACAATGATATTTGACATCCCAAAGTCCAGCTACTTAATGTCAAATTGCAGTTCCTGCCACCCAGTACCACTGCGTTAGTTCGACCCTTCTACCAGAATGTCATTCAGGCGATTAAAGTGGAGTTCAGAAAAAAGCAACTTTCGAGCTTATTACGAACATCGAATTTCACAAAGATATGTCTGGAATTGAACTCATTAAACGAGTACATTTATCCAACGCCGTGTTCTGAATAGCTGCCGCATGGATAGAGGTGGAGAACTCAACAATCTCTAAGTGTTTTTTGAGGCGGATTTTTCTTTTCCAGCAGAAATTGGTTCTGAGAGAGAAATGCAAACTGGACCTGAAACATATGCGCAAATTGTACCTTTAATCTCTATTGCTTTGGATACTCTTTCAAAGGGGATTTTTTGGATGCCAACCGACTGACAGATATATGGTTGATTATTATTGCCAAACCTGTGACACAACAGCAATAAACTGGGACCTGCCAACCACCTCAATTTAATCAGCTGAGGATGTAAATAGTGAATCAGACGACGAGCAAGCAGAGGATTGTACAGACGTTCTGAAAACGTATACATTCACAGACACACAGTGTGCTATTGATATTTTGTGCTCCTACGTAATACATAGCGTACACACTGACATGCTTGAACTTATCGTGAACTTGAGGGAAAAAACTAAATTCATTTTTCATTTCAACTGCCAAGCTATAGTCAACTATACTTGGTTTTTCATCCAGTGGAAAACATTTATGACAATAGAATTGTTTATGATGTTTCCGAAACTTGTGGATTTCCTTGATTTGCAGGTCAGATTTTAAAATGCTGACACAAAAACTGTAAATGTATTGCATCCTTTTTACTCATTTACCCTACAGTATACAATACTACTGTGCGTTGCCTTAATTAGAAGCAAAACTTATTGCAGAAGCCGTCGGTTTATAGAACTAGTTCACGATTTGAAACTGTATCACATATGTGAATTCCATCATGAGTAGAGTCGCTTATGTCTAAACCTGTCCATGGTAGCCACTTGTCCAAGGTGACCCCTCATTGTCGGTCCCTTATGTGGTCGCCTTGGACAGGTTTGACTGTAATAATGGACAATCCGGATCATAAATGCACCAAGCTGAATAGTGTTGTAAAGTTGAGATTCAATCATGCATCCCAGTTAGCCTAACAGTTACCGGCTGCCAGCACATACATGCTCGCTATGACTGCTTTCGGTGAGCTTTATGTGACTCCGGAGCTTCTCTACTCAAACCAAACCAAGTACGAATGATGTGAACTTGGTGGAGAGGAGTTGTGCAGAGTGTAGTTTAAATTGTTGTCTACCGGCTGCCAGTTGAGTGATCGTCGATGAAAGAAGGTTTTATTTGCATAGGTCATGATAGTCTCAGGGTATTCGAAGACTGATGGAACAGCAGCGTGTTTAATGGCAGCAAAGTCACTAGATTGACGAATTCTTCTCAAATTGTTTTTTCACATACGAGGTAATGTAGTCGGGCATCAATTTTCGGAGCCCAATCCAACCGAAACTTACAATTCAAACATAAGTTTCAGGGGTTCATTGATGGTAGGCAACAACCTAGTCCAATGTGTCTGAGAGTGGCCAGAAATTTCTTTGAGTAAACAGAAACTAATCAATCAATTCTGATTAGTAAGCAAGAGGTATTTGATATCATTTTAATATTTATTTTGCAGGCTTCCCAGGTCTTTTAGAAGTTTTCCAACCACAATAACGCGGCCGATTTATATCTAAGTAAAATATCCCAAAATCCCAGCAAAATATATATGCGGTGTTTTTACGTCAAGCTACGTATTCTTGTGGTTGATGCAGGAATGACGACTACATCACAGATTAACGTAACTAAAGTTGTAGTAACACGAGACTGAACCTTAAAGTGTGATGCTTTGCGTTTCTCTCTGACCCCTTGAGCTACGCTGGGTTGTGACTTCAAAGTGCCTTCAGAATCATACCAGGAAAGTCTGTGGTTAAGAGTCAAAATAACCCAGTCACACAATACATTCTTATTCGTAGATGAGGAAGAAGTCGATGGTCTTTTTTTTAAAACTTACCCATAGACAAAAGCAGGTCTATGGGTCATAATCATACAGCTAACTTCGCGTAGAGCACGATCGCAAAGCAATGATTTTGGCGGGGGTGGGCACCTTCCGGTGCTCACCGTTTTGTTACCACCCAACTCAAGCTGCTCGGCTCTTGATTTAATCGGTCCAAAACCCGCCAACTCCCAGCTGCGGCTGGCCACCTTCGCTGTTGCGTAACATAATACTGTCGAAAAGCGCATGTACATTGTGGGTCACACTTTTTAGCGAAAAATTACTAGTAGAGTCACTTAAGCGCACTTTAATACCCCACTACCTTGTGGGTCAGAATGTTGTGTCAAAAACTAGAATTAGGGCACCCATAAAGAAACCGCCTTCTTGGAATGAGCAGCCGGAGAGTATCACCTGCCCTGTCAACCGCGTCGAGCATGAACGGTGAGCCCCAGTCGTAGGCGCACTAGAGCAAGGTCTGAATCCAAGCATGTACTGCAAATTGACCAACCATCTTTGACTGGTGCGAACCAGTCATTTTGGGTGCAGATCATTGAGGAAACGGTGGGTGCCATGTGACGCTTTTAAACTTTTGTGCTGGAATGCAGTACTGCTCATCTAAATATTGTGGTCAGAGCATAGTTTCAGGAGTCGATCGCTATCGTCTGTTCGCGTGCATC
>OX104064.1:187799888-187857920 GCA_944474145.2 Dicrocoelium dendriticum
AACAGACGATGGTGATCGAATCCTGAAACTATGCTCTGACCAAAATATGTATATTAGCAGTACTGCATTCCAGCTCAAAAGTTTAAAAAGCATCACTTGGCACCCACCGTTTCCTCAATGATCTGCACCCAAAATGACTGGTCCGCACCAGTCCAAGACTGTTGGTCAATTTGCAGTACATGCTTGGATTCAGACCTTGCTCTAGTGCGCCTACGGCTGGGGCTCACTCTTCATGCTCGACGCGATTGACAGGGCAGGTGATACGCTCCGGCAGCTCATTCCGAGACAGCGGTTTCTTTCTGGGTGCCCTACTTCTAGTCTTTGACACAACATTCTAACCCACAAGGTAGTGGGGTATTAGAGTTCGCTCAAGTGACTACTAGTAATTTTTCGCTAAAAGTGTGAACAACAATGTATACGCGCTTTACGACAGTATTATGTTACACAAAAGCGAAGGCGGCCAGCCGCAGCTGGGAGTTGGCAGGTTTTGGACCAATTAAATCGGGAGCCGTGCAGCTTGAGTTGGGTGGTAACAAAACAGTGAGTACCGGAAGGTGCCCACCCACCGTCAAAAGCATTGCTTTGCGATTGTGCTCTACGCCAAGTTAGCTGTATGATTATGACCCATAGGTCAGATTTTGCCTATGGTTAAGTTTTAAAAATAGATGGCCATCGACTTCTTCGTAACCTACGAATAAGAATGTATTGTGAGACTGGGTTATTTTGACTCTTAACCCTAGACCTTCCTGGTATGACTCTAAAGGCACTTGGAACTTGTAACCAAGCGTAGCTCGAAGGGTCAGAGAGAAACGCAAAGCATCACACTTTAAGTTTCAGTCTCGTGTTACTACAACTTTGGTTACGTTAATCTGTGATGTAGTCGTCATTCCTGCATCAACCACAAGAATACGTAGCGTGACGTAAAAACACCGCATATATTTTGCTGGGATTTTATGATATTTTACTTAGATATAACTCCGCCGCATTAGTGTAGATGGAAACCTTTGAAAAGACCCGGATAGCCTGCACAATAAATATTAAAATGATATCAAATACATCTTGCTTACTAATCATAATTGATTGATTAGTTTCTGTTTACCCAAAGAAATTTCTGGCCACTCTCAGACACATTGGACTAGGTTGTTGCCTACCATCAATGAACCCCAGAAACATGTTTGAATTATAAGTTTTGGTTGGATTGGGCTCCGAAAATTGAGGCCCAACTACATTACCTCATAAGTGATAAGACCATTTGAGATGAGTTCGTCAATCTAGTGACTTTGTTGTTATTAAACACGCTGCTGTTCTATCAGTCTTCGAATACCCTGAGACTATCATGATCTATGCCAATAAAACATTCTTTCATCGATGATCACTCAACTGGCAGCCGGTAGACAACAATTCGGACTGCACTCTGCACAACCCCTCTCCACCCAGTTCACATCATTCGTGCTTGGTTTGCTTTAAGTACGGAAGCTCTGGAGTCACGTTAAACTCACAGAAAGCAGTCACAGTGAGCATATATGTGCTGGCAGCCGGTAACTGTTAGGCTAATTGGGATGCATGGTTGAGTCTCACCTTTACAACACTATTCAGCTTGGTGCATTTATGAACCGGATTGTCCATTATTACGGTCAAACCTGTCCAAGGCGACCACTCAAGGGACCAACAAAAAGTGGTCACCTTGGACAAGTGACTACCATGGACAGGTTCATACATAAGCGGCTCTATTCATGGTCGAATTCACATATGTGATACAGTTCCAAATCGTGAATTAGTTCTATAAACCGGCCTCTTTTAAAATACGTTTTGCTTCTAATTAAGGCAACTAACAGTAGTATTGTATACTGTAGGGTATATCAGTAAAAAGGAGGCAACAGATTTACAGTTTTTGAGTCAACATTTTTAAACCCGATCTACAAATCAAGAAAATTCGCAAGTGTTGGAAACATCGTAAACAATACTATTGCCATAAAGACTTTCCACTGGATGAAAAACCAAGTATAATTGACTATTGCTTGGCAGTTGCAATGGAAGATGAATTTAATTTTCCCCTCAAGTTCACGATAACTGCAAGCAAGTCAGTGTGTACGCAATGTATTACGTAGGAGCACAAAATATCAATAGCACACTGTGCGTCTGTGAAGGTATACGTTTTCAGAACGTCTGTAGAATCCTCTGCTTGTTCGTCGTCTGATTCACTATTTAAATCCCCAGCTGATAAAATTGATGTAGTTGGCAGGTCCCAGTTTATTTCTGTTATGTCACAAGTTTGGCAATAATAATCAACCATATACCTGTCAGTCGGTTAGCATCCAAAAAATTCCGTTTGAAAGAGTATCCAAAGCACTAGAGATTGAAGGTACAATTTGCGCATATGTTTCAAGTCCAGTTTGCATTGCTTTCTCAGAACCAATTTCTGCAGGACAAGGAAAATCCGCTTCATAAAACACTTAGCGATTGTTGAGTTCTCCACCTCTATCCATGCGGCTGCTATTCAGAACACGACGTCCAATAAATGTACTCGTTTCATGAGTTCAGTTCCGGACATCTCTCTGTGAAATTCAATGCTCGTAACAAGATCGGAAGTTTCTTTATCCTAAAGTTCAGTTTGATAGCCTGAATGACACTGTGGTCGAGGGGTCGAACTAGTGCTGGGGTGCTGGGTAGCATGAACTGCAACGTGACATTAAGTAGCTGGAATTTAGGATGGCAAGTGGCGTTTTCAGCAAAACGTATGATGTTGCCCTTTTGCTACATTTTCTGTCATGACTTTGAATTAAAGATTCGAAAATAGCTGCTTACTTCCATGCCATTTTATTCTTCTTTTAAACTACCGGTAGCTTTTCATGTCGATGACTCTGAAAATTTGAATGTTGGCTGATTTCCTAATCTCGCTTCTCCAAACTTGTTATTGCACAGCTTAACTGTGATGCGATTCTTGCTTCTTTTCCCATCTGCGCATTTCTCTCCGTTGACAAAAAATACCTCATCCGAAGTTGCTTTGAATACTAAAGCAGTTTCATCTAAATTTAAAATGTCTTCAGCTGTGTAATCAAAACATATTTCGGGTAATTTTGCTACTTAGTCGGAAGCAGCATACGTATATGTGCCACCGCTCGCGCCCGATTGCTTAGCAAACTTAAGCTTGTGTCTACTGATGGAAGTCAGCAGCTAACACTTTGACTCTGTAATGTCTGGGTTTTGTACTTCTTTTGTGAAGTGCACTGCTCCTTCTTAAATCATGGGTCTAGATAATGAGATTTTCCTCGCCATTGCTGATTGGCACCACTTCCCTCAAAGTGCGTTTATGTCTTCGTTACCTGTTTTTCTATTATTCTTCCTTTTCATTCTTGGTGCCTTGTTCCCAAAGCCATACAAAACTCGGCTTTCCTCTTTAAAGTCAGAAGGATTTATGTCTTTGCTACTCCGAAATGTTCGTCCAATGTTCACCAACATTGTCCTTTCGACTTTGTCGAAGCGCTGATATTCTTTCTTCAAGTGTTAATGCCTTTAGCTTTGCTGACTTGGAACTAACTATTTTGTCCTACGTAAGAATCTTCAAGAAGCACTATACAAACGAGCATGATTATTCAGTAAGGACATACCTCAACAGTACCTGCTCAATGCTGCAAAATGATACATGGTCACATATTAAACCAATACACAAGGAAAGCCATAGTCACAGTACTTGCGACTGTACAACAGTATCACAAAACCCAGAATGCGCGAGGAGGCCCACAGCTATTTTGTTGGCTAACATGGCTCTATCCGATTGGTGCTATTCACAGCCCAGAGCGAGATACATGTGTTAGTTACATAGGGTAATATCCAGAGGGGAATGGGCACTGGACCAGTCTGATGTGAAGGCAGTGTAACCCCTGGGGTGAGAATAAATCGGTGGTATTGGGGGAGTAACGTAAATGAATTGGTAAGTTGCGACAGCGGGGTTTTGACAAGCCTATAGGGAATCAGATCAAGATACACCGAATGCGCGAACCTAGGCAATAAGGAATCAGAGCAGGACATATGGTTTGGTTGATGGAGAAATTAATATACTTTGAAACAAAATCTAATCTATTTTTGCTGTACGGTGAAAAACTTTCCAGACACCTCTGCTCGCAATCTCGGCCAGTCGTGCCAGTGGTGGTCGTCTTGAAAAGGTGCTACAACGCCGGAAGGTCACAAAAGCATGGTCGTGGTTGCATAAGACAATAAAGACCAATGCGAAAATAAAGGAAATTCGTAGGGGATATTTGTTAACTGGTCGTCATGGACAGGTGGTCGCCATGTCAGTTTGAACTGTATCAGCGAAATTGCGTGACGCATTGAGGCTGTTAGTTTCTCTGGGGGCTTTGAAAAAAAGATCTCGTGAAATCCCAATCAAAGCTCGACTGCCATGCACAATTCGCACATGAATTAATGAACATCGTGTGAAAATCGAAGTCATGCTAAAATACCTGACTGATTTCCAGCAACGGGGTGGCCATTGTGAACAATATGTGTTCACAAATAGACCCAGTGGTCGGGTACATAAAACGCCACACAATAGTTTGCGCAACGGTGAAGGTAAAATCGGCCAAGTGCAGCTCTATGGTTTTATAGTTCGAATTCGATAAACTTACATAAGGTTCCAATTTCTTGCAGGTTATCGAATTCACACGTGTTTGTCGTGCCTAGGCTGGCGATGCACTGCAATTAAATTTTGAGAGGTAATGCAATTTTCAAAGTAAGCACCTCATGACACATCTGGATAAGTAGTGTTCAGTCTGTTTTGAATAACACAAATGCTAAATAAGTCCAAAGACTAACAACAGCATCAATAAACCGTTGACTATATAGTTTTGTTCAGGTGAATTTTTCAATTATTTCCAGATAAAGCAACCTTTTCCTCTATTCAGGCACATTTGCAATATGACACAGCTGTTCAAGTTGTGGATTAATTGACAGCCAATTAGCGCGAAAAGCATACTGGCGCTGTGTTTAGAACAGAAGACATAAATGCTATTTCATGAGAAAAAGAACTGAGAAATATAGTTACCTTGATTCCATCAAGGTAGTACTGATCCATTTCTGCTAGAGGTCATGAACATAAATAGTGAAAGTTCTGGCTCTGCCTGACCCATATGAGCTAATAAAGTAAGTTTCTGGTAATTTAGTGCTATTTGGCGACAAAATCATTGCACTAAGTATGGCTTAGGTGCTTTTCTAGTTATTTTGAATTAATTGTTACCAGACACCTACTGGCATAATTGATCCTTCCTCGTCTGATAACACACCACTGTGTTTATATTGCATCGACATATTCCAAACACAGCGAAAAGACAACCCTTGATTTTTCTTCTGTTATGTTCTACAAGCCTTACGAAACGCTGCGATTTACGTTCGGCTGATGTTACCGACGATTTGTGATCGCGTTTCCCATCTCCTCTTGACCCTTCCATAACCTGACATAGTTAATATAGCAATCAAGTAGGAGGAAGTGCTCTCAGTGAGCACGCATTCCCAAGGACTCACTAACGGAAGACAAATGAAACTGAAATAGAATTGAAGGCTGGTAGCTCAGGTTGTTCAGATGGCTGTTGAACTGTTCGCTGAGCTTGGCAATTTTGTTGCAAACGTTTCGTCACCAATCGAGGTGACATAGTCAGTGCGTCGTGTACAAAGTTTTCTTCCAGTTTGTCCGACGTAGATTTTATCGCAGTCACTGCATTTTAGCTGGTAGATGACATTGCATTGGTCGGCTTCATTGACTTTTCCTTTGGGTCTTGAGATCAATTTCCTTAGGGTGGCACTTGGCTTGTGAGCCACAGAGATTCCATGTGATTGCAGCAATCTTCCTGTTAGTTCGGAGACGTTCTTGATGTAGGGCAGCACTATCCGCACTGACGATGTCACCTCGATTGGTGACGAAACGTTTGCAACAAAATTGCCAAGCTCAGCGAACAGTTCAACAGCCATCGAAACTGAAATATACCATACGGGATTATTGATGCAACAATCAGCTCAGGCCAGTGATCTAGAACTCTGATGGTCCAAGTCGGTAGAGGAAAAAGCGGACCATGTGACACGTAATTGAAATATAGGAAGTAATGGAGGTTGCACACAAAAAAGTATAATCAAGTGCAAGCGGTTTTGTAAAAGTAGAAGAATTGCAACCTATACTAACCAACATTAACATCTACACAATTCTAGGCTACGTTGCTTATATTCATGTGCATAAATAATTCATGCAGAAAATAAAGCACGCCTATATACACTCACCATTAGCGGAATGAATCCTCTTTCGCGGTCTGTTTGAATTTCTTTTTGTATATCAGCGGCATCGAATACCAACCTACAACCAATGCGCTTTGATTTGATAGTGCGTATCTGGATCATCGCCAAGTCCACAGCTCGTTGTATTGAACAGTTAACCTGAGCATATGCGGAGCAGGTGAAAGGATATAATAGCTATTAACAGCCACTTTGGACGGAAGCAATAAATTCGGGTGATCGTGGTTACCACAAATAGCTCCAGAGAATATCATTTGGTACGACGATACTGTGTAAATTAACCGGTGTGCTGCGATCTATGGTTATGCTTTCTCTGTTTCAGGTGTGCATGATTTTCGGATCATCAACGGAGGAAATTCATGGTCCCAAGGTATCGTATTCTTAAAATGAACAATGAACCGTTCAAACTTCAATAAGAGCTCCATATTCGGATAAGGTAAAGCATAAATTCCGGTTAATGTTTAATCAGCAGCCTCCTCTCTCTTGATTCATCCAGTCACAGAAGCCTTAATCGCGACCTAATGGAATGCATTAGAAACTCAGCAAGTTAAGCGGAAAATTTTAGATAAGAACACAACAGGTGATTAGATACGTGGCTACTGGACATGTGCTGAACAGGTAAAGTAGTTGCCAAAAGCATTAAACATGGATGTTGTCTAGTACAATGTAGAATTATTGCTCTCAGAAAGTGGATACAGGAATAAACCAGATTCCACTTAACGAGCCATCAATGAATTTGCTTGCAAGAATTTGCGGATGCATAATTTTGTATATACATCACCTGATCCGAAACATAAGCAACCATTCGGTCGACGATGGTTCCAGCACCACCAGCCGGATTGTCTTCAGTGAGATCCGCCTCTTGACGATACCGCTTTGTGACACTATTCCGAATAGCTATTGTGACAATGAGCGATGCAATGCCGGTGGTGATCTGAAATACAAGAAGATTGGTGCAAATAACTGGGTGGAACTCCTCCTTAGGACCATGCGTTTCTATTCACTATCAAGGTAAAAGGCGTCCGCTGATGTATTTTGTTTAAGTCGCACATGTTACTAAAGAACAATAAGGGACTGGATTTAATTCATTCTCAGGCTGCCCACTGCATGCTAAATTTTGAAGAATATTTACCTGTGCTGGACTCAGTTAAAAAGCTTATGATTAAGCTATTGCCAGTCAAAGTGCCGTACTATGAAGTCACTAAGAAAATCTCGAAGCATATAAATGAGTGATTTAATGTTATCTCATTTATCTAACAACGTAAACTGCCTTGCAAGTACCGGTGGATTAGCCTAGTGATCAAGCAGTAAGAGGAGCCTTAATCCACATTAATCTAAGGTATTTCGTTTACAAACTTAGACTGAGAGTATCCACCTGAGTCAGCTGAGTACCGTGAGCCTGATTCCAGCAAACTTAAACTAATCGTGATTTGCAGCTATAGAATGCACACAGCAGTTTCTAAGTGCTATGTCGTCCATAGTTACTGTTAGTGGACATCGCGTCTTTCGCGGCCTACCCTGTCCTCTGTAACGTTCGTAACTTGCAAGCCAGTAGAGGATAAAACGCACTATATCGCAGTTAACTTATAAATTATGACTGTCAGAAGCTGGCTCGCGTGCGCAACTGACATAAACTGCTGACTGGCGGTATAAAAAGCTGATGGCCATGGGTTCGATTCCTGATGGATCCAATGGATACGCACTACTGATGATGCTCAACAGGCTGAAACTGCAGTCTAGTGTTTTTTCGGGATTGTGAAGTACTGGCCCATTTAGAAGCGTGTGCGACGAACTCTCAACGAATTTCAGTCAAAATCCCTTACTTATAAGTATTTCAAATACCTACTTTTAATGGCGGAACTGCTCGCCACAAAATCTCCAACGTGAGCCTGCCTTCCAGCAACTAGTACGTACCAGTTATACCGATAAAAACGGACCCACCTGCCATTTCACCGTGTGAAATGACGATGCGCTAGCATAAAATGACCCAAAACATGTACGATGGAAGTCAAGAATTTACACTTCGGATCAGCTGCAAAAACAAATACTAGTTCATTTCTCAGTCATTTGTTAGTCTAAAGTTATTCTTAGTCTGCATCACGTTCCAACAGACCCGGAGTACTAAATGTTTCACCTCAATAACTCCGCTTCCACAAATTTTGGAGCTGTGTTGTTTTGTATTGTAGAGGAATTTTGACGGAAGTCCAAGCGCCTTTGCTAACCAGTTGAGGACAATCACTTCCAGTTCTGTGGCAGCTGGACTTGAGGTCTAAAACGCATAATGGTTGCTGCATCATAATCGATGACAACATGCACATTTTACGCTAAAGCAGTCAAATTAGAGTGGGGTGCACAAGTAGGCGACGGTGTAGATTTATTATTGAAAAACCGGAAATCGCCACTTGTCTGATAGATCGTCAGCTGATAGTCTCTGGATAAAATATAGTCTAACTGTACACTGGGTAACTGAAATGACATCCTAGCAGTAGTGTGTTGGTAAAGTTTTATTTTCCTGTTTAAATCTGAGGTTAGGAAATGAAGAAAACATTGCCATCGTCTGGTAGTTTTGTCCCACTTTTACGCCCAACAATTATCCAGTGGCTAGCATTTACACTCCTGCGATCTTCACGTAATATTATTAATGGATTCTACCGACATGTTGCAAGTGCCTGTTAATATTAATAACTAGTGTACAGATTACTGCTATGAATAATGCATAATACCATTAAAAAACGCAAAAGATGTCGTTAAAACTATAAAAGCATTAGGGCTGGTGCATTGATTAGGCTAATCATCACTACGCGACTTAGGATATGGTTCTCTGCTCGCTAACCGGTGGTGAACCTCGAAGTAACTGTTTTGTTTTCATTCTGTATTGATGGTTACCGCACCCCGGATCATCCGCGCACAAATCACACACGTTGATTTGTTGTGCTAGTGTAATATAAAAGAAGACTTGTGAAAAGTAATGCTACAAGCACAAGTAATTAGAACAGACCACTTTCATATCTGTAGGTAGAACAAAGACATGGTTGGCGGCATCCGGTTTCGGATTTGCCTGTCACTGTGGCAAGCCACAGGACGCCTGCGCCTACAGAGGGACCATGGATGGCTTGCGCTGCACCACCCACAGCTCCAACCACATACCCCATATCCAGTGTAAACCCGAAGGAATAAGACCGGGAGGCATGCGGATGGGAACCACGTTTCATCAACGGAGCCGGCCCACACTCCTTCACAGGCAAACACAAGCACGCTGTAGTTGGGGAATCAACCGCACACAAGGCGGTGGCTGGACCGTAGTCCGCTCCACACTGAGTGCATGGAACCGCTATTTGAGCCTAGCACGGCCACAAGAACCGTGCACCCCGTCCCCTCCAGCAACGACCAACTGTCTCCTGGAGCCAGTAGGAACGATGTAGTGGGTAATAGACAGGTAGGCACCTTGTCAACATACACATCAAGCGCAACCATACCAGGGATATCAAACTACAGCCATTCAATTTAAACGACAAGCTGAAATAAAATAAATCCAATAATGCATACAGATACGGTGGCATAACTCTTCGCTAAATTACCATATGAAGTAAGTTGGTCAGCAACAAATCCGTGATAAGTAAGAAATGTCCACAAGTTACTTAAAAATGCTACAAAACGCAACAAAATTACCGAAGATAAGCGCAATTAGTGTAAGCAACGTGGCCAGTTAATAGAACATTATTCAGGGAGGCAGAACAAACCAAATAAAGCGGAATGAAATTTAGCCAGCTGAAAAAGACCTAGTTTAAGTGTAAGTTGGTTTAGCCCAACTGCGGTGAAGAAGCATCAAGAATGCAACATCAGCCTCAGCATGGGGCACACATACATACATGGTTGGCGGCATCCGGTTTCGGATTTGCCTGTCACTGTGGCAAGCCACAGGACGCCTGCGCCTACAGAGGGACCATGGATGGCTTGCGCTGCACCACCCACAGCTCCAACCACATACCCCATATCCAGTGTAAACCCGAAGGAATAAGACCGGGAGGCATGCGGATGGGAACCACGTTTCATCAACGGAGCCGGCCCACACTCCTTCACAGGCAAACACAAGCACGCTGTAGTTGGAGAATCAACCGCATACAAGGCGGTGGCTGGACCGTAGTCCGCTCCACACTGAGTGCATGGAACCGCTATTTGAGCCTAGCACGGCCAAAAGAACCGTGCACCCCGTCCCCTCCAGCAACGACCAACTGTCTCCTGGAGCCAGTAGGAACGATGTAGTGGGTAATAGACAGGTAGGCACCTTGTCAACATACACATCAAGCGCAACCATACCAGGGATATCAAACTACAGCCATTCACTTTAAACGACAAGCTGAAATAAAATAAATCCAATAATGCATACAGATACGGTGGCATAACTCTTCGCTAAATTACCATATGAAGTAAGTTGGTTAGCAACAAATCCGTGATAAGTAAGAAATGTCCACAAGTTACTTAAAATGCTACAAACGCAACAAAATTACCGAAGATAAGC
This sequence comes from Dicrocoelium dendriticum, assembly GCA_944474145.2. NCBI lineage: Eukaryota > Metazoa > Platyhelminthes > Trematoda > Plagiorchiida > Dicrocoeliidae > Dicrocoelium > Dicrocoelium dendriticum. The sequence continues at coordinate 187,810,684 of OX104064.1, forward strand.
GCAATTAGTGTAAGCAACGTGGCCAGTTAGTAGAACATTATTCAGGGAGGCAGAACAAACCAAATAAAGCGGAATGAAATTTAGCCAGCTTAAATAGACCTAGTTTAAGTGTAAGTTGGTTTAGCCCAACTGCGGTGAAGAAGCATCAAGAATGCAACAAAGACATACTGCCATTCAAACATGATCGTGAAAGTCTTTTTACGGTGACAGTAACACTGCGTTCCACAAGGTAACCTGTTCTCTGATGCCTTAACACGCTTTGCAATTATCAATAAATATACACCAGCAGCATTTCATTACTCACAAAACTGTTACAAACCGGCTTTTACATCTCACTGATCGGTATGGTGTGAATCGGAGACTATATGTATCCTATACATGCAAGATATACAACCCTCCTCCAACTACCAAGAACCTGCGATTTTCCGGAAACTAGACACTTCAGCTGTTCCCATGCATCTCGGTCTAGGAGAAATTCTTTCTCCTACAGAAATAATCAATGCTGCCGACTTCATTAAACCTTGATCAGACCACAAAGTTGAACTGCGCCTGGCATCGCCAAGAAATATGCCATTTATTTATGTATTCAAAAAAATTAAACGCAATTCCGGCTAGCAGCCTAACTCCGTCTGCTGTGAGAAAACAATACAAGATGAGTGGTACTTTTATTAAAACCGCTAGATGAGTTGTGTTAACAGCCAACTTACCCAAGTAAGTGGCACTACACCGAGAGATCCAGAAAGTAAATCTCCCAAGATGGAAGCAGTTGAGGTAGCTGCCGGGTAATATGCGTGAAAGTCGGGGTGTTGCCAATGCGTGACCTGGGGATAATCACGAAAAAAATAATAGATTTATACGGGCCAAGAAGCCCTGATTTACAAGTCCCGTCGGATAGTTGACGGAGATATCGAAATAATAGTAAAAATAATAATAATAAAAGTGTTAGTTCTTTGAATATGAAAATAAGGACTTATGGTTTACTCCCCTGCAGTCCTGCAATCCGCTTAGATTCACAAAGCCAACAGTTTACATGAAATAAATCCATGGTAAACTCCAGATGTAGAATGGAAACGTAGCGCTAATTGACAAAGTATAAGTGGATGAGTGCATCATCCAACCGCCTTTTAAATACTGTTAGTGTTGGTCCAAGGTCATGCTTTGTCAGTGTGTGCATGCTAATCGTGCAGTCCTGTGTTCTGTGTTAAATTGGACTTATCCCTTCACATTCCTGCGCCACCTCTTCAGAAGTACGCTCAATCGATTCGGATCACTGATCTCGATCCAAAGAATCTATGTTTTTGAAGTAAGTACAACGACGGGCTGGTACACTACAAACAAATCTTCGGAAGTCTATTCACTAAGGCCAGCTTGAGTAACTTTGCTTATTTAAGTTTCATCAGTACCTTTGCGATGCCCAATCCACTGAAAGACAAACACCGTTAGTGAAAAGCAGCAGTAAAAATAGGCCGGTTTAATGGTCTCCCAAGTCTCACGTAATGCTCCAAAGCATGCAGTTACGCAAAATTGAAAGATCACCTCCTTCAGTAGATGGGCAACAACAAGAGCTTATTGCTGGCCACCCTCTGTACAACCACGTAACCTCCCCCACCAGATTTCGAACTGCTAACAAGCCGTCGATACTGGATCTTGTGCTCACTAACGAAGAACTCATGGTTAGCTGGATAATTACAAGCACACCACTGGGTCGTAGTGATCATGTTACTCTACTCTTTGACTATATTTGCTATGCGGAGTACCCTGAAAAGGAGGAGGATAAAGTGCACACTGTCACACACTACAATGTGTTGTCTTAGCTTGTTAAGGATACATCTTGGACTTTCTTAACCGAATGCCCACCAGATGTTGCCTGGGAAACATTTACAAGGACGTTTAGTACACTGGTAGCGTACGTATCAGAGCAGAAGTCCATCCACCCTAAAAACAAGCGTAATTCATTTCTGAGGAGCAGGACACGTGAATGGATGTCCCGTCGGGATTTGGCATGGCGAGATCACCAGGACTGCCCGAAGGCCGAAAACTGGACTGCATACGTGACCCATCGTAACTTCTGTGTGAAGCTGATCCGCGAAGACAAGGTCACTCATCAGCAGAAGTTAATGAAGCGATTCTGCACGAATCGCAAACTCCTGTACAGGCACGTTAACGGCCTTCGAAAGGTAAAGCGAGGGGTTTCAGCACTAGTCACGGCTGATGGGTGCACGCGATCAGCAATGGAAGCAGCTGATCTCCTACGGCTTCATTACTCCCGAACGTTCCAGGAGGTAACGAGCACAAACATTCCCCTCATTCCTACTACTCCACCATCTGGCATAGAAAACATCACCTTCACTGCGGAAGCTGTGTTGAAGAAGTTGTTATGCTTGCGTATCCACAGTTCTCCTGGAGCTGACAACATCCGACCAAAGGCTCTCCAGGCAGTAGCTAGTGATCTAGCAACACCACTGGCTATTTTCTATCAGCGATGTCTAGAGGAGAACCGTATTCCACCAGTATGGAAGCGAGGGGTCATCACTCCTATTCATAAAGGAGGTAGCCGCACTGATCCTGCCAACTACCGTCCAATAACACTACTTCCCGTACTATCCAAAGTGATGGAATCAATCATCGCAGATGCGCTGATGGAATACCTGGAAAGCCACAATTTAATAGCCCCAGAGCAACATGGCTTTCGTCAAAAGCATTCGTGTAATACTAACCTATTAATTGCACGTAATAGCTGGACTGAAGCTGTTGATGATGGAGTAGGGGGTCGATGTCATCTACCTGGACTTTTCAAAGGCATTTGATCGCTTAAACCATCGCATCCTCCTTCACAAGCTTCGGAATTACGGCATTGGCGACTAATCCTGAGTTGGATTGACAATTTTCTACAAGAACGAAGGTTAGTGGTGAGAGTCCGAGAATCATTGTCTGATGCAAGCGATGTGGCGTGCGGAGTACCGCAATGCTCGGTTCTTGGACCTCGTCTATTCTTGGTGTTCATTAACGATTTGGCGAGATCAATCACTTCCGATTTCCTATTTTTCGCTGATGATATCAAGATATGGCGAAGGATCAGAGGACCGGAAGACCATGAACGACTCCAGTGCGATCTTAACACAGTGTCGAACTGGTCACTTCAAAACGCCCTACCGTTCAATGTAGACAAATGTCGCGTCGTACAATTACGCCATCGTCATAACTATACCTATTCACTTGGGACCGAAGGATTGCAGAATAGCTCCCAGGAACGTGACCTAGGTGTGATCGTACAGAGCGATCTCAACTGTTCAAAACAGGCTGAGGTTGCTGCGAAAAGAGCCAACCAGCATGTCGGCATGTTGCGAAGAGCATTCGGAAGATTTGACCCATCAATCTTCCCAACGATGCACAATTCCTACGTGCGCCCGCATGTTGAATACGCTATCCAAGCTTGGCAACCTTGGTTGAAGCGTGACCTAGAAGCGATAGAGGCACCACAACGGAGAGCAACAAAAATGTGAAGGGCCTGCACAATCACTCTTACCACCGAAGACTGAAGTTGCTGGGAATTTTCAGCAGGCGCTATCGAAGACTGCGCGGTGATCTCATATTAGCGTATCAAATATTGAGTGACCCCAACCACGTATGCCGCCATTTGCTGAAACTTAGCCACAACACGCAGCTCAGGGGTAACTGCTTAAAGTTGAAGGAACAATATAGCCGTCTAGAGTGTCGACGGAATTACTTTTCCCTTCGGGTTTGCAAACCTTGGAACGCACTCCCAGACTCAGTTGTATCCTCTCCTACCTTGGATGTTTTCAAAAAACGATTAGATGTTGCTCTTAGCTCCCAACATTTTGTTACCTAAACTCCCCTACTGTGGATTACGCCAAGGATGCATTACAACAGGATTTATGTATCAAACGGATCTAAGTGAGCGACCATATTTTACTTTGCTCACTCTTTACCTCAATGATCACTGCACCCCAGTGTCTTTCTGAACGTTTACGCTCGATAATTTATTTTAATTTTACACTGATGTTACTTATCAAACTATTCATCTCGGCAGACGTTCGGTAGATGACCCAGACATATTTTGATTTCATCATATTCACCTCAACCATCCTACGGGACGTGTCAAGCACTTGCTTTTATCCCGTGATAAATCATTGTTCATTGTTCAATTGACTCCTACAGAAGGTGCAATTAACGGCGTTTCACGTAAAAAATGCTGCTGGAGCTTTGGCGTATCGTCCACGGAAGACAAGCCAGACACCTCCACTAGATAAACCTACACTTAGAAGAACTGCAGAACAAACAATTAATACGCAACGAAAAGGCGCCGACAGTGATTTGTTCCAGAACCCACTAGCCGAGGAACGAAAAAGCTGAGCTGAAATAACTTGCGCACTTGGAATGAAACTTCCCCCAACTTGTCTTACACGCCTTTCACGACATCCATCATCTCCACACGTAGGGGAACCTCGATTACTGCGAGTAAGGTGTGGCAACACACGTGACCGGGAAGATGTTCTCTTAGCAAGCAACATTCTAGTGAACTCTTCTGTCAGTGCCCTCAATTTTCCTGACAGGTCATGGACAGAAAGACAGAAGCGAAAACCGAACCCTAGTTCGTCACCTCAAAACGTGATGAAGAAAGTAGTACTGGTTCATAGTGTGACAGAATCGAAATATGACGATAGCAGTGAACGACAGAAGCACGACATCGAAGAATGGATGTACATCGCAGAGTTTTCACGAAATGCAGAATGTCCTGGCTTTTGAGGTCACCCGTCTAATTGATTCCACAAACTACCAAGGTAGCGGGTCACGAATTTTGAAAGTTGCCTTGGCTGCACCCGATATAGTATCGGTGGCAATCCAAGCATGGTATGACAACAGGTAACTTGAACCAACAGAAGTACGATTTACACCATTCCTTCAATTAGTACAGACCTCAAAAACCGATGAGCCAGCCTCAATTGTACCTATCTCAAATCAGCCAACCGTGCAAACAATCTTTTCAAAATCTTTAGCAGATCGACACTATTTGTTTCGGTCACTCACAGGGAACGGAGCTCCTGATGCGTCAACAAAAACAATACTGCTACACCAACACTCAGGTGTTGTATTCTAAGCTCTCGAAAGTGCGTCATGGATATGGAACAAAAACTTGGGATCCCACAGCAGTTACTGAAAATTGACTCACAAACGACATACTTGATCCAAAGATTGAACTCAGTGAGCTGTCAGTCATTCGTAATGACCGTCCAGCTCACGGTGGTGGTGTTGCTCTCTACTATCAAGATTATTTGAAATGTAAGGCTCCTGCCGAATATTCCCTTGTTGTAGCCGACGAACTATTTTGCCGACTGCACCTAACAGGTCGAGATGTTGGTTCACAGAAGACGAGTGATGCTTGCCCCTTAGCAGTTATCTGTAGACCTCCGAACTCATCAGAACATACCGAAAACATTCAGTTAAACGCCCTCCGCTGTGCTGTTTCACAAAAGTACCCTCACTATCTTATAATGGATGAGTTTAATGTTCCTTCAATAACATCAATGTCTCCTAATGGGCCATCATTTAAATCGAAGCTCCTTACATTCATGGATATGGAAGTTTTGTATAACCGTGTGCATCGACCAACCAGACACCGCGGTTCAAACAAGCCATCACTCCTGGACTTGATCCTGGCTAATGAAGAGTTGGTGGTTGAATCAGTAGCATACCATCCTCCACTGAGCCGTAGCGACCATTCAGTCCTAACATTCGGTTATATGTGTTATGCCAGTATTTTTCCTAAAGAAAGAGCGACTCAACGAAATAGTGCGGACCAGTTTAGGCTGCAAAATTTAGCACTAACCGTTGACTGGGTCCCACAGACTCACAGCTCAGGGAATGATGCATGGAATGAACGGAAAGATAAACTTAACTGAGTCATACAATCAGTATCGTTTGTAGCATTACGAGCATCACTCCGGGCCAATACGTGGATCCGGAGCAGCACGTAAATGGATCAACAGAAGAGATGAAATCTGGAGGCAACATTCGCTAAGGCCACGTGATATCACATGGCAGAATTACAAAGTCGTCCGAAACCATTGCACGTCCCTCATTAGTTTCCATCTATACGCATCGCAGGAGAACGTGGTGGTGAAATGTACGAGTAACACCAAACTACTGAACAAATTTGTGAATGGCGAAAGAAGGGTTGAGCCCGGAATACCACCACTCAGGACGGCCAGTGGCTTAACAACTACTGCTGTGGATGCCGCTAACGCTTTAATCCTGCAGTTTGGCTCGGTAGCTACAAATACCTTGAAACCTTTGCCTTATCAACTCCCAACCAATGTCGTTGGCTTATCCAGCGTCACCTTTACTCCAGCGGCTGTTGTAAATTACATTCTTCCCGGGAATACAGTGCCCCTGGAATCGAAATGATCTACCAAAAATACTGAAAACCCTTTCTCCTAACATAGCAACACTACTTGCAACCTTTTTCGAGTGTCCACCTAACTCCCATACAGTCCAGTCTGAATGGAAAAATGAAATCATCAATCCAATATACAAAGGAGGTAAGCGATCCGATCCTGCCAACTATTGACCTATTATACTCCTTCCTGTTTTATCACAAGTGATGGAATCGGTAATCGCAGATGAACTGACGCGACACTGAAAGTCGGCAAATAATTTCTAATGCCCAACATGGTTTCAGACGCAGACGACCTTGTCTCACCAATTTGCTGATTACTCGGGACTTATGGACCAGGGCGGCTGATGAAGGAGTCTCTATAGATGTGATATACCTGGATTTTTCTAAAGCATTCGACAGGGTCAATCACTTCTTTCTCCTCCAAAAGCTTGCTGCCTACGGTATCAACGGTTCCCTGCTCACCTGGTTAGAAGACTACTTACACGACAGAGCAATTAAGGTAAGAGTAGCCGACACTCACTCTGCAAGCCTGTGCGTCTCCAGTGGTGTATCACAAGGATCCGTCCTCGGCCCGCTACTGTTTTTAGTCTACATTAATGAACTTCCAGCAGACATTCTATCTCCAATGCAAATATTTGCAGACTGCTAAAATATGGAGAGCAATTCGCTCAGCATCCGACCGTGTCTACCTCCAGGAAGATCTGCCTCGAATTAACGAATGGGTTGAAAGAAAGCAGCTTCCACTGAACCCTGCAAAGTTCCACTTGCCGAAGGTGCGTAGCAACTTCGTCAACACAAACCTTTGAGGCAACACGTCTGGCAACACGTGACTGGTGACCGCAACTTAGTTATAATCGTGCAAGATAGTATTGGAAATTCGCTCCAATCTTCGGAAGCATCAAGTGTGGCGAACTTGAACTTGAGACTTTTGAGGCGTGCTCTCGGCACTTTTGAGCGACGGCTAGTACCATTGCTGATTAACTCTTACTTTCGCCCTCACGTTGTATGTGCAATTCAGGCCTGGTGTCCATGGTTAAAACTAGACATTCGCCTATTGGAACAGCCCCAAAAAGAGCCACAAAGGCAACACGTGGACTATCAGGTATAAGTTACCAACTGTGTCTTTGTGTACTCGATATGTTCTCTTTAGAATACCGACAGCTTCGCGGAGATCTTACTATCACTGTCACTCTCATCTTACTGAATGGAAGCATCCGTGTTGATCACTGTTAACTCTAGCCCCTTACAAACAAAGCCCAGGCAACCAACTGCGAATAATGACGCAACACTCCAGTCTGGATTCTAGAAAGTATTTTTACTCACTTAGATTCTGTTCTTATTGGAATGCATTATCAAGCTATGTGGTGAAACCACCAGACATGACGACATTCAAAAATCGCAGACTTTCATCTAAGTGATAAACGCTACACAACAGTTTGATAAATTGGAATGGTTTAACCACTGATACTTCACATTCCAAGTTGGAACATTTGGATTTTAATTTCTTTTTCATATCCATCCTGTGCGTCTTGTAAATTTATGCTTTTCATCCCATCATACACAAAAATAACAAAATTAATTTAAAAAATTTTCTGGTTGTTTCTCTGCGCATTGGTTTTTCCTGGTAACTACTGGCAACTGAAGTGAATTACTCGCAAGCAAGCGGCTGTTTGCGAAGGTGTGAAATCCAGACCGGGCAGACTATATGTTGCGGAACTAGCATAACTCTGCCAAACTCGCGGAGATTTCGCTCGACTTAACTCAAACACACAATCGCCATACGGCGACTTAGACTGCGCAGCTAACAACCGATTCGTCCTCAGGTCTTTGAGGCTTATCTACCGTTAAACAATTGAACACTACTTAAGACACTGATGCACCCACTGTGCAAGCTGCGGCAAACCTAGCGAACTGTCGTCAGAATACTGCTGTCGTTACCGCACAAAGTCACACTATCACTATCTGAGTTTTTCTCGGGACACTATCATTGTGTGACAGCTCATGTGCCGGTCAGTCTTCCTGCTTCGGGTCTCATTGCGGTAGCGATAAGTTACGCGTTTTCGTCTCCAGTCTCAGCTCGCATCTACGTTTGGCGGTTAAGTCACGTTCTGAATTCAAGTGACTATTCTGCGCGCATGGGATACAATGGTACGTCCGGGATGTATCTACCGATTTTCATTGACGCACCGTAAATTGCCGCACATTGCGTGCCCTGAGAAAACCCCGAGGCATGCTATCGAGAGTCCGGAGATGCAATTGGATCTTACACGATACACTACGCACACAAGCGCGGCGTCTGCGTAACCCGAATTGCACGGCGCTGCAGGCGACGAGGCGCAAATTACCGATAATTGACCGATCGGTGCATTCTGGTCAGTGTTTGAGGACAGAATGTTTCGCGGACCAAAATAAGCGGTAGCATTCTTGTCATTATTCAGTTAGTCTCTGTCTTGGCAATGAAACACGAGTTTACACGCCCGTCGGTGACGTTCCTGCAACCGGAATGCGGTAGCGTGCCTGAGGCTCAGTGCGTTCAGATTATTCAGGTGCATGGCTAATGTGACTTAAATTCCACCAAAAGTGCTCGAAGTTATAACACTAAACGTTGCAAGGCGACCTGTCAGCGGTCGTCACATACTGCAATTGATGAATAAGTACCACAAAATTAGGAGTGCGTGCAACGCCAGAATACCCCGGCTGTCTGGCACTAGTACTGCAGATTTTGCAGTTTACACCGTTGTACGTGAAGTATCTGAGAGGCTATATCACAACATACGTAGAATCGCTTAGCATTGTGACATCACCTGTTATGTGGTTCAGGTATTGCATTCAAACAATTCGGATAAACGGAATACATTTTGCCCTTGGTTTTTGGATTACACGTGCATTCACTCCGTAAAGTTTATGAATGCATCCGTTTTGCATTTGCATTGAAAGGACAAACAATATTTATGGACTATTTCAAATGCACACACATACAAATCATTACATATTCATTATAGCGTAAAGCTGATGGTCTAGACTGGAACTACTCGTTCGAAAATCATTGGACCATTTTCCTTTCCAGGATGATGATCGGTAAGTTGTTTTAAATTACTCATCCCTTACTTTTGCTAACATCGTCGTACAAGGAATTGCTATAGACTTGCGTACTGCCCAAAATGGAGGCGGACGAATTTCGTATTACTATATGGTTGCAGCATGACTGTGCACCAGCACATTATGCACAATCTGTGCAAGAATATCTCTGCGAAGAATTCGGCTAACATTGGATCGGTCGAGGAGGCCCCTTGAGTGGCCCGCACGGTCACCCGATATAAATGCGCTGGATCTTTTTCTGTGTGGATAGTTAAATCGAAGAGTTTATGGCACCAAGACAATTTCCGTCGAGCAATTGCAGCAGAAAATTATGAGTGAATGCCATGCCATCACTACCGTGATATTGCAAAAGTTGCTTGTTAACTACATCAAGCGATTTCTGTACTGTAATCAGAATGCATGTGGAGACTTTCAACATCTCCTTCCATGACATATTTGTCCGTCCAACCCAGCTTCTGTACATAAATGTATCATCAGTTGCACATGAATTTAAGACTAAGTCGGTCTCCGGACGAATGGTATCAATGATGTGCCGGGGAGAACTTAATTCTATGAGCATTGCTTGCTTCTTCAAAATTTTGCGCCACTCCGAACGCCTTCATAAATTGGGGGGATGTGATGCGTAGATTAAAGTCTACCTATTAACGCCGTTGGTGTTAATTTTCTCAAATCCACACCGGATCCACAAGTAAGAGATTATTGGGGTCACTGATACGTCGTTTGTAGAGAAATTAGTTCTCGTTTATTGTGCTAGTGGATACCGATACGCTTACTTGTAGCAGAGGTCGCCGTTTTGGTACCGTGCAGCTTACCCATCCTAGTCAATGCGCCTAGTCTTTGCAACCTCAATGCTTCATATTTTGCTGCTTCATGTCTAAGATTTTGGGCTACTACCCAGATGACAGAGACTTAGTCATGCAGGTACTTTAAGAGGGAAGTTGTTAATTTTACTGTAAAAGGCTTGGACTTATCGTCTTAAATATAGTAGTCCTCTCCACTCACACGATTTGGGTTTTTTTACAATCAGGTATGCCATTACCAAGTCGCCGCTTACGCGGCGATACCGTCAGCTAAACACTCCCAAAGGTTTCAGCATTTGCTCGAATGATAGATTACTCATTCCGATGAAGTAGTTAGTTACTGTAATCATGTTAACAATTTACCTTTAAGTCTGTAGCTTGTCCTACTTGTATGAAAGATCGGAGATAACTGGACCATTTTTTAAGCAAACTTCTCAGATACCTCGTGAAGCTAGTACTTCCCACTTACCTATCACAATAATTGTTACGGTAGCGCAAGTACTCAGAAAGGATTTTGATATTTCCCAAAACTAAAACTTCTTGCACAAAACCTTGAAGGCGATTCTTAGTGTTTTTGTTACTTATTATTCAAAATCTTAGTACTAACATGGTGCTTACCTGTCAGAGGTGTTGTGCCCACCGTGAAGAGGACTGAAAAAATTTAGTGATTAACACATGAAATGGTTGCAGCAAATTCCTCCCCGGAGCAGTATAATTGGCATACACGAACAGAAAGGTGTAATAATCCCTGTTGACAACAAATAAGTTTTAGAATTACTGCAAGAACGCTAATTAAATTATGTCAACTTAAAAAGTCGCTACTGTGTTTCCCATATTTGTCTGCTGGAAGACAGTCTGCCTGAAAATAGCAATACTTCCAATTAGAATCAGTGGAAGTGCCATCTTTATTCAAAAAAGCATTTGTAGCTTGTTTGATACTTTCAGCAATCATCGGTAGTGCGAATTCCATATGTCTCACGTGGAAGTAAAACCCCTAAGTCTAAACTGTAAGTCTTTCTTTAAAGCCGCTAAACAGCGGCAGCTACAGGCATTATAGTAAATTATGAAAATCCTGTCGTCCCTTTTCCCTGTGACCGAGTGAACTGAGCAACAAAGCAACGGCGGAATCCACCTTCACAGGAGGCAGTTGGAATATCTGCTGATCCCGATAATGGAAGCTATGGATCTAAATTTCTTAATTTGAGTCTGCGACAATTGTGTGAATGTCACTGAGAAATTCTAACTATGCCAACTTGATCATCCTACTATCCCACTGTTGAAAATTATGGTAATCATGTATGGCATATTTATTAATCATGTGCACATTCAGAAAGATCTGGACCGGATTAATGAATGGGCAGAAAGCAGTCACCTACCACTTATTTCTGCAAAGTGCCACCTGCTGACAGTGCGTAGCAGTTTCAGCTACGCGTACCTTCTAAATCATTATGTTTTGAAGCAGTTGGCGTTTAAACAAAACTTAGGTATCATTGTCCAAAAAAGTCTTGGTCCTTCGCTCCTGTGCTCGAAAGCAACAAATGTGGCGAACTTGAACTTGAGGCTTTTGAGGCGAGCACTCGACACCGCGAAGCAGCAGATAGTACCAGTGTTGATTAACACATCTTCCTCCCATGTTGTATATGCGGTTTAGGCCTGGCGCCCATAGTTAAAGCGAGGTATTCGGCTCTTGAAGCTACATCAAAGAAGGGTTAGCAAGGCAACACGTGGACTTTCCGGTCCCTGTTAAGAACAGCACATTCGATTTTTTGGCGTTTTCTCCATAGAATATCCACTCCTTTGCGAGGATCTTGTGCGCACATACCGGACACTGACTTAAAACGAGCACGCAGGTGCATCACTGCTGACCCTAGCCTCCTGCATACAACATCGAGGCCATTAAATGAAACGCAGCACACCCCGTTTAAATATTAGGGAATATTTTTACTCGCTTAGAATCTGCTCACACAGGAATGCAATATTAACACATGTGGTGAGAGCACCATACATCGCGACATTCAGGAGACCGCTAGACATTAATCTTAGTGCTAAACGCTACAAAAATTATGAGAAAGTGCGACGTCTTTACTACTGATAATGCATGTTCCACGTTGAAACGATTTGGAGTTTAATTGGCTGACACATTTTCCATCCTGTAAGTCTTATAAAGTATTACATTTTACCTAATCAGGCACTATTGAAATATTGAAATATCCGGCCTAACGTAAAAGTACCGTACTAAATGTTAATAATTTCAGACTTGCACCTGCTTATCAAGGCGAAATTGACAACATCCGTGCGTATATTCCTCCTAAATGAGCACAACTCTGTTAATCTAAAATTACCTTTTAAACATTTCTCACTGCACTTGAATTAAGCAAACTATCTAGTATAAACTTTGGTCTGATAAGTGTGGGAAAGGAAAGCAATAATTTAAAGTGCTATTTGTGAACAATAACATTTGTATACCATAACAGACTGACTGTGTTTGTGAATCGACCAATCAAGCTGAATTAAATAGCTGTCCACTTTAAAGTGCTTCCTCTACATTGTTTGATAGTTATTGACATCTATAACCGGTTGGAGTCTAGTGACAGCACTACTCCTCAGCTATTTAGGTCACCAAAAATGCACCAGGGATTAAGTGCCACATAGACCGATTCTATCAAGGATAAGTGCGCCGCAGAAAAACTAGCTCACTGGCTAATAAAGAAAAGTTCAGCGCTGCGTCAATTGAACAAACTCAATAGTCTTAAGGATTACTTTAAATATTTGATGAATTGGATAACACCAAAAGGTCTGCTATGTCTGTGCTTCACTAGGTGTGTAATCTTTGTTCACTAATCTTCAGCAACACAGGAACACGGAGTACATCCGCGAACTACCTGGGCATGCCGGTTATTCCTTAGCAATTCCTGTCGGACTTCTAAAACAATCACTGCTGTTGTGTATCTAAAATGTTAGTTTCCACTTACAACATAGGTCATACCGTCAAACAGATGGAGTACGGATGGGAAGACGACTAAGCCCCGTGCTCGCAGATTTCTTAAGCTGATCACAGAAAGGGGCATATTCAAAAAGTAGTCATGATGGCATAAAATAAGCGCTATGGGAATGACATACTAGTCATTTTTCATCGCAACAGCAGATGGTGAACTTAGTGTAGCAGCTTAACAAAGCATAAGCTAATTTGCAGGTAAAGTGTATTGGAACCGAAAAAATGTCTACCATTCCTAAACATTTTAATTTCTCTCAGGGTTGAAGAACAAATACAGAGGTACGTCTACAGAAAATCTACAAGTTCCAGTAAAGAACCGCAATTCTTTAGATAAACTGAAGTGCAGAACAAACTGATATTTGTGAACACATAAGTTAATCGCCCTAAAGAAATTTCATCGGCTTAATATCTGGCCGACAAGCTAAAAAGATGTCAAAAGATTAGCCTTCTACTCACTTAATACGAAAAACGTCACTCATTCGGGAAGGAAGCAGCGTGCACTTACTCGCCAACTATCCACTAGTAGATGTTGGCCTATCTCAAAATGTCTTAGCAAGTCATATGGGTGCGGAACGACCCTATGCATGCATGTGGGTACATGTGTACTTGTCAGTATCGTCCGTCGTGTAAGCACTGGATCAGGCGCGGATGGTTGAGTTGGAGTCAACCTAGGGCACGTCACAGAGCAAGTTCACCGATCGATACATACGGTGTGTCGGACTGGTTGGAAGGGAGACAAGCGTGTAAAATCGAAACAACAGTGCCTCATTAACAGGCTACTGTGGTAGAATTGTGATTGCACTTTCAAAGGCATAACTGACCTGAGCAAGGGGCGTGCAATAGGTGATAAGTTGTATCCCAGCTAAAAACAAAAATGTTATTGGCAACGCTCTTGAAGACTGAAAGTTACGTTACAACAACCTTCCTCAACTACATGGGCATTCCTTACAATTAGATCTTGCACATATGAATTGTGGCGTTTTGAGAAAGGAGTCATGAAAAGCTATGCCGTCCAAAGACTACTCGCTGACGCATAGCATATTCTCACGTCGCAGTTGCAGGAAACAAGTGTGATTACGCTGCCCAATTTGTCTCAGGCGTGAACATGAGCGTTCATTCCAGCATACTCACTGCTGAGGAAATGTTTCATTAGCACGGAACTGAGAAGCTGCACTTCTAGCTAATATCTGATCCTCGCGGATACTGAGAATCACGTATTGCACAAAGCGCGAAGCTCATGTGTTAGGAAAGAGTAATGACAAATCGTAGGACCACAGCCCACGCATGTAGATTCTCACTCATAATGTGCAACACAAGCCCGTTATGACTTTGTTAACCTCTCTGTCACATTATTCAGGAAACTCTGAAGATCGAATTAACAGCATCGAGAAGCCAAGCTTTCACGAACTGTATCTTTATTTAAAAGTTGTTATTCCATCTTTATTTTCCCTTTGTGTGATCGGTATGTTACTGTTTGGAAGCACTTATCCCAAGCCGGAGTCTGTACGCTGAAGAACAGAATACAAATACGAAACCTGGATGCCACATCTGACAGAACCAACACCTTCACATCCTCCCTGTGGTCATTAGACATAATTATTTAGAAGCAAATTTTAGCATTGTGAATCAAGTTGCATAGAAGTTGTCAGTCTAAACGCTGTCGAATCAGCTTTGCTCGTAGATTTCATTCTTTACCGACGCACATTTGGCTCCATTTGCCCGCGAAACAATGTAGTCCAGAAAACAGTGATAATGCTGCACACTTACACTAACCTAAACAGCATTATACGGTGATATGTCCGTCAATGATGAATATGCTCATTGTGACTGCCGACGTTTTGCTTGCACTGCGAAAATCACCTGAGACAATGCAATGTAATCTTTTGCAATAGTTTCATGTTAATGGCGCTTTATTCATGGACAATACTGTCTTTCAGTGGTTTCCAGAGAAGTATGTGTTGTCTTTTATAATCTTCTTTTCGTAAAACCCCATAAGAAGAAAAGTAAGGGGTTCAAAGCTGGTGACCAGGCAGGCCAAAACTTTGGACCTCTGCGACAGATCCACCGGTGGCCGAACACCTTCTTAAGATAATGACGAACTGTTTGTGCATAATGTGCAGGTGCGTTAAGTTGAAGCTATAACAGCTGAATCGAAGTGCTAAATTAGCTAAAGATCCTCGTTGAAAACATCTCTACCTTTAGCTCTTGCGCAATTTGCCAGCGATAATTCCCTTACCATGTGAGAATCATGATATGCAGAGGAATGGCAGTAAGGATAATTGAGTTAGTTTACACCCACGAGGTTAACATCATAGCTGCAACGGAAGCGCGTTACCCTGGCTTTCAAAAAACCGCATAAAGCAGCCTACCGTGCTTTAACGGTTTCGTCCACTGTCGTCAAATTACAGTAAACATCAACCGCGACACATGCACCCTGTCGGACAATTGAAGGATCGCTCGTTTCTTACGTACCCTTCTTGTTCAATTTGCTCGTAGCGTTCATTCAACCCCGACACTGTATTAGCACCATTTCCCATCGCAGCTATATGGTGGTGCAATCAATTGTTAAGCATTATACATGTGTGTACATGAAGTATGTTTTAAGAGCAAAACGTCACGGAAGTAGATGTTCAAAATGACCACTGTCGTTTCGCTTGCTTCACAGTTTTCGCCCGGATGCTATTTGCTAGCATCTTTTGCAAAGTGTCCACCAATATACAGCGGCATTCGTTTACAATGTCCCGTTACAGTTTCTCCAGACAAGTTTCCTAGTTTTATACACCCAGTGTTTCAAGTACCCCAAAGGAAGAATTCCAGGGTGTTCAAATCATGAGACCGTGCAGGCCAATCAATAAGCCCTATACGACCGATACAGCGATTCCCAAAGTTTCCTTAAGGTAATCACATACCGTTTGTGTAGTATGGACAGGCGCACCATCCTGCTACCACCAACCGGTACTTAATTAGCCTTCAGGCTGCAGCTGTGGAACGATCTTGGACTGCAACATATCTTTGTATTAAGATGCTAAGAAATGTGAACCGTTAGTCCAGTTACAAAAAAATCGTTATATGTCACATACTTGGAAAAGAAAAATGGTCTGACAAATTTTCGCACGGTCAACCCAAATCAAGTCATGAGAAGTGCACCATGTTGCACACACGAAGCGATGCATTGCCGTGGGTTATTGGTAGTCCAAACATGCCGCTTCTCCTTATTAGGGAAAACGGGCTTCTGATGCATATTATGAGTGAGAATCCACATGCGTGGGCTGTGGTCCTACGATTTGTCATTACTCTTTTCTAACACATGAGCTTCGCGCTTTGTGCAATACGTGATTCTCAGTATCCGCAAGTATCAGATATTAGCTAGAAATGCAGCTTCTCAGTTCCGTGCTAATGAAACATTTCCCCAACAGTGAGTATGTTGGAATGAACGCTCATGATCCCGCCTGAGACAAATTGGGCAGCGTAATCACACTTGTTTCCTGCAACTGCGACGTGAGAATATGCTATGCGTCAGCGAGTAGTCTTTAGACGGCATAGCTTTTCATGACTCCTTTCTCAAAACGCCACACTTCATATGTGCAAGATCTAATTGTAAGGAATGCCCATGTTGTTGAGGAAGGTTGTTGTAACGTAACTTTCAGTCTACAAGTGCGTTGCCAATAACCCTTTTGTCATTAGCTGGGATAACACTTATCACCTATTGCACGCCCCTTGCTCAGGTCAGTTACGCCTGTCAAAGTGCAATCACAATTCTATCGCAGTAGCCTGTTAATGAGGCACTGCTGTTTCGATTTTACACGCCTGTCTCCCTTCCAACCAGTCCGACACACCGTATGTATCGATCGGTGAACTTGCTCTGTGACGTGCCCTAGGTTGACTCCAACTCAACCATCCGCGCCTGATCCAGTGCTTACACGACGGATGATACTGACAAGTACACATGTACCCACATGCATGCATAGGGTCGTTCCGCACCCATATGACTTGCTAAGACATTTTGAGATAGGCCAACATCTACTAGTGGATAGTTGGCGAGTAAGTGCACTCCACTTCCCACCCGAAGGCTTGACTTTTTTCCCGCATTAACAATGTAGGTGGACTGGACATCTCGGACATTCTTTAGGGTTAATTACAACTACGTGCACGTTGATAGGTTAGCCTTACATTTTTATAGATATACGCAGGCAATAGCGAGATGTAATGAACTTAGTGTAAATAGCAGCCAGTTAAATGATGGATAGCGGGTTGTCTTCCAATGGTGACTTCCCTTTATTAATGGCCTCCAAGTTCTTCCTTTTATGTAAGGAATGAAATTTCCACGCCGTTGCATTTATGTTCATTATCTGAACTCGTATTTTTTCTTTACCTCCTACGAAGAATCTTTGCTTATCAAGGCCATTTCATGCCGAATTTTCCATTTCCTGTTTGCCTGCGGATCTCTTTACACTGGCCGCATTGATCGGTCTTTGTCTTCTTGATTAGAGGTGCAGTTGCCTATGTGGATACAACTTGACCAGCAAATCTGCCTCCTTGTATCATCACACTTGCACATGCCCCCAGGCTTCTCACTAGGTAAATAGATCCTGGCCGCGCGTCACCAGATACGGCGTTCACAGTCGTGTTAAGTCACGCTGATCCTCGCTTCTACGGTTTCGCCGAGGCTGTGGCAATAATTCGCTAGGCTCTAAACCAGTGTTTTCGGAAATAGATATTTATGAGCTTAAGGCTGTCCTGGATATAGTGGTGGATCTTCCACCATTCCTTTTACAATTCAAGCATGTTTTGTCATACTCGTAATTAGTTATATTATTGGAAAACGGTTTTCGGTAATGGCACTGTGGAGACAATACGAAATACATGCATTCACTAGCTCTCGTCATCTTAACACATTGTTTTAGTTATTTCTAGATAGATGTTTCACAACCAAAATTTTGAGCGCAGCTAGTATCATCTAGTCTATCAATGGCATCACTCTGTATCACATTCCCAGCTGTCTCTACCTGTAGTGATTATGCGGAAGAGATGTGATCTTTGGACTACGGTACTGGCGGTCGACCACACATAAAACTATATCATGCAATTTATGTCCATAGTGGCTCGACTGACTGAATCCTACAAAGAAACAGAGAACTGCTCCAAACCCATTTGCATGTAGATACCAGCACACACCATGCTTTGAACCTTTCGCCGTCAGCAACACAGAGCATTTTTACTGCTGTCTATCTATCTTTAAGCTTTACATCAGCAACCTACATTTTACACCAGTCCGTCATTAGTAACAATATCCTGACACTAAAATACGAACACATATTACGTTTCTCGACTGAAATGCCATACATATTCATGTAAAATCGTTGAACTGGAACAATATGTTCTAATCCTTCTAAGGTCCAAGTATCGTAGCTGTGGTAGGAACGGTAGGTCAAGCAAAATATGTGTGTACGCAACCACCAACAAACGTAACTATTCATGCTGTAAGTATTTTGTCATATCTAGTGACTCGTGTCCCTTTCACATACTTCTGAATCCACTTTTGGTGTGCAAGAATAGATGTGGTGAATTTACCCCTGGGAGTATCATTTTCTTGCAGTCATCCAGGATTTTGACCATTTCCTCGCCCTCTTCAGGTGCCTCACGTGGTATCAGATTTTGTAAGTAGCCAGGTTTGATGGTAGAAAAGTCAGGTAGAACTGGAAACTGATTCTGTAGAATCCCGTTCCAGTAATTTCGTATGAATTGGAGAACTTCACTACCATCTTCCATAACTTGTTCTGGATCCATGGTGTCTATAAATGCAGACAGAGTGGATATAACAGGTTCCGCGACAAATCGAGTTATTACTGGAAGCTAAACAACCATGGTTGGGCAACATCTTGTTCTACGTTACGACATTGCATATAATGTGTAGCTTTTGATCGGTCGGTACTCTTACTTCAATTTTGAACACTGGTTCCTCCAAAAAGTAGAACATGAAACACTACCATAATTCTCTAGACGTGATATGATAATGTGACTGAATCCTTAAAGAACTTGATAAAAGGTAAGATACTAGACGATAAAATGCACTATGACTCCCTGTGTCAACTAATAGGGGTTCAAGCAAAACCAGGCAGTATGATGCGCCTTGTTCGTCACCCAAACTCCGTACACTACGGTGAACCGCAGTTACTCCAGGTGACATTTCAGTCAGGTATTGATGCAGAGACATTTCTGTTGTCAGCCATTTGCCTCCGTACAACCACATGCACTGTTCGAATATTTCCAAATGTTCCTTGGAGCGAACTCCAGGAACACAATAAAACTCCGTATGACTTCTGTAAACAACAAGACACAAAATCTATCCTTATTCATAATGTCCCCGAACTTCAATCACTAAGAGAGCTAGAGGTCAAAGCGCATGCCTGGGATGAATGGCGTTTTATTCGTGTAGTACTCTCACTCGAAAATGTTATCGCTAATTCGACATCAAATTTACCGCTTTCACCTAACTACAATGGATGGGTCGCCCGAGTGATTAAAGTATCACTGCACTCCGAACTGATGGTAGAACATGTGATTAAATTGTGGCACAAAAAGCGTAAAAAGCTGCAGTCCGAAATACATATGAAGGCAATAGGCACCGGGCCGCAGATAAAAAATGTAACACTAAGTGAGAAACTTATCCATACAATCCTGTCACCGCATACCTCAGAACGGAAACAATGCCAAAACATACCGACAGCTGAAGGAGGACAGGATGATCACCCTCTTGTTGGTGCTAAGAGCTCTATACAACAATTTGAGCTGGTCTTAGGGCCTTTGTCATCGGTCGTACAAAAAACGACCGGCAGCCGACCCCGCATGGGTCGACATAGACCCTCACTGGAAACCAGCATTCAAATACACGCTTCTGACCACCGATGCCCTCATCTGCTTGTATACCAATGTACAAGGTGTTCTCAGCAAGCTAACCGAACTTCGTATGCGTCAGGCCTCCACGCCTTGGGACCTAGTTATGGTCACGGAAACATGGCTAAACACGGAGATCACGGATGCTGAGATTGCACTACCCGGCATGCATTCCAAACGAAACCATTGACCTAGCAGAGGAGGGGAGTGCTATTGTATTATCGATCCGACCTGTATGTTGGTGTCAATGAGAACCCAGAAACGCAAGTCCTCGACGGTCCTTGGTGTTGCACTCCCCTAAGACTTGGTGATGTGTGTTTACTAGCAATAGTTTACCGCCTTGGAAACGGAACAATATCTAGCTTCTGTGATGAAACGTGTCATGTCACGACCATGAAGTCACCTCCTTCTAGTGGGGGAGTTGTAACCTACACGCAATGGAAATTCCAGCACCGCACAGAGAACAATTCAAGGCTGCTTTGTAAGAGGTGATCGCCGCTGTACTTCCGTACAACCATGTCACCACTTCTGCGCGATTTCGAACGAGTGACACTCCGTCTGTTTTGGACCTTGTCCTCCCCAGCGAAGAACTAATGGTCGACACCGTGACCATAGATGTACCACTTGGTCGTAGAGATCACGCGATATTGCTCTTTTGTTACGCCTGTTATTCCGAGTACATCAGTGAGAACAAGCTGGAAACTGTCGAAATTCGTTCAAGAAACAGATTGATCCTTCCTGGCCGAGAAGCCGCGCAATGTAGCCTGGATTTTGTTCGTCACCCAATTCACTGAGCTAGTAGCAAATGCATCAGAAAGCAAAGTCCTTCGCCCGAAGCATATGTATTTGTTCCAGAGGAGGCGTACTAGACAATGCATAGCCTTAAGTGATTCAGCCTGACGCGCTTACAAAGTCTGTCCAAGTAACCTGACCTGGGGTGCTTACACAACCCAACAAAACCACTGCGTCAAGTTGATCCGCGAAGAAAAACTGCAGCACCAAGAGGATTTAGCGTCGAAATTCAATACAAATCCCAAGTTGCTGTATAGACACGTCAACAAACTCCGCAGAGTGCAGCGCGGGATCCCGGTTTTACGTGCAACAGATGGTCTTGCGCAAACCGCACAAGGTGCAGCCAAAATGCTTTGCCAACATTTTATCCATACTTTCCGGAGTAAATCATCATTTCATCCGCTTTTTAAACAGATTCCATTGACACCAGGATTAAACCACGCATCGTTCACGGCAGCTAATGAGATGAAAACACTAATGTCATTGCTCGTGCACAGCTCACCTGGCGTGGACGACTTCAAGCAAAAAGCATTGAAGACAATGGCCATGAACCTTGCCGAATCATAAGCTCGGTTCTTTCAACGTTGTCTCGACGGAATGTAGGTTCCGACAGTGTAGAAACATAGACTAATCAGTCCTATTTAAAAAGTGGTAATTGTTCGGAGCCCTCGAACTACCGTCCAATCAACCTCCTGCCACATTTATCCAAAATAATGCAACGTATAATTGCAGAGGCGCTCATGGGATATCTTGAAAGCAACAACCTCCTAATGTCACAAAAACGCGGATTCCGCTGAAATCGATCCTGCATTGCAAACTTGCTTCTAGCCCGAGCAAGCTGGACAGAGTCAGCCTGTGCCAAATTAGGAGTCGACGTTGTTTACCTGGACTTCTAGAAAGCGTTCGATCGTTTGGACCACCGCATTCTCCTGCACAAGCTTCGAAGCTATGGAATCGGTGACCCTATACTCGGTTGGATCGGCAACTTCCTCGCTCAACCTCAACTGAATGTGAGTCCGCAGCTCCATTTTCGACCCAATTGACGTCCAGTGTGGCGTACCTCAAAGATCAGTACTGGGGCGACGTTTATTCCTTGCATTAATTAACGATCTTGGCAGTG
Organism: Dicrocoelium dendriticum; assembly: GCA_944474145.2. Classification (NCBI taxonomy): domain Eukaryota; kingdom Metazoa; phylum Platyhelminthes; class Trematoda; order Plagiorchiida; family Dicrocoeliidae; genus Dicrocoelium; species Dicrocoelium dendriticum. The sequence continues at coordinate 187,832,802 of OX104064.1, forward strand.
TACTGCAGTTGCATTTTTTACTATTTGCAGATGATATCAAAATTTGGGATGATATCAGGACATGGAAGGATCACATGGCATTGCAGAGCGATCTCGACAGGGCTTATACGTTGTCATCCGACAACCTGCACCAGTTCAACGTGACCAAGTGCAAAGTCGTAAGCACACCACATCAGCTTATCTAAGGATATCGACTTGGGGACCAGTAGTTACAACGTGCTTCCCATGAAAACGACCTCGAGGTGATCGTGCAGGACGACCTTGGTTGTTCGATACAGGCTGAATGTTCATTAAAAGGAGCCAGTCAATATCATGGACTCTTAGGGATGGCTTTCGACAATTTTGCGCCATCAATCTTTTCGCAAATGCTGAAAACCTACGTGAGGCCTCACGTGGAATATGCGATCCAGACCTGGCGTCCCTGGCGCATGCGCGACGTCGAAGCACTTGAAGCTCCGTAACATAGAGCGACCAAACTCGTTAGAGGTAAGTTTCATCTCTCCTACCAACGTAGACTGCAGTCTCTGAGATTGTACATCGGTGAATATCGACGTTAGAGGGGAGATCTAATCATGTTTTACTTAATACTGACGAACCCATCTCACCCATCTCGCAATCTGTTGCAGCTTAGCCAAACTACAAACCTGAGAGGTAGGCAGCACAAACTGACTGTGCCCTACCATGGACTTGCTTGTCGAGGCAATCTTTTCTCCCTCCGTGTGTCCCGTGCCTGAAATGCCTTTCCGACTCCCGTTATCCTTGCCCGTACATTAACGCTTTTCAAAAAACGCCTTGATAAAACGCTTTCCAACTGGCATTACTCGATATAGTCCGTTTTACTTGGAGGACGAAACAGCACAAACATAACCATGTGCTTAACGTTCATCTCCGCAACGTGGCGGTGAGGATACATACAGTAGTGTCCAAGTGATTAGACTGGATGTAGCTTAACTGGATTAACCTATCACATCTGTCAAATGAAGAAACAAACGAGCGAGCGCTGTCATTTTCTGTTTTCATTTCTCACGCACTTACTGAACTATAACAGCTCTCTATATTATTTTGCGTGTGCACATCTCATTCCCACTTGAAACTATCCTTATGCAGTAGTGCATTTAACTTAGTGGAAGCTTGAAATAACGAGTTACATTGTCGATGATCCTACAAATGTTAATTTTTACTCCAACTATCCAACGGGGCTCGTCAAGCACATGCGTATTTAACCATGCTAAATCATTGTTCCTTGTTTATTAGTTCCAATCATGTTAAATTAAAGTATACGACAGGAAATGTATATTTTGCTTAGCGTTTGTCAAATATGGGCTAACTAAATACATAGCTCGAAGTCAACGGCGTAATTAGTTTCGTTAGGCCTGTAAGCATGCTTGAAAAGCAAATGTTTCGATAACGGTAGAATATTATCGCAACTGTTGTTTAATAGTAAGGGGCATTTTTAACTCCTCTGATAGCAACCCATTTAACTGTCATGTATATTCACATGTACTGATGAAATATCATCTTGTTTAAATATTCTTGCATCTTCCCCCGCCCTTATTTCTGTACAAAATTTTTTGCAAGTATCACAGCTGCCAAGTTGCATACATATAAGCAGGTGGAGGAATCAATGAACAATGAACAATGATTTATCACGGGATAAAAGCAAGTGCTTGACACGTCCCGTAGGATGGTTGAGGTGAATATGATAAAATCAAAATATGTCTGGGTCATCTATCGAACGTCTGCCGATATGAATAGTTTGATAAGCAACATCAGTGTAAAATTAAAATAAATTATCGGGCGGAAACATGCAGAAAGACACAGGGGTGCAGTGATCATGGAGGTAAAGAGTGAGAATAGTAAAATATGGTCGCTCACTTAGGTCCATTTGATACATAAAGCCTGTGGAAATTCATCCTTGGCGTAATCCACAGTAGGGGAATTTAGGTAACAAAATGTTGGGAGCTAAGAGCGACATCTAATCGTTTTTTGAAAACATCCAGGGTAGGAGAGGATACAACTAAGTCAGGAAGTGAGTTCCAAGGTTTGCAAACCCGAAGGGAAAAGTAATTCCGTCGACACTCTAGACGGCTATATTGTTCCTGCAACTTTAGGCAGTTACCCCTGAGCTGCGTGTTGTGGCTACGTTTCAGCAAATGGCTGCATACGTGATTGGGGTCACTCAATATTTGATAGGCTAATATGAGATCACCGCGCAGTCTTCGATAGCGCCCGCTGAAAATTCCCAACAACTTCAGCCTTCGGTGATAAGAGTGGTAGCGCAGGCCCTGCACATTCTTTGTTGCTCTCCGTTGTGGTGCCTCTATCGCTTCTAGGTCGCGTTTCAACCAAGGTTGCCAAGCTTGGATAGCGTATTCAACATGCGGGCGCACGTAGGCATTGTGCATCATTGGGAAGATTGATGGGTCAAATCTCCCGAATGCTCTTCGCAGCATGCCGACATGCTGGTTGCCTCTTTTCGCAGCTACCTCAGCCTGTTTTGAACAGTTGAGGTCGCTCTGTACGATCACACCTAGGTCACGTTCCTGGGAGCTATTCTGCAGTCCGTTGGTCCCAAGTGAATAGGTGTAGTTATGACAATGGCGTAATTGTACGACGCGACATTTGTCTACATTGAACGGTAGGGCGTTTTGAAGTGACCAGTTAGACACCTTGTTAAGATCGCACTGGAGCCGTTCATGGTCTTCCGGTCATCTGATCCTTCGCAATATCTTGATATCATCAGCGAAAAATAAGAAATCGGAAGTAATTGATCTCGCCAAATCGTTAATGAACACCAAGAATAGACGAGGTCCAAGAACCGAGCCTTGTGGTACTCCGCACGCCACATCGATTGCATCAGACAACGATTCTCGGACTCTCACCACTAGCCGTCGTTCTTGTAGAAAATTGTCAATCCAACTCAGGATTGGGTCGCCAATGCCGTAATTCCGAAGCTTGTAAAGGAGAATGCGATGGTTGAGGCGATCAAATGCTTTTGAAAAGTCCAAGTAGATGACATCGACCCCTACTCCAACATCAACAGCTTCAGTCCAGCTATTACGTGCAATTAATAGGTTAGTATTACACGAATGCTTTTGACGAAAGCCATGTTGCTCTGGGGCTATTAAATTGTGGCTTTCCATGTATTTCATCAGCGCGTCTGCGATGATTGATTCCATCACTTTGGATAGTACTGGAAGTAGTGTTATTGGACGGTAGTTGGCAGGATCAGTGCGGCTACCTCCTTTATGAATAGGAGTGATGACCCCTTCCTTCCATACTGGTGGAATCTGGTTCTTCTCTAGACATCGCTGATAGAAAATAGCCAGTGGTGCTGCTAGATCACTGGCTACTGCCTGTAGAGCCTTTGGTCGGATATTGTCAGCTCCGGGAGAACTGTGGATACGCAAGGATAACAACTTCTTCAACACAGCTTCCGCAGTGAAGGTGATGTTTTCTAAACCAGGTGAAGGAGTAGTAGGAATGAGGAGAATGTTCGTGCTCGTTACCTCCTGGAAAGTTTTGGAGTAGTGAAGCCGTAGGAGATCAGCTGCTTCCATTGCTGATCGCGTGCACCCATCAGCCGTGACTAGTGCTGGAATCCCTCGCTTTACCTTTCGAAGGCCGTTAACGTGCCTGTACAGGAGTTTGCGGTTCGTACAGAAGCGCTTCATTAACTTCTGCTGGTGAGTGACCTTGTCTTCGCGGATCAGTTTCACACAGAAGTTACGATGGGTCACGTATGCAGTCCATGTTTCGGCATTCGGACAGTCCTGGTGATCTCGCCATGCCAAATCCCTCCGGGACATATATTTACGTGTCCTGCTCCTCAGAAATGAATTACGCTTGTTTTTAGGTTGGAAGGACTTCTCCTCTGATGCGTGCGCTACCAGTGTACTAAACGTCCTTGTAAATGTTTCCCAGGCAACATCTGGGGGGCATTCGGTCAAGAAAGTCCAGGATGTATCCTTAACAAGCTTAGACAACACATTGTAGTGTGTGACAGTATGCACTCTCTCAAGCTCCTTTTCAGGGTACTCCGCATAGCAAATATAGTCAAAGAGTAGAGTAACATGATCACTACGACCCAGTGGTGTGCTTGTAATTATCCCGTCAATCATGAGTTCTTCGTTAGTGAGCACAAGATCCAGTATCGACGGCTTGTTAGCAGTTCGAAATCTGGTGGGAGAGGTTACGTGGTTGTAAAGAGGGTGGCTAGCAATAAGCTCTTGCAAGCAGGCTTTAAACTGCATACCATCGGTTGCCGGCGTTTCTATGTCATGCACGTTAAAGTCTCCAGCGATAAGAATGTGGGTGTAGGACTTGTTAAAGCAAACTGGAAAACGTTGTTCAGTTTGGAGTCCATTTCCGAAGTTGAGTTTGGCGGGCGGTAAATCACGGCTAGTAGACATGTGCCCTTGTTTCGCAACCATAGGCGGCACCAAAGCGAATCGGGTGCTCTGAGTTCTGGGTGGTCGATGACTTCACATCGGAGGTTTGTATTGTAATAAAGAATCACACCGCCTCCCCTTCCGGTTCTATCGGTCCGAAGCAGTGACATACCGGGTAAATTGATCTCAGAGTCGGTTATCTCAGGGTTTAACCATGTCTCTGTAATCATGACGAGGTCCCGCGGTTGTGAGGCATGGAGTTCTCTAAGTTCTGCCAGCTTGCTTAGAAGGCCTTGAGCGTTTGTATACATGCAAGATAGGGCTTTTGTTGTTAGGAGTTCATTGATAGATGTCAAGTTTGTGTTCGCTTTTAAGCCGGCCGTTAGGTGGCCGGCAATTAATCGTTTTTTGGTTTAGGTATTTCAGTCGTGTTGTATGGCATTATTAAGCGTTCCTGAACAGAAGTTTCACTGGTGCTGTGCTCGGTCCTCCTGTGTGCCGTGGGCGCAGTTGTGTTGGTCTCTCCGCAGGACTGTGCAGATAAGGAATTTGCTGCGTTTGCAAGTTCCGTTGAATTGCTTCCGACTTTTGATCGTACACCTGCTGCTTTTAGCCGGATCTCTGTTGGCAGCCTAGATCGAAACTTTAACCAGCTATCTAACAGAACTTGCGTCATTCCCTCGGAGTGTAGTGTTAATTAATTAGCCTTGGACCGCAGCCCTTGTAGTTAGGTGATGACGGCACTCTTGTCAGGGATTTGGCAATAACATTGTCTACAGAGAGTGCTTCGCGGATGTTGCACCACTGCTCTCGGTCATGAGTTTGTGCATCGTGATCAGAAGAATGCAGAAGCTCGGGAACTCCATGAACAAATATGGTTCTCTTGCTATCTCTATTAGCAATACCGTGTTGCTCCACTGCTTCTTTTGCGCGGTCTTTCCAAGGTAGATCAGGCAATATGCGTACTCCGCTCTGTGAGTTGCGGAGACGAACTGCTGAGAGCAGGACAGCCTCTGTCTCATCTGCTGAGTTTAGTGTAACTCGAAGAATTCGAGGTTCACCCGAGTGCACTGAGGTCGGGTGACGGGCTACGCGTTGCAGCATTGCAGGCTCAACCCGAAAGTTAATTGCCTCGCAGATGGAGTAACCTATCACATCTGTCAAATGAAGAGACAAACGAGCGAGCGCTGTCATTTTCTGTTTTCATTTCTCACGCACTTACTGAACTATAACAGCTCTCTATATTATTTTGCGTGTGCACATCCCATTCCCACTTGAAACTATCATTATGCAGTAGTGCATTTAACTTAGTGGAAGCTTGAAATAACGATTTACATTTTCGATGATCCTACAAATGTTAATTTTTACTCCAACTATCCAACGGGACACGTCAAGCACATGCTTATTTAACCGTGCCAAATCATTGTTCCTTGTTTATTAGTTCCAATCATGTTAAATTAAAGTAGACGACAGGAAATGTATATGGGCTAACTAAATACATAGCTCGAAGTCAACGGCGTAATTAGTTTCATTAGGCCTGTAAGCATGCTTGAAAATCAAATGTTTCGATAACGGTAGAATATTATCGCAACTGTTGTTTAATCGTAAGGGGCATTTTTAACTCCTCTGATAGCAACCCATTTAACTGTCAGGTATATTCACATGTACTGATGAAATATCATCTTGTTTAAATATTCTTGCATCTTCCCCCACCCTTATTTCTGTACAAAATTTTTCGCAAGTATCACAGCTGCCAAGTTGCATACATATAAGCAGGTGGATGATCGAACAGATGTCGAGCTGAGCAGATTGAGAGAACAATGATTCTATAGATACCGCGATTCAGATGCAGGACGTGGCCGTCAGCGGCATTGACGGTAGCAGATTTCCCCAAAATTCTTTATTTTCGTGGTTTCTAAGCAACGGAACCTTGTTATCAAAACACTTACCAAATACCTCAACCGTTTTTATATTCCCACGGTATTGATGTAACATTCGGCTGATACTTGGCAAATATTCTTAAAATTAATTCTTACCTTGCTTAACCGACAGCACTTAGCTACGCTAAAATTAATCATTTAACCCTTTGAATCCTGCATTAATTTACCCATAGCTCGACATGAAGGACAAAAGTTTATTCCACACAAGGTACAGCAAAGTATGGGAGTTTTGCCCCTACTAAATTTTGACAGATGGCTAGTGTGCGTATCCTTGGGAGTACCGTCAAGAAGGACGCTTACTCTGAAGCTGTATTACAATTTAAACAAAGTAATTGTTATAAGTGTCGCCAGGACGTAAAGAGTTAATCCGGACTCCGGTCTAGTCTAGCGATTTCCGGTTCAGTAAGATCTTCGAATTTGACCTCACCCACACTCCACTCATAGTACAGTTTTCCTGTGTACCTGAAAACACCAGCAGTACTGCGTCAGCGTTTTAAAAGAAAGCTACCTGAATGAGGTGAAAATCTTTAACGCGTGAAGTTGAGTACAAATTATGACAAAATTAGTCAATCGATAAATAAATGTCGATAAATGTCAATCTGCAACATCAGGACAGGTACTGTGAGCTTATTGGCAACACGTCGCGCACCAAGCAGAAGACATGTGTTAAAATTTGCGCACTTAATCGTCAGCCCTCGGTAGCTCATGTGGTAGAGCAACGGACCGGAAATTCGTGGACCGGGGTTCGTCTCCCCGTCAAGGCATATTATTGTGGGTGAATTTTAATCGTTGCTTCTACTTTCTTCGAAATGTCGATTTCCCAGGAACAAATCAAACTATCACACGTAAGTTACCCGAATGGAAATGTGACCGGTTATAACATGCACAGCTGATTGTGCATATGCACACACCCACTGATTGATATTGTGCGACCCCGCTTCTATCAGTTTCCTTGTATTCTTCCTGATGGAATTGACGTAAAACGAATCGCTATTTTAGCTAATGTCACGAAGCGCGACAAGGCAAGACTTGCGTGCGGCAAGGCCAAGTGTGCGCTGTCTCACTGATTGCTGAAACCTTGTAATAGCTATCTTGTGTCCATAGATGTCTGACAACGTCATGAAATGTCGAGATTATATTATTGCGTTTTATAAGTGTAATCAGCATATAGTTAACCAAGCGCAGTAAACCAGTAAACGAACTAAGCCGTAGGCAGCCGTAAGTAAGTGATTAGGCTGATTTGGTGAAAATGGATAGACGTTTGTACACCAAATATCATTTGTTTGAAATGCTAGTGTTTTATGTGTATCCTTCTTGTGGCGTACAGTGCGTAAACGCGATCTAATAAAGATCGGTCTGTACTGTGAAAAGCAAAGTAAAATGTTGGCTACCCCTCAAAGCACGTTGGTCAGATTTGTGATGTTCGCTCAAGATTACTTATGAGTGGAAGGAGAAGTACTTCCAATAAAGCCTCAATTAGAGTGCATGCTGCTTGGCGATTTTTGTTACAATACTTTTGTAACCGATTATTGAGGATGACTGGGATAAATAAGATGATGCTCTACCAACTCGAAAATATACGCACCAACTCTGGCTTCTTTTTTGTAAGTTATACGTCGTTTTAGAGTCAATTAGAGCTGCATAAATGCTGGTGTAAATAACCGTTTAAACGAGTAGCAAACTTACTAATCCGCGCAAATACTGTAGCTTCATTAGAGGTGGTCAACGTTTACCATATTCAAACAGTTTAAATGTACTAAGCAAGTGTGAGGCACGTCACGTAGCCGCAAAACGTTCTAATTTATATATGGTGTAAATAACTCAGAGTAAAAACGATCTTGGAACGTCACTAGGCAATGCTGTAAGCTTAGAGGTTTTCACCGAAATATGACAATAAACCAGTAGAGGTTAACTGTGTCTCAAACTAATTTGCTTAAAAGTGCAAGAAGGAAAAACAATTCAGCTGACGGGATATCCTCCGAACGTCCGGCCAGCTGAAATGTTTTTCCTTCTTGCAGTTGTAAAGTTCTTAAGGGGAAATGGTTGTATGAAACTTTTATGAAACGCTTCCCACCTGAAACATTTTGCACGCTGAATAATCTAGTTACACTGCGTTGCTCTCTTTCTCCTGAAGCCGCACGCTTAAATGCCTGTAACGAATACACGAAGATGTCCCAGTATCCACGCCGATTTTTGAAGTCGCTGAGGAGTAGCAGTCTACCTGTAAATCCGCGAAATTGATGACGTTATACTAAGTCGCAAATCGAGACTTCTGTCTACCGCTGTAGACAATTGAACACTAAGAAAGGGTGTGTAGAACGTCTTGTGTGAACTAAATCTTGTTTGTCCTGTGAAATTTTGCAACTTCCTTCGTGAGTTGCAGGTTAAAAAGCTGATGATGACAAAGCAGCAAATTCGGAACTCCATCACTACAAGTTTCAACTGAACTTTGTTGTTGAACACTGAGAGTTACGTGATAAACTTATCCGATGTCCAGCTCAGTCATCTGCAACTGGAAAGTTTAGTCCTTGCTTATAACTTTTCACTATCACCAAGTAAATGTGTCCGTATCGAACTTGAGGCACAGTTTCAGAATCTATACGAACAGCTTTCCAGCCTGACGCCAGTGACAGCATATGTGAACTGCTGGTTTAGGGTTACGGCATTAGATATGACCAACCAATTTCATATTATGAAGGGGAAAATTTGGAGAATAATTTTGAAAGAGCATTTCGCTTCTTTGCTGAGTTATGTCAAAATAATGCTGGATTGATACTTAGACCCGACAATGGTTCTAGAGTTGTCGTAATGATTAAAGAGGACTACTTGCAGCAAATACAATCCGTATTCATGAATAAAGATCGATTTGTTATAACCCAGAGGCCATGAGAAGAGGGGAACACTTTGAAAAGACGATAACCCGCGAAATGCGACGCCTATACGAAGATGGATTGAGTGCTGCTAAAACCATGACGCAGCTGCGGTCTCGTGATTCAGGACTTTCTCGGCTGTATGGACTACCAAAGGTCCAAAAAGAAGGGATTCCAATGAGTTCAATTCTTGCAATGATTGGAGCATCATACTGGAATTTGGCGCGATGGCCAGACCGACTAACTGAGCCTACCCGACGCCAGCTAGAAGTGTATAACCTCAAAGATTCATTTGAGTTCTTTGACAAGCTTAGGAATTTAAATGTGGAAGACAAACGCGTGGTGTCCTTCGACGTCTGTTCACTATTTACAAATCTAGCCTTGGAGAGGTTAAACATCATAGGCGGACACGTTAATAAAGTGGAGATCGCAACACATCGACTAAATACATTACTTCGCATATGCATGCAGGAGTTCAGTTTTGTTGAAATTGGAAAAATATACCGATAATTTGAGGGTTTGGCCAGAAGTAGCCCCTTGGGCCTATTTTAGCCGATATCCTCATGGCCCATCTGGAGAACACAAAGTTGCATCAGGCCATACAGGAAGCATGCTTTTACGCCCGTTGCACTGGTGATACATCTGTGGTTGTCAATGACCATCAGCAAGCGCGGAACATGCTAGACATGTGCAAAAGTTTTCACCCAAAGATCGAATTCACCATGGAAAACGAACCGTCCGACAAGTTCCATTTCTCGGATATAGCCCTAGAGAGAATATCCGAAGGTTTACTTATTAGGTCAATTTATCCTAAATCAAGTTGGACAGATAGTACCTAACTTCCAACAGCTATTGTTGCTGGAGCTACAAACGCTCACTGGTTCGTACATCTTCTGTGAGAGCCTAACAAATCTGTTCGTAACGATGAATTGAGAAAGAACTACAAAGCGTCATTTCCACCTTAGGCGCCAATGGTTATCCTAATATATTACAAAGTATGAGACAGAAACAGCTAGGGAGGAAAAACGTTTGAGGTTAGTAGAAAGAAGGTCTTCATTATATTACCGTACAAGAGGGACTAGAATGATACGTTCTGCCATCGGTTATGCCAGTCCATATAAAGATGATACCCCGTATTTGAGTTCGTGCTGCTGCACCAAACCCGAAAGTTGCTGCACAAATCCAACCTAGACAGGCCTCACTTTCAAGTGATCGCCTCTTGAGCATACCGGTTTAACTGTACATGCGGTAGCATGTACGTCGGCCGGTCTAAGAGAAGGCGGACAACCCTGAGTTCGGAGCACATCCCGCGCAACTCAGCCTTGACTGGTAGAAAACTACATGCCAGCTCTAGTGTTAGTGTCATGGGCACGTCAAACATTCCCGCAGAAATTCGCCAGAAACCCCGGCAGAATGGCTGTGGAAAGCGAGGTTCAATCCCCCCCGCAACGCAGCAGCGCTTAGCCACTCCCAGACGCGTCCCAACTGCGCACCTTCTGACAATGGTCGTTTGCAAACTACCACCTCTTCGTGGTGACTGTTTTCCCTAACATAATAACCCACAGCATTGGCTGTGATTAGCCCTTCGTTGGTCGTAAAAGAGCCTACAGAGGACCGCCTGTCTTTCTTTTCTCTTCGCCTTACTTGGGAGTCGGCCGGGTCGCGTGATTTTTTGTGAGTCGTTAGCTGGCCAGCCTTCGTGTCCAAGTCACTAGTGCACATCTACCGAACCCCTTCTCGTGTGCGTCCGTTCCGAGGGCTCAGCGTCTACCGGAATACGTGCGGCTAGGATCGTTCTCACGCTGGCTAGATTTCCGTCTCACCAGTGCGTATCCCGGATAAGCTAACGCCATCAGGTCAACGCAAGTCCGTTTGATTGGTCAGCGTTCCAGGCTGTTATCGTAAGCGTGCTCTAACCGTGCCAGCGACCATCTTATCAGGCGTTACGTAATCAGAACAGAGGCGGCGTTCCCGCAATTATAACAGCTATGCATCTACTCGACTATACAATTTGCCAAAACCACCGCGAAGCACTCAAATTTCATAGCTGGCAATGTAATATTAGCCTGCTAAGGTTCACTGAGGCTGCCGCAATCCGGCATCTAAAGCCCAAGCTATGCAAGCAATTGGAACTTGTGGTCAGTCTTGCCCTGCCTTGGTAAAATGACTTTTCCTGTGGAGGAAATGCCACAGCCGAGTAGCGATCCTTCGTATTGATTCTCTGGAATGCTGGAATGTTCTTCCATCATGCACTTTTAAAGTTTTCAAAGGGAAATGATTGTATGAAATTAATCTGATTGTTCGAATAAGTAGAATAAAAATACGAAGACTTACGAGGTGGAACGAAGTGTCACGTATTTGGTCAAGTTCCCGTTGACTGTTATATATGTGAGTTTATGTTAGAATGAAATGAGATTAGACATGCATCCGACGCCTGCACATTGGTTCGTTCTGTCGTATGCTGAACACTAGCTGAGAGATAAACAAAACAACGGAAGTTTGTTGCAACGAAAAGCCAATGCAAGGATATTGATGTGAAAATTCTGTTGTTAAGAAATGCAGTAATAACTTATTGCTGAGTGAAAAACCACAGGTATCGTCGATCGATTATTTCGTCATTAGCCGCGCATAATTATCGTCCTGCAACTAATGTCGTAGCTTTAAAACCTTAAATTGATTCGGCTGTACTAAATGTTGTAAATAAACCATCAACCAGTTGGAGCTGGGTGTCAGTCACGAAGATATGGAAGCATGTTTCGGTATCCTATGGAACCGAACGTAAACGATAGGATCGGTGAACTTTGTTGTATATGCACATTCAGTAGCATGCTGCATTTTTAATTATGTCAACAACGGCTGATATAATTCAACAAATTATTCTGATTCAGAAGTCATTTCATGAGTATTACACAAGTTACATTGATTCGCTTGGGAAAGCAAACATGTCCCAATCAGGCTTAAATAAACAACACTTTCTACCCAGCATACTCTCGACAGGTAAGATCGCTAAAATTTACCAAATTTTAAAATATTATCATGTCATTATTCTAAAAGCGTTTATTAGATGACTAGCTCACTTGATACCGGCTAATGGGATCATATTTTACTACACATACTAACCGTACTGGGCTAGAAAACCTAGGGTCTCCTTCCCTTCCAGTCGCCTTTGGTGTTTTACATTACTTTTTATTTTATTTCTTCATATAAGCAAAATAGATATTATTCAGAAAAAATGATCTAAATTAATTACGATGGCGGAGTTGTCCCGATTGTAGTCACTAATGCACTCCGCCAGGGCTGCGATGCGCATGCGAGGTGGGTATTGTCCCAGTCCCATTAGCCTAAATGTTTTCAAATGTCGTAATGTGGCAGTTTACTTTCTACCTGCCAACGAGCTGCAAGTATCTTTAAGTGCCTTCACAAATTAGTGAGAAGTAAGCGAGTTTTCGGGTTTCGGTGAAGCTGGATCAAAGCTAGACTCAGGCAGAGAGCCACCATACATCCAAGAAAACGCTGAACGGCTGTTTCGCCCTATCGTGACTCGTCTTTAGCGTGTACCGTCTGATTCTAGCCGCATTCGATCACAAGATCTTCGTCTTACTAGCCAGCGACTTATACCACTGCGATATATTGCTGCTCATCCTCCCTGTCATGCACGTGATCAACGTGCAGTAGACAGGGCTGGTCCTCAGAGCAAATACTTTCTTTGCAAGTCGCCACTAATCGAGGTGGCATGTAAGCTGCGAAGGCGATTACTGAATATTAGTGAGTAGTAGGGGGCTTCATTTGGTTTCGATAAAGCTTCTTTGCAGTTAGACTCAGGCTGACAGCCACTACACATCCAGGAATGCCCCAGACGGTTGTGTCGTCCGTTTGGGACCAGTCAGTAGCGCGCACCTGCCTAATCTTAGCAGCTTCGAATTTAAGACCTTGCTCTTGCTATCCTGCCACTTATACCACTGAGCCATGGGTGACGACAGCGCACCCAACCAATCCCCCTACTACTCAAGAATATTCAGTAAGCGCCTTAGCAGCTTACAAGCCTCCTCGATTGGTGGCGGCTTGCAAAGGAAGGTGTTGCTCTGATTGCCAGTCCTGTTCACTACACGTTGCTCAATGGTATAACAGTGGAGGATGAGCCGCGCTGTATCGCAGTTGGATATCAGTCGTGGGGATCCGTTGCCATCTCTCCGGGGTTCAGTGGCATAAGTCGCTGACTTGTAAGAGGAAGGTTTTGAGTTCGAATGCAGCAGAAATTGGCGGGTGCGCATTACTCACGTGTCCCGATAGGACGAAACTACCGTCCAGCGCTTTCCTGGATGTGTGTGGCTGTCTGTCTGGGTCCAGTTGCGACGAATCTTCGACTCTCCTAATCCGTGCGGTAGAATAACTAGTATATAGTTCGTAAAACGGGCAAATTTTATCTCAAATTAAATGCCCTTTCCACACTGTAGCGAGAACTATTGCAATGTACGTTTAGCATGTGAATCCGTCTTCTCCATATGAATTTAATGCCCCAGAAGCATATCTTTCTATTCGTGATTGCGTGCTTTTTGGCCAGTTAGTTACACTGTTTTCCTGCTGCTTTCCATGATCATGTTCAACGGATTACCTTTTGCATGTACAAGCGCGTGAGCATAGTTCCAGTTGTAGCGGACTAGAAATTGAATGACTTGTTGACTCCCTTGTCATTAACCATTTCGATGCATACATCAGATGTCTTTGAGTAGGCAAATGACCTTGTTTAACCATTGAACTATGATCACTTCAATAGTTCAATAGTGTATGGTGGGAAAAAAACAACAACTTTACTAGACCCACAGGATGGCAAATGGAAGAAAACAAAAGTTTCAGGTGTGACACAAAAATATCAGTAGGTTAGACACTGCAGTTAGCCATACCGTTATATAATGTGTATCATGTAAGTGCAAGTCCAATAGTCTTTCGAATGTCTCGATGTTTGGTGCGTTAACCACATGCGATGGCAGTGCGTTCCAGTGCGGACAGACACTAAGAGAGTAAAAAAACTTTATACAATCTAAACGGTAATATTGAGTCACAAGTTTTAGTGCATCGTTTGTCGGCAGATAATGTTAACAGCGACTTAGATGGATGGTCCTCTTCTCTTAGTATCCGGTAAGTGAGGATCAGATCACCGCGAAGTCGTCGGTATTCTAAGGAGTACAGACCGATCGAACGAAGGCGCAGTTCATAACTAAGGCCCGATAGACCACGTGTTGCCTTAGTGGCTCTTCTTTGTGGTTGCTCCAGGAGACGAATGTCCCGTTTTAAATACGGACGCCATGCCTGCACCGCATACTCGAGGTGGGGACGAATGTAGGCGTTAATCAATAATGGCACGTTGCCGCTCGAAGGTACCGAGCGCTCGCCTCAAAAGCCTCAAGTTTAAGTTCGCTATGTTAGTTCCCTTTGAACATTGGAGCGAATTACCCAGACCTTCTTGCATGATGACCCCTAAGTCTCTTCCGTTGCTCACCTGTTTTATAACGCTCTGTTTGCTGATTCTACCTGCTTTGCATATAAGATGTTATTTTCACGCATAGCACTGTATGCAAATGATGTGTTAATGCCTATAATGCTCTGCGGCTGCCAGGTCGCAGATCTTCAGTAGAATCCAATAGCATTCACTCGAGTAACATCTGTATACGCTTGAAGTGCTTAAAACTTGAGCATTTATCACAGTGCTGGTTAATAAAGCTGAACTTGAATGGACATGGTGTGATCAGTTGGCTATCGAGCAAATTGTCCTCATTGGAAACGTGCGCATTATCGTTGCGCTGTTCTTTGCACCACTTGTTCGATCACGCTTTACTTGGTGTTATTTAGGGTGCATTCATATCCGCACCTACTGGAATGGTAGGTGCTAGATTGGCAAGTAATCAAATGCTTCTTGTTCTCTATCCTGGAGATCAACATTTCACCCGTAAATTTATCGATGACCAGAAAAATGCGCACACGAAAATTGCGCATAGCAAAAAGCGCACAGACCTAAAAGCGCACACGAAGATTGCGCACACTAAAAGTAACCACATTCGCAAGCTGGTAACATGGTCACGTATGACCGTATTATTTGTGCTTTGCTTAATACTCACATTAGGAATTCACGTCCCATAAAATAATCTACTGCTCATGTTACTGGTAATGACCAAGGTACAATAACTTATCTTCGGTATGGGAATATATGTTTCACCACAGCCGCTCATATATCGTTGCATCCCGGGGGGGGATTGTTGGATAAATTTCCAACGTTTGGTCCAATCTTAAGATCGAGCTATATTTTTCCTCTTCACAAATGCATGCTTAGCAGTTTAACACTTCCAACCACCAGGGTATAACCCACCTAACTCCGTAACATAAACATGTTACCAATGACTCTAAGAATACAGACAAACGTTGACTCATATTGACGGTGTAAAAGGATTAACAAGCATCTCCAAAATTGTATACCTCCCAATCATTTTACGTCACGAAGGGTCAACCATGACCGCGCTTGCATGTCTACACTAGTGTGAATCATGACTGGCATTGTCCGTTCTCAGTTCTGCTTGTTATTGTGTCCTGTGTGTGGACAGCCACAGAATGCCTGCGCCTAATGAGAGATGGGCTATGATTGGCTTGTGTTGCACCACCCACAGCTCTATTCACACACATCACATCCGATGTAAATCCATGGTAACAAGACCGGGAGGCAAGTGAATGGTAGTCAACATTCATCAACAGAGTAGGCGCACACTTGTTCAACATGTAGGGCATTCCTGTGGGTTGCGAATCAGCCACGTACCAAACATCGCATGCTAGATGGGACCACTTACTGAGCACAGGCGCAAAGGCTGTGCACACACAATGGAGTATGATTTATGCACCAAACGCAAAGACTGGGCATTCCTCACAAACTTAAGTTTGCCAAAGTCGCAACGAAATTGCGGGTGACACTCACTCTATGCAAGCAGATGGATTTCATTATTAGTGTCGCTTAGCTATGAAGCCGTTGGTGACAGCGGCCTCAGAGCAGGACGCTGGACAGCATCAAATGATCTATGAACACCAGTTTGGCTAACGACGCTGCTATGTAAATGATTTACTCAACTAGTTCTAAGTAAACGGTTGAAGCGAGTACTCGACTTGCTAAGTGGACTGAGACTTGCTAAGTGGACTGCAACAAACGTCGCCGTTTCTTGTTGCACTATTACCCATGGAGTACTCCACAAATCTTACATGGGGTTAGAATAGTTTGCCCTCCCGACGCAGAAATTAAAGGATGCTATTTTCACGTGTTCCAAGCTCTCCTAAGGAAATTTGCAAATTCGGCCTAACAAGTGCTTTTGAAACCGGTGTAAATATTCAACTGCAGCTGAAGCCGCCGTATACATTTAGACCAGTTGTTGAAATGAGGGCCTTTGGCTGATCTTCCTAACACATTTTCTAATGAAAAATCAAACAATGCTGTAATTATTTTTCTCTACAATCAGTGAAGGGGCAGCAGGCCGAGAACCGCAGTCCCAACGGTAAATGTTGAATCATCACGATGCCGCTGTTGAGAAGTGACTGAAAACCATTAATTGTTGCGAAGGATTTCACAATGATTTGAATTCGTTATTCAGATGCAGTCAACTAAACGTATGGTAATTGTTCGATGGACTAATGCGGGAGTTGGCCTGCCAAAGACTTGCAATACCCAATGCAAATGCTCGTCGCTTTGAGGTGAGAAAGAATAGATATGATGCAATGCAAGCTTCCGTTGATTCTTTGTGTTCGAAATTATGAATCAACGGCGAGAAAAAAGGAGAAAATTCCTTGCAGTAAACCGGATCTCTGTGAAGAAGCATCGCTGACGCGCGACCACCACCGGTCGCTCATGGGCTGAGTATACCGCGAGGGCGCCCGCCCATAGGCAGATCCGAACCGGTGACCTAAGGATTGCATGCCAAGCTTGCAATCCTTTCGGCCACAGGCCCACATGAATCAACGGAACAACGGCTTAAATAATTCCGAAGATTAGCTAATTTGCAGTAATTATCCTTGTTGTCCCTGCTAGTGTTAAACCTAACAATAAACTATTTGCGCTCAAGGGCAAATTGTGCTCGTACGAGCAAATCTTGTACCCTTATATGGCAATCTACATATATAGACATTTCCGTCTCTTTCAAGATAAAATCATTTTCAAGTGATTAACCCATCCTCGCATCGCATAAATGATCACTTTTACACCTGCGCATTTCATTGATGAAAACGAAGTCCTGATAAACGCATTAATAAATAGGCACATCTACCTTTCGCGTATATAAGATTCGTGCGTGCGCACGTTACTAATGCGATAGCCGTTGGCAATTTGTGTGTGAGACCAGATTTCAGTTAGCAAAATGAGGCGCCGCACCTATAATACTTCTGCTATCAGTAGGGAGTCGGGGGACGTGAATTGAATGTGAGCTTTTAACAACCATGGTTGGGGCGGCTGAGTTTGTGCTCTATCAGGCGTATATTACTCCTGAACAATCTCGTTGTGTTTAATGAATGGGTGTGATCGTCAATTTATCTGGCGGGCTGAGTGATACCTCCTGAATTGTTCCCTTTACGGGGTGTGACTAAGGTTGCCGTGTACTCTGCTTGCTTAGAGAACGCCGTCTTGAGCCAGTGCTCAAGTAGTCTGCAACAAAGTGCATACCAAGGTTCTAAAAATACGCTTACACCTGGCTTGATTGAAGCGCCGCTTTCCTTTTCTTTGGATAACATCCTTTGTATCTTGGTGAACTAGGCGGTGGAACGGAAAAATGCAACCCAATCAGAAGATCGACCCAAGTGGTGGAGATGTGTCCAATTATTCCCCTGGGATACAACCTTGAATGAGTGGTTATGAGGTGGGGTTTATTCCGGTAACGCAGACTGTCCTGCAGATCGATGTTCGCGATGTGAATTCCTAATGCAAGTGTTAAGTAAAGTACACAGTTTGTCTTGGATTGCTTCCCAGTCTTAGGTGAAAAGGTATGAGAGCACCGTGTTACATGATCTTTCATCTGGGAAGGTTGCTTCATTTAAATCAACGATTGGAACAACGATCATTGCAGTTAGAAGCTTGAGTTGCAGTTTTTGGCTGAAATCAATTTCAAAACTGCCTTAGGCCCACGTTACTGACATTCCTTATGAGGCTGTGTCTCAGGTGATAATTGCCCCCCTTGATTTCAACGTCTGCAAAGGGATGACAAGGTAAAGCGGAACAAGATTCGGTCTGTTGACACAGTGCGTTTCCGCTGCTGATTTGTTGGACCCTCAGCTAACTCTGGAATATATATATATATATATATATATATATAACCTGTAACTGTGGTCAGCCACAGGAAGCCTGCGCCTACACAGGGACCATGGGTAGCTTGCTCCGCACCACCCACAGCTCTAACCAAACACTCCATATCCAGCGTAAACCCCAAGGTATAAGATCGGGAGGCATGTGGATGGGCGCCACGTTTCATCAACGGAGCTGACCCCACACTCCCTCACAGGCAAACACAAGCACGCTGTACTTGGGGAATCAAGCGCACACAAGGCGGTGGCTGGACCCTAGTCCGCTCCACACTGAGTGCATGGAATCACTCTTCGAGCCTAGCACGACCACAAAGTCCGTGCACCCCGTCCGCTCCAGCAACGTCCAACTATCTCCTAGAGCCAATATGGACTAGGTATTGGGTAATAGACAGTTACCCACTTCGTAAACATGCACATCGAGCGCAGCCACGCCGGGGATGTCAAACAACAGCCAATCACTTGAAATGACATTATCAAATAAAATATATCTGTTAAAGAATACGACTATGCAGACATAACTCTTCCCTAAATTAGCACACGAATTAAGTTGATTAGCAACAACTCTGCGATAATTACATAATGTACAGAAGTTAGTCAAAAATTGCTACAAACACAATAAAGTTAATGAAGATAACCACAATTAGCGTAAGCAAATTGATCAGTTAATAGAAAATTATTCAGGTACACAGAACAAACTAAATAAAGTAAAACGAAAATTAGCCAGCTCAAAAAGGCCTAGTTTAAGTGTAAGTTTCCTTAGCCCAACTGCGGTGAAGAAGCATCATGAGCACAACATCCTCTGCATAAGGCACATATATATATATATATATATGTATATTTCGTATATTTCTCAAAAGTGTGAGAAACGGCTCCTAACTTTGGAATAGATAAACATGCACAGAAATGAGCATGCTCTTACTTGAATGCATGTTGACACCAGTTGTTAGCTTTTCTATAGTTTCGGACCATTCTAAAATAAGGCATCAAGTGAGTTGTCAGAGAAAATATGGATAATAGCTCAACTAAATCTAGAAATCTGTCGAGTTTAGTATGGAATGATGTGGGCTTTCCGCATGTCCTGATTGCGTTTGGTAGACTGTTCCGCAAGACGGCAAATCTGATGAGGAATATGTGAGCGTACATTTTTGTTCTAGCCCTTGGTATTAAAGGTGTAAATTTGTGTTGCTTATTTTGTGTTGATTGTTCAGGTTTATCTCAATTTAATCGGGTAAGACCACGTTTTTTAGGGCAACAAATTGTGGAGGTGTAGTGTACTTGAAAACCTACTCGTTAAGTATTTTACAATATTAGATTTTATTGTTGTTTTAACCCTCAGAACATCCACTCGTTATACTGACGGCACTTCCTTTTTCACAAACTGCTTCGGTGAGTTCCGTACCACATCGTAACGCTCCATTTTATTCGCTTTCTACATTTGTAGCCAGCTCAATACACGTTGCGTTTAGTTGCCTCTAACTTCTATGCTTTCAAGTATTTGACGCGTCTCTTACGTGTCATTGATTACCGACTAGTATCCCAGACGCCACCTGACAGGAGCAACAAGTTTTGTTCTAAGCATCGCAGCCAGAGAGGCTCTATGTGAGGCTGTTTGGAATTTTCGCGATATTTTCGAGTGGATGTGCTATTGATGACCTCGGTAAATTTTCCATAGCTTTCTTGTCTTACTTCCTTAGGCTGCATAGATGAACTCGCAGTATTCGAGAGTAGGACGACTGAGGGTTTTGCCTAATTCCAATCTGGCAGGTACTGTATGGCTTTTGTGGGATATGTTAGCCACGGACTATTTGGTCCGAGCTATCTGGTGTGGGCTTGTTCAGAAAAGCAGAACTCAGAAGAATATTGGGTTCCAAGATCACGGGTAGACTGCCGTATGGACATACTTCTGACAAGTTCAAAAATTTACCATGTTTATTCAAGAGTCCTCTAAAAGGAGGAGAGATGTTACTGGTTCTATGACGAAGAAAAGCGACGAGCTTCTTTGGTTTGCTACCCGGATATTAGAGCGTTTTCCTCCTCGCTTTTGAGTTTCATCTCTTGTGCATGTTTGATCCAAGTGGCCCAATCGTACACTTGCAATATTTTTGAAAAGTCTCCGGTCTGGTGAAATCTTGCCAGCAATCTTCGCCTCTTCCGGGTGAGTAAGCGTTCTTTTTACATCCTTAAAGCAGTAAGGAACATTTTTAGTTTGCGTAGTAACATGGGTTATGTCATAGTGGATATAAGTATAGAACTGTGCTACTGAAAGATTGGTGAGTAGGAAAAATGGATCCCAGTTAACAGATCGGATCAAATGTTGGAAGCATGTCTTATTACTTCTTAGCATGGCATTTTGTGGGAGCAGGTGCTCGTTGACATGTACTCTGATATTGAAAGTGAATGGTAATATCTTGTGGCCACTACCTGGGATACAGTCAAAGAGTGCGATGTTTGTGTCGATAATTCCTGCTATTTTGTCTCAAGTACGCTATTGGACCTAGTAGGTTGCGTTACCCATTGTATCCATCCTCCAGTCATAATAGTTGACAGGAAATCTGTATGTGCTAACGAAAATGGATTTAATGAAAGTACATTTTATGGTGAGTGAAGCCTCCAGCTGTTATTTTCTGTTCGTACGGTAGCACTGATGTAAGATGTAATGCGTAGCAGGTCCTGGTGACATCACCAGTTGGAGTATTCGGAGGGTTGTAGACGCATCCAATAAGTATATGATGGAGGTGCTAGTGTCTCCGGGACGTTTCCGAGCTCATTAGGGTAAATAGGCGTCGCTGTGAATTTTCGAGGCATATATATACTACATTCGCTTCCACGACTTGTGCAGTGATCTTTACGAAACAATTGGTAGTTTGGAATTGTTAAAATTGAATCCAACATATTAGTAGAGCACCACGTTTCAGTGACGAGGATTGCACTTGGAGTGCCCAACTGTGTAACCAAGGTTACAACATGAAGTTGTTTGTCAATAGATCTCGCTTTGATCAAAAGTATGGAAATGGGATGTGTGTGTTAGAATGTTTGTTGAGATCATTTTGTAGGGTTAATCACTGGTGGGTGATACCAACTGGTGGTGTAAACCGCGAATAAATATATGAATAGGCAGACGTACTCCCTAATACAATTAGGAAAGTAGGTTTGTAGTCGACAGAGATCACTGATATTGCTGGTTGAAAATAGAGGGCTAAGGTGTTTCTGCCTTCGTAGTGATTCATTGGTGTCATGTGTGCAAACTGCAGGATCAGTGAAAACAGTTTTTTTTACTTCTATTGGATGTATCAATGAGGGGAGGGGTTGTTGTACCACTCCCTCATCTAGTAACAAATGGTGGTAGCACGGTGGTATACTGTGATGGATCATGCGTGTCTGTGGTGTGGCAAGCTGTGCTGTTCCCCGATCTTCGGTAATTTTCAGGCAGTTATTTCCTTGTCTATCGTTTTAGCATTTCGAAGCGCAGCGATTCTCCGTCTGTGTAGTTTGTACATGATTTTGCAATGCTGCGCAGTACGCTACACGCCCAGTGGTCCAACTAACAGGCACCTTGTGTGTGAATGTCATAATTGTCACAATTTGCTACCTTTGAATGCATAGACCAAAAATTGATCTTGTTAATGCCACAGATAGATAACGTGGTCACTTGTGACAATGAGAGCAGCTTGATACTATGTGTTTACTTTTAGTGGGCGCAATGTTCCGTGTAAGCACTCTTCCGTGTTCGCAATCCGCCGTTTACGCAATCCCACGTGTGCGCATTCTTCCGTGTGCGCTTTAAGTTCCAGGTGCTTTTTGCTGTGCGCGATTTTCGTGTGCGGTTCCTTCGGGTGCGCTCTCATCATGGAACCATTATGAGCTTAGTTGACTCATTTTGTAGACCCATGCTTGTAACGAAACAGTCAAACAACAGGTATCAGTAGAGCGCATAATCTATCTGCTGCTCAAGCATGAATGCCCTGGCAGTAGTTCAATCCACATGCATCCAAATCCATCCAAACAAACCCTAAACTAATTTGGCACTGGTATTCACGCCGTTTCACAAAAATCTTACCCACTGCATACGGCAAGGCGAAGAAGCAAAAACTGAACAATACAACTCTTAATCCTGACCAACCTACAATCAATCCTGTGGTTAAGACAATTGCAGTCTGTTATTCTCACAATTACCAAAACAGAACTCAATGGTATTTCGCCTCAGCGACCCGAATAAGGCGACATTGTGTTAAATTCTTGACAACTTTTGTCATTGGAGCCACAAGACAGATAGTTCACTAGGCATTATATCACACACACTGATTACCTATGACATGCATGTGGGTGGAGCCTACAAAAGCTAAATGAGCAAGTCATTCACTCTCAGCTGCATTGCATCGAGTTACTGGCAAAGTAACAACAAATCAAACTGCACTGCCTAGTGTTCTCTTACGTAGAACTGCAGCCTCACTGGCTGATTTAATTGTAGTATAGGCCATTTGAAAGTATCCAATAAGGTAAATCTCGCTGCTGCGCTATACTCCCTATTATCTTAGTTATTGTACACGCAGTAACTGCTTGCTATCACAATATATAAAAAGTCGTTTCACAACAAAGAAGCCATTAAGTGCCAACGATTCTGGCTCAGAAGTAGCCATAGTTGTTGGAACGTGAATGTACAAACAAATTTTACGAGCGTATAGTAACTAAGTTGTGAAGTATTCGGACTGAAATTTAAGCACAAAGAGTATCTTGAGTTCTTAGTACAACTTTGAAGCGATCAGTAACAAAGTGGCCATGCCGCCATAGAAAATGAGCGCGATTATGTTCCTTGACGTCGCCTGGTAGGTGGTCATTAATTGGTCTGAATAGCTCCATTCAGAATAAGCACGGTTACATTCTTAAATGCTATTAGATTCAAAACATACACCAGAGAATTGGTCATGCTGTAGTATGCATCAGGTTGTGGTTCCGATGGATTCCGTGTCCGCGGCGCAGGCGGGTTTTATTAGACAGAGGGGGCTGCAAGCTAAAATAAGTACTTCGTAGGCGGCTGGACAATTTCATCGCAACCACCTAGTAAGAGTCTGAGCTTGATGGATGGTGCGCCATACTAACACCTCGTGGCGATGTGGAAGGCGTTGTCATACGTGCCAATAGAGGACCGAGCCTGAGGTGAGTGGATGGATGGCGAAAACATGCAGAGGGAGGGTTAGTCAAAGGACATCAAATGTGAAATGGAAAGGCAAAGAGCAGAAGAAGCGAAAATGGCGTTCTAGGTAAAACGATGGCATCTTACATTTTGACTTGTTACAGCGATAAGCAGATGCGCTACAATGCCAGCACATCGATAACATTTTTGACATTGGCGGTAGCTGTCTACCGTAAAACAATGCCTCCTAGTACAAAGGCTCATCAATTCTTCATTGAATCTGTAATACGAAGGCAATTTATACATTAATTTATACATACATTGTATATTCCTCGACGTTTTCACAAGCTGTTTCCCATAAAGTGTAGAACAAAAGCTGTAACATCTTATACATGCCTTTGCATTACTCATTTTTCAAAAATAAAGATGGATAGAAATTTCAAATTTATGTAACACTGGTTACTCAAATTTGTTCTGCTTTTCCACGTACCGATTTACTAGGAATCTTCACAATCACATAAATATTTTTCGGGTAGATAAAAATTGCAATGAAAGGAGCTATGGTCCAAAACGTTATAAGTATTTGTTAATTTTAATTTAGTCAGGCGTCATCGATAATATTCTCGAAAGCCTTATCCGGGGATTTGGATGCGCCTAACATATTAATCGCATTTTCGAAGGTTAACTGCCAAACAGTCGCAAGCCTAAAAGTATGCAGTGCATATCATGTTTTGAGATCTCTCTGAAGTTGATTCCAAATCTTCGAGTAGCGGAGCAGAAAACATTCTCTGATTTTTATAGTAAAGGCAGAAATCATGGCCCTTGTCTCTTTATTTCGCATCAGGTATCTGCTTTTTAAAGACAAGTGAAGGTCCTCACCAAAACTGCGAATTTGTAGGATTATGGTACTGTAAAAAAATAACTGTTTCATTCTCCACAGCCAGAATGTGTTAAAACCAATCATAGCACAACGATCCGGATATGACATCTTAATAAATAACCATATAAGGTCTACGTAAAGTGTCTCTGGACAATCTTAAGAGCAACTAGCCAGATGTGTGCAGATTCAAATACACCAATTAGCGTTATTCCATACAAGGTAGTACACATGTATTGTAATGCAAAGTGTAAGATTCCATCAGATCCAAATGATGGGATATGTGAATGATGATTTTCATGGCATTAGAAATACAAAAGTGTAGCGCGGTGGAGATTCCCTGGTTCGTCTGTGTAAAATTCTAACTAAAACTAGTTACTTATACACCTAGGCGACCAGTGTGGTTTGTTGAACTGATTGCTGAGTTCGAATGCTTGAATTGCTCATCGTCATTTTTTGCTTGACGCTCATTTCGGTTGCAACGCGCGACTGCGATGTGTACTGTGCATCCGCCATTCCCCTAGCTATATCGTTATCGGTATCGTTTTTTCATATAGCTTGATAAGAGGGAATCTTTTACTGTACCACTAAA
>OX104064.1:187858128-187881096 GCA_944474145.2 Dicrocoelium dendriticum
GATTTAATTACACGTGTACATGATGATAAACCCTTCCGTTCCAAAGATAGTGCAACGGAATAAAGTTCATGTGCAATGCGATCTCACAAGTGCGACGAAATAAAACTTCATATGGGATGTGATCTCACAGATACAACCCCTCTCGTGAGAGTCTGTACCCCAGGTATTGCACACTCGGTACAAGAGATTCACACTTTCTTCACTATCAGCCCAGAGTCTATTAGCGTTTTAGAACTACCTCCAGGGTGTGCAGATGTTCAGCAGTTGTGCGCCTGATAATTAGCATATCATCCAGATAGGCACATATATTTGATATGTCTTTCACTAGCGAGTCGATAATCCGTTAAAATACGGACGGTGCAGAGCATATTCAGATCGGCATAATAATGTAGAGAAAAAACCCAAGATGTGTGTTAAAGGTGGTGAAAGCACGTGAATCCTCCTAGATTTCAGTCTGTTGGTAGGCGTGACTCATATCTAGTTTGGTAAAAAGTTGCCACAAGAGAGAGAGGCGTAAATATCTTCAATTTTAGGCAGTGGATATCCATCTGGCTGTAGTGCTTGGTTGATTGTAACTTTTTAGTTCCCACAGAGCCTTACAATAACAACACTTTTAAATACTGGCACTATAGGGGCAGCCCAATCAGAATACTGGATGGGTTCAATTGTACCCCCTTCTAGCAGTCTGCGCAGTTCAGCCTCCACGTTGTCTCGAAGAGCATAATGTACAATGCGCGCCTTCCAGAATCTGAGTGTTGATTTTGGTTTCAATATCAATCAGGCGGCGTAATTCTTCAGCAGGCCTGACTCAGTTTGATCCAAATGAGGTGCATATTTTTGCAAAATCCCAGATAGTTGTACGCAAGCTCTAACCATGTTGACGTTTGACATGATGCCCAGAAGTCGTTTAATGCCATCGCGACCAAATATGTTTGGACCTGTTCCCTCAGAAACGTACACACGGATTTGATCCGTGGAATGGCGGTAGGCGATAAGTACCACAAAGGTACCCAACCCATTCACCAACTGTCCGCTGTACGATCGTAGTTGTATTGTAGGTTTAGTTCTTTTAGTTGCGACATGGCATTGGGTCGCATCAGCGTAACTACGGAACCCGTATCAATTTTGAAATCAACAGGTTGTTCGTTTACCTGGATAGACACAACGAACGGTTTCTCCGCTGTTATCTTGTGATTAATAACTGGTAGTGTTTATCCAGTTCTTGGTTAAATCCTCAGTAATGTGATTCGCAGTGTTTGGACTTCCCTGCACAACGAAATTTCATTTGAAAGACAAACTTGTTGAGATATCTTCTTTTCACGAAATCTGCATAACAATAGAAGATGCTGGCAATTAGCCGGATCAGAATACTGCTCACCACAGCGCTAACAACGGAATTCTGTGCGTTGTACGGGTGGAGAGAATGTATGATCACGCTTAGTGTGAGAAACATTGTTTACCTCCTGTTAAATCATCTGTTTGGAAGAGGAGAAAGCCGTTAGTTCCTGAACGAGATTAGCGCGTTGTTGCACTATATCACAAACGTTTTCTCAAGTAAGGGTCTTTTCAGCTTCTAATAAAAGACGCTCGCGTGCTTTGTCGTCAAGTAAAGCAACGATCAATGCTTGTAAAAGCATTGTTTCCTCGAAGTGAGTTGGCCTGATCTGGTCATAGGCGCAATCAAGAGGATTCCAGAGATAAATTCATTTGCAATTTCATTCGGTTGTTGCCTCATGGTGTTAAGTTTGTACTGGGCTGTGAACACGTGTGGTTTTTCTCCCCACAGTCGGTCAAAAGTGTAGAGCACAGTTTGAAATTCATGTTTCTTGTGTAGATGTAAACCATCAAAATGTCGCTGTTCTTCGTTACCAAGGTGGTGCAACAGAAGTGCAACAGAAAAGATGTCAAATGATACAATGTTTGCAATCGCTACTGAGGACCAGACGACCAAGGTGGGCTGCATCGCTGTCTTGACGCTTATTCCATTCGGTCAGCTCATGATATCTTGTCATTCAATGAAGAATCATGTCGACTTTTCGTATATGCACATTGGAGTGCTAACGTTTACAAGATGAAGCACTTGTGATGTATTGCAGCACCCAGAAACTCCGCCCTAGTGTACACATAGGTCATTAACTACTTTTTAAAACAATCTGACGCAACGGCATAAACTGTTAACAATCACGTCATGCTTCCAAGTGGTGTATTCGTGAGTTGATGCCCATAAATTCTCGCAATATTGCTATACTTTTACACGTGTATATACTGTTTCCTAGTAGCAATTTGAGTGGAAGCGTGACCTTGAGTTGCCTGAGTTACAGCGGCGCGCGGAAACGAGCATCTGCATTTTGTTTTTACCAGCAATGTCCTTAGTCAGTTGAAATTTTCAACGGACGTTACGATGACTATGGATATCTCGCATTTGTTTTACAAGTCTTAATTTACTGTTATGACTTCCTCATGCTTATGCCACGTCCTGACGTCGGGTCCCCTTATCAATTTTCCAAGCACAGTAACTCGTTTGTTGTACCCCCAACGATTGTCGATCCGCAGGCGGCGAAGTAACCTATGCATTTGTGCCGCTACTTAAGGTTCTGCGCGGATATGCAAAGCCTTAATTGTCTTTATGAACCCTGCTGCTAAAAAGAACGAGCTGTGGAAGCCTCAGTTCGTGGTCTCTCTTGGAAACTCGTTTCAAACATTGCACACTGAGAACGATTTCAAACTTATCTGCGGCTATCAGGAAACTAGTTAAGCAGAACATCCAAAGTGCGACTTTGAGCCTCGCGAGCGAAATTACGGTAGCTGCGTCCTTCCACAAAACTTAGGATTGCTGATCAAGCTTTAATAGCACATTCGCTTGAGTGCACTCTTTGGATTCGCCTTATCGGAGTCTATCTACTCTACTCCTCTATTAGGATGTAACCTTCGACGTTTTAACGTCTCGCCATTACCCATATCCTCACACTTACTGGGGTACTATCGTGTCGAGGAGTAGCTTACTCTATCTTGTCTGCACTGTGTGCTCCTTTTGATGACATAGCTGAGGAACATTCATCAAACACACCACTTCTAAAATCAGCTATAGAAGACGGCCACAGTCCAAATTGCTTTCAACTGTGACGGTCCTCTTTTCAACTGTGACTTCGTGGAATAACCTGCGGCTGGCTTGAAACCAATCGCACGCGCTCGCCCGATCGATAATCCGGCATTCTTTCTCTCTACCCCTCATCGTGCCGTCTGGTCGCAAGGTGGAAGCCTGGATTTGACTGACCGATGATTGTGCGTCACCATCTCTCTCCGGACTTAGGCTCGGCACGAGCATGCAACGGCTGCGTCACTAACCTGCTACTATCCCACGTGCACGTGACACGAACTTGACCTCCTAGTTGACACCGATCGGTCGATACGGGAAGGACATTTTGAAACCCTGGACTAGTGAACGTGAAAAGGTACCCACTGTTCTGGCCCTGACTTTTGGACCGTGACAGGTATGTTAAGTCCCAAAAGTCTGGTTGCTCTACTCTGTTAATGCGGGACAAAGGGTCATTCCTCCGGATGTGAGGTAGAGCGCACTAAATTACCAAAAGTCCAGTAGTAGATGTTGGTCTATCTCAAAATGTCTCACTCGGTCACATGGGTGTAGAACGACCGTATTCATGTAGGTGAGTACACGTGTACTTGCCAGTCTGCTTCAGCATGTGAGGGCTGGATCATGCGCGGATGATTGAGTTGGAGTAAACCTACGGCGCGCCACAAGGTAAGTTCATCGATCGATATATACGGTGTGTCGGGATGGTTGGAACGGAACAGGCGTACAAAATCAAAGCAGCAGTACCTCATTACCCGGCTACTGCGATCTAACTGTGGTTGCGCTGTGACAGGCGTAACTGGTCTGAGCAAGGTATCTGCAATAGGTGCTAAGTGTTATCCCAGTTAATGACAAAAGGGGACAAAATACAAATTTCCTAGTCCCTTGTCATATCGAAAGGTTATGCTGTCTTTTCTATCACGCTTACTAACAGACACAAGAGGAGTGAAACCGCTTTTGCGACCTCATGCTCCAATGAAGATATGAAATATCGTTTCCCGTTTTTAATTATTATTTCTCAGTGATGCTGTTTCTAATAATCCGCAGTGCTGGTGTAAAAATGCTGGAAATACCCCTATACTAGCGGATAAACCTTACTTTAACTTGTTGATAATGCTGAAGTATTTTGTTTCTTTATAGTACAGTAGCGTGGAAAATGGCAGATAGTGTGTATAAAAAAGGGCCACAGCTCAGCGCAAGGATTTTCAAAGAAACATTGTGATACTGTAAGACACTTCAGTCGTGACAAAAAAAACGATTTCAACACTGAAAAGTGACGCAGGTTTCTCTCCACTGCTGGCATAAGAGAAAGCCATCTGGTCTTCTCGTATCCTAGAATGCGTTGGTATTCCACTATTGTATACTCACAGAATTCCTTTAGTTCTTCAACACGAACAGTGTAAATGTAACAGTAGGAATATATTTTCGTCACAACTGTTTCAACATCAATAGAACGTACGTCAGCTGCCGTTTACAATGTCTTGTGAACCATTTGAGCCACGCAACGAGTTCCCACAAGTGTAATCGAAGATTTTAATTTCGCATCTACCTTGTTTGGTCCGCTTTTCAGAACGTCACAGAAAGTTGTGTTGGTGTTGTCAGCACAAAATCCCACAATTTTCTGATGCTATTATATCGTTCAAACATATTAGTTATAAATTTACAAATGGCACCCACGTGTCATCAGTAAGTGACTGGAGGTCTAATGACGATACCCAATGGCAGCACAAAATATCTCACAAGGAGTTGAACAATTTTACTTCTTGTTATCTGAGGCGCCAGTAAATATTGACACGAATTTTGATTTCTTCAGTTTTCCTTGAAGTTTATCTCTGGCCAACGGAGACAGGATATTAGTTATTATTATTAGTATTGTTATTGTTATTATGTTGGGCTCAAATTTTGTGCAGGCACAAGCCAACTTCAGCTCAAAAAAGTTCTTTACCGACTTTCTGATGCAATTCATGGAGTGGAAAGCGTGCTTATGTAATATGGCGTGATAAAAGAGGTATCTTCTGTGGCTGCTAAATTGGCTTCAGTGTTTCTAAACGTTCCTGATCGGAAATAATTATTTCAGGTGTAGAAGATGCTGCCGCAAATACTGCTGCTTTATAAGAATCCGATTTAAAGCACTTTATGACATATGTTGTGCCACTGTGAGCCATAGAAAATTCGGATTTGCATTTGTCACGCGGAACATGCAATTAGTTGTCGCATGTTACCTTCTTAATGGATGCAAAATTGTTTTTCATCAGCGCCTCGTCACGAAGCATAGCCAAGTCAGACCGTGGAAAGAAACGGCGTTGATAGTATCTAAGAAAAATGTATACTTTGAGCTCCCATTTAAGTTTAACACCGCTTCAACGAGGGTAACGAAGCGCTTACTCTCCGCCACTCATAGAATCTACTGCTCTGCAGATGTCTTAGTAATCGACAGAAACCGGAAATTGTCGCTAATTCATTAAAGGAAGTGGAACCCATCAGCGCCAAGTCACACTGTACTTATCAATATGATTTTTCCTGCGGCGTCAAGTAGGTAGGCAAGAATGGGAGCGTTTTGAATTCCGGAGTGAAGGAACACCTAGTCAAATGGGTTCAACGTGCGGTTAGCAATCCGTCACCCAACATTTCGTGTGCACCCAAACCGTCAGCATCATCGATAAGCAGACATGTTTCATTGACCCGTTATCAGGTTGACCCCGGCTACGCATTTCGGAGACTACGTCATCCCAATCCACGCTTCTTGCGATTCGCCGAGGCCGTGACTACAAGCCTGCTAAGACCTGCCCTGTGTGTGTGTGTGTGTGTGTGTGCAGAAACAGTCAGTTGCTGACTTACGGATACCCAGACCTTAGGTCAATTGCCGCCGTTCACTTTAGGGCATTTGATTGGTTAGTAACACCCTTGGAAAGGTATAAGATAATTTCTAGTTATTGTATTGGCACAGATGGGACAATGCGAAATGCGCACATTTATCAGTGATCGTCTTCTCGTCGCGTTATTCAAACTATTGAAGGGAACTGTTTAAAATAAGCTATTTTATTTCTCGGCGGTGGGAGTGACTGATGGCATAGGGATAGATCAATGCTGACATGAACCAGTTTCCTAAGACCGGTCACACGTGCGATTGTAGTGTATCACTGACGCAAACCGAACTTTGGCATAGTATGTGAACCGATGGTGTGCATCCATTCACACGGGACTTACACTGTGCGGCCAAATTTATCAACACGTCATGCCGTAGGTAGCTCGCCCGCACGTGTTCATCTGGCCACAGTATGCGACCACTATGCCATATAAGGACAGGCTCCTCAACATTCCAGACTCTGTAGACATTCTTGAGGTAGCGGATGCTCTTTGCGCTGCATTCGGCATGCAACCACGCTTGGTCAAGGTCATTACATTGCCTAAGGGGATCCACGTTTTTTCAGCACCAGTTAGGCTGAGTTCGACAGATCAAGCTATCTGTTATACGAACAATGCCAAACCTAACAAATGTTTTCTTTAGTAAACGGCTGTCTCGACCACTGGCACCTACTCGAATGAACTGGAATTCACCAAATAACAACAGTAATCGATCCACGCCGTGTCATACTACCATTGTCAAGACATCATCATCTGTTCTAGGTGTTATTCGAGAAGCAGTATTTTACAACCAACTGAAACCAATTACTAAACCGGCTGTTAGGGTTGATTTAAAGATAGGATCAAAATGAGTGAACCAGTGTATACACACACTACTGGCACTCAACGTTCCCGATTCTGTGAGCACAGACCAATTCACTGGCATCCTAGAAGTAGTACTTAAGAAGACTAACATTCGTCTAGGCACTCAAAAGCTAAGCCGCAGATCCCCTATGTAATCTTGTGCAATACTAGTGCATTTAAAGAATTAAAATGATGTGAACCACTTGTTAAACGAAGAGGACAGTGTACGTCAACTCATTGGACTCCAGAACATAATCATCCAAAAAGAGTGGCGTTCCCAAACTTACCAGACACCCTTACACAGCATCTGTACTAAGATGCAGTGCCTGTCACCAAGCTGCCGTTATGCGCAAACAGGATCCCACCTCCAGGTGTACGTAACACTAACAGGGTTCTAATGGGGCACATTCGGATAAACACAATCATTTTTATGGTATCCGGTCGCGACCACTACTCCAGTCAACAACTTTCCGGCGATGGTTCGCGACCAGGGGACAACCCAACCGTTTCCATTGTTCCTGAAGTGACTAGGCCACCCATGAGCTAGTGCAATGAGATTCACTCACAGCGCTGTTCACTGTGAAATACAGCAACTTCTCAGGAAGATACTAGAATCTCCTGGACCACGAAATGGTCTTCTACTCTTTCTTATCAACGATCGTTCTCTTCTTAACAAAATACACATGCTTCAACCCATGGCTACACTTGTTTGCCCTTACCTGCTGCTCATTACTGAAACTTGGTATAGTGACAAAACACCAACTACGCTTATGTAACTACCGTGCTATAAACTTATTCACAAAAGTCGTCTGATGACAGAGGTGGGGGCTGTTCCATTTACCTTCGACCAGACCTCTGGGTGGAGAAATTGACTGACTCTTATCTGTGCTCAGTTGATGACTCCGTTTGGAGAAGGACATCGTTTAAAAATCTAGACTTCCTGCTGGCCTGCGTCTATAACCCACCACCTTACAACGGCTCCACACTTGTTGAACTTAGGAAGCACTTCCAGTTCGTAACAACACATTACTCCACAGGAAAGATTATTGCTAGAGACTTTTAACATGGCAGAAGTGTCGTAGGCTTCGTTCTCCGGTCCTCAAACATATGCAGATTTGAAAAGCACGGAAAGAAGACGAAGACTGGTAGATGCATGCATTTCGTATTGTCTCCTCAGTACCATTAACAATAACCGATAAGCATAGATCTAGCTAACAGTGGGTGCAACCAGACAAGCTTAAGGTGCAAAACGAATGACGGAAGTTCACACCTACGTCCAAGGCAGCTTTAGGCTGACAAATAATTGTTTCTGCATACACAAGGCTGGCTTAATCCAGTTTATTGCGACAGCCTCAGCAAACCGAGGGAAGCGGGGATTAGGGTGACGTAACACAACTTTAAACGCTGAGCCCAGCTCTAATTGGTGTCCCGAGTCTAATAGGTGTTTGCCTATCGAGGATACCGGTGGTCTGCGCGAACATGGAATCTGACGAGGGTAGGCAATCTGAGCAACTTTAAGTTGAACCCATCTTGGCACATGTTCCTTTATTCGGGAAATCAGCGTTCTATTGGTTCTGCCTATGTAACTTTTTCCGCAGTCACATACAAATTGGTATACACAGTGTGAGTTGGCCCCAATAGGCTGAGCTTCCTTCGTTGGAGGTATGGGCAAATTTCGGGTTCGGTTGATAACGACAACTTGTGCAGCATAGTAACTTCCTTGTGTAGCCGAAATTATACACTTAGTTGTCTTCAGCGTGACTAAGTCACCTTTGAAAGGTAATTCCATATACACTTTCTTCTTGGCTGCCGTGTGCACCAAGTCCTTTGGTCCTCGCGGTTGGCTGTGTTTCTCGATAAATCTTCGAGGGTAGCCATTCGCCATTAGTGTTGCTGTAATTAACACTAACTCATCGTCCAGACAATCGGCCGAACAAATTCGTCTGGCACGACTAACTAGAGTCTTCACAAGTGTCCGTTTGTACCGCACTGGTGTGAAGCTGTTGAAGTGCAGGTACTGACCGGTCCAAGTCGATTTTCGGTAAATTGACCTCTTAATCAATCCATCCTCCCTGCGAGTTATGAGTATGTCCAGGTATAGTAGACAATTGTTTTGTTCTATTTCACATGTAACCCGTAAGTTAGCATGAGCACCATTGAGGAGTTCTACCAAATGAGTGAGCTGATGCTCCGACGAACAGAAAGCCAAGATATCATCGACATATCTTTTCTAGTATGGCACCTGAGCTATTTCTGTAGAAATGCTCCTTTCTACCATTAACATGAAGAAATCAGCGAGCACAGGACCTAATGGGCTACCCATTGCTACGCCGCTAATCTGACGATATGGTGTATTCCGGAAGTGCAAATCCACATTCTCCGTGCACAATAGTAGACCTTCTCTTAGAAATTCAGTTGGAATTGGTAGCGAACAGCCACCGTTTTCAACTAATTCGCACGCGTAATCAACCGTCTGGTTAGCAAGTATCTGTATAACAGGTTGGGCACAATAAGTTACCTCTGCCACACGTATGAACATCAGGCTGGATCTAGTATTCACTCTTAACCTCTCACCTGTTGATGTAACTGTTCTGGGTAAATTCCCTGGCTGTAATCATAACATTGTAAACGGCTGTATTACCTGTACCTGGAATCACAGAAACCCTGTACTATTATATCGTCCCATCCGATCTGTCGATTGGTCTCAATTCTCCAGACTTCTCCGGTCTCTCAACTGGGATAATCTTTTCTTGACCAAAAATGTCTGTGCCAGAGCTTCTGACAAATTTTTTAAACATGTATAGACATACTCGCGCCATTGAAATGAATGCTAGTTCCAGCGAATAGAACCACCTGCAAATTTTCACCAAGAGTATGTCGCAAGCTACGTAAACTTCGAGCTAGGTATAACAAGACTGGTGACTTTTGCATTATCATACGTATAAATAGTCTTTGCAATAAGATCGGTACAGAAAACGGGCTGCGACATATAGCCGAAGAGCGTCTGGCAATTTCCAATTGCTGTAAAACACCCGCGCTCACACAAGTGCTATGGTCAAGAAATCCCAGACTTACCGATGGAGTCCCCATCTCAATGCGACACAAAGAGGTGAATATCCCGGACCCAATTTGCAGGTGTGAGGCGATTAGTGAATATTTCGCTTCCTCACTTATTAACGAGCCTAAGCCTGTAGATATCAACCAGACGAATTACACTGACCGCATACTGTCGGAGATAAGTATAAATAGCGCAATTAACTGCCCCCTAAAATCAAATCAACCCTCTATCTTTGCAGGGCCAGGGGGCGTTCCCAAAATTTTACT
This sequence comes from Dicrocoelium dendriticum, assembly GCA_944474145.2. Classification (NCBI taxonomy): domain Eukaryota; kingdom Metazoa; phylum Platyhelminthes; class Trematoda; order Plagiorchiida; family Dicrocoeliidae; genus Dicrocoelium; species Dicrocoelium dendriticum. The sequence continues at coordinate 187,868,252 of OX104064.1, forward strand.
CACACAAGGCGGTGAAGACATCCTCATTTGACTTTTTAAAATGAACAGTCTTTCTCTAATATACAGCAATTTTCCACCCCAATGGAAACATTCTATCATCATTCCACAACACAAAAGCGGTGCACGAAACGAAGTGGGTAACTATCGACCCATTAATCACACTTCCATCATTTCTAGAGTATTTGAAAGAGTAACCAAAAAGTATCTCATTGACTATCGTATGACAAACAGACTCCTAAGTGATCATCAACATGGATTTATGAGTAAACATGCATGTAACACCTGCCAGTTAGACTTCCCAGATCACATTACGTCGGCTGTAAATGCCAAAATGTCGGTACTGGTCATCTTCCTTAAGATGCACAAAGCTTTCGATTATGTTCCGGATAAGCGACTTTTGTAGAAGCTTAGGTCATTCGGAGTCCGTGATTCACTCCTGGCTTGGTTTAGCTCCTTCTTAGAGGGTCGTAGTCAGACTGTTTTACTAAATAACCTGGAATGACAACCACATGCAATAACGAGATGAGTACTGCAAGGTAGCGTACTTGGTCCCACTCTGTTCCTCATCTATATCAATGATGTTTTCGATAAAATCAACTCTGGTAAACTGTTTCTGTTTACGGATGACATGAGAATCGTCTACACATTTCCTCTAAAACATCTGCTATCACCAAACATAGCTAAACTGTTTAATCGACAGATAGCGACCGGGGAGCTATGTTTCCAAGGACCAGGGTATGTTTAAAAAAGTCACTTAATGTCACTCCGTTAGACCCAATCTTGCAGCTTGGGATTCACGCTCTCCTTCTCGCCACCCCAGCACGCCTATGACGATAGACTGGATGCAAATTAGTCTTGAAGTTTTATTATCCCAACGCTTCTCATGTATCTTATTTCACTATCTGTCTTTCATTCTTCTTTAGAGGAAACAACTTGGGTATCCGTAGCACCCGTCACAGCTATGTAGAATGAACTTGCGCAACCAATCTCCGCTTCTCGATCATCTATACCTGTCGGAGATATCGCACCATTCCTCTGAGAGCTCTCCTTTAAATGAATATTTCGGATGTTTATTTGTTTTCTCTGCTCCCTATGTACATCTTGAATTAAATTAACATCCGTTGCTCCTTTATCGTTAACGTGCTTCCTTCCCAGCTCTAGTTATTTTCCGGTTTGCTTTTCTTATTTATCATTGTTGAGTAAACGTGAGTAAAAGTTGGGTAAACGTTGAGCAAACGTGATGACAGCAAAATTGGACACGACAGAGGCAAAAGGGCAACTTATCAACGACATATTTACTTGTAATAGTGGCCAAAACGGGAGTGTCAATGTGATTAGAGCCTTCTGCATATATTTGCAGCGAAAAACAATAAAAACAATAAATTTAACGAGTCAAATTAGTAGGTCGTATCTGCTTTAATACCCAATAGCACATGGTCAGATGAGACTTGGAAGTGCGGAGGAAACCTCTCGAGGGATTACATCGCATGGAAGCACGTCCCCAGGGGACAGTTTCGTGGATGGCCGTATTACTTTACTTGAACTGATGACGACTCTTACAATTATCCTTACTATCAGTTCCTTTTTGCACTACTTTTAATTTATAGCATATTCCCAACACTTCAGATGAAACTTTGTTACACAGACAATTTTCTTCACTATGTGATTATGTTGTGCAATGTGGTAAGACCACCTGATTTGTCTGCGTCTCGCCATGTCGAGAAGTACACCATTTATTTATTTATTTACTTTGTTAGACGCATTAGCCTAACTTCCGAGGTGTGGATTAAAGCAGCATCCACCTAGCAAATGCACGAGAGTAGACAGTTGGGCGGACCACTTCCACACTGTTGCACCGAACAGCCTAGATCGTCATGCATCACCACCCCAAGGTCGCACTTCTGTGAGGCGGTCTTCAAGATGTGCTCTCCACGCTTATATATGTTAATGAGCTTGTGGTGATGCATGTAGAGTTTTCCACTTGCCTGCGTTGAACGGAAGTATATTTTGCAGTTGACCATTCGAAAGCATGGTCTAGTTCCTGTTGCAGCACATCGTGATCTTCCTGTCTACCGATCGCTCGCCATAGCTTGATGTCATCAGCAAAATCAAGAAATTCGACTTGCTGACACGAGCAAGGTCGTTGATGAAGATCAAGAATAAGCGCGGCCCCAACACTGACCCTTGCGGAATACCTCAGTTCATGCAAATAGAACCAGAAAATGGGTTCCGAACTCGAACGTGAAGCCTCCGCTGAAGATGGAAGTTTCTAGTCCATCGAAGGAGAAAGCACCCAATTCCGTAGACTTCAGGTTTTGGTGAAGGATTCGGTCATCTAAGCTGAAGTGCACAAAGCCTCATGTTTGCGTTCTCCACGTAAGTTGTGGACGTGTTTACTAACCGGTCATGTTCTATGCTATATTCTACTTGTAGTTAACGATTTTGAAAAAATCGAGGTAGGATCCACAGCATCACCCCGAGATACAGCTCATCCTTGGGACATACGTAGCGGATGTTTTAACTTATAGTGGTAATATCTGTGTTCTGCGTTCGCAAGGCGATTGGGCACTCCCAAGATTACTGAAAGGATTAACATGCCGCTAGGTAAATGTATCGCAGCGCTCACTAGGTCTACTCAGATTGTGCAGGCAGGTTGGGGATAGACATTGCACTTCAGAACCACACAATATCATTCAGATTTAATATAGCTTCAGCAAAGAAACCTCAGCGTTTGTGCCAAAAGCGAGGCTACCCTTGAGACGACAAGTGAATTTGGAGCGTATACAAAAAATCAAAAGCTTTTTTTCAGGTATATTACGGACTGTAACGCTAACTAAACCCGGTTGCTCGCAGCATCCTAATTCATGTCTCACACTCAGAATCCAGCAAAACCAGTGGGGTGGCTGCGATGGCGATGACTAAGGTACGAGAATTGATCGAGTGGCTGAACTCAAGTGAATTCGCGGAACCCATTGGCTTAGTTCTCATAAAGTCTGTTACGTCCATTTTTGTAGAACAGCATAAAATGTGGAAATGCTGTTAGCTGTATACCGCTTTGGCGCATGTGTTTCGATTGCCTGTCTAGCCTGTTGTATCGTAGCGCTGCTTCGAAAGCGCAACAAAAGTGTCTATTTCGTCAAATTCCGTGATAAGATCTCCTCAGCAGCAATCGAAAGAATGTTGCTGTTAGTAAAAAAATGATTAACTCATCACATCTAAACTCAATCAAACAGCCATCACACGCCCGGAAAAGCATTGTACGTGGTTTCGTCCTTCCGCGAATCGCCAGCGCTGCCCATTCCATCGGACTCTATACCATTCAACTCCCCCTACACCTATTCACTTGGGACCAACGGACTGCAGAAAAGCTCCCAGGAACGTGACCTGGGTGTGATCGTACAGAACGATCTCAACTGTTCAAAACAGGCTGAGGTACCTGCAAAAAGAGGCAACCAGCATGCCGGCATGCTGCGAAGAGCATTCGGGAGATCTGACCCATCAATCTTCCCAATGATGCACAATGCCTACGTGCGCCCGCATGTTGAATACGCTATCCAAGCTTGGCAACCTTGGTTGAAGCGTGACCTAAAAGCGATAGAGGCACTACAACGGAGAGCAACAAAGAATGTAAAGGGCCTGCACAATCGCTCTTACCACCGAAGGATGAAGTTGCTGGAAATTTTCGGCGGGCGCTATCGAAGACTGCGCGGTGATCTCATATTAGCGTATCAAATATTGAGTGACCCCAACCACGTATGCCGCCATTTTCTGAAACTTAGTCACAACACGCAGCTCAGGGGTAACTGCTTAAAGTTGAAGGAACAATACAGCCGTCTAGAGTGACGACGGAATTACTTTTCCCTTCGAGTTTGCAAACCTTGGAAAGCACTCCCAGACTCAGTTGTATCCTCTCCTACCTTGGATGTTTTCAAAAAACGATTAGATGTTACTCTTAGCTCCCAGCCTTTTATTACCTAAACTCCCCTACTGTGGATTACGCCAAGCATGCTTTTCAACTGGATTTATGTATCAAATGGACCTAAGTGAGCGACCACATTTTACTTTTCTCACTCTTTACCTCAATGATCACTGCACCCCAGTGTCTCTCTGAACGTTTCCGCTCGATAATTTACTTTAATTTTACATTGATGTTACTTATCAAACTATTCATCTCGGCAGACGTTCGATAGATGACCCAGACATATTTTGATTTCCTCATATTCACCTCAACCACCCTACGGGACGTGTTCAGCACTTGCTTTTATCCCGTGATAAATCATTGTTCATTGTTCATAATACTCATCTGTAAAAATGAGTAACTCTTGAAGTTTATCTACCGTGTGTCAGGTAAACTGGTACAAATTCCGGCAGACGTTCAAACACAAACATATACAGGAACTGCATTGTTTTTGGCAAAGGATAGCAACTATTTACATGCGCTGACAAATCACCCATGGTGGAATCAAGGCGAATTCATCTCCACGAATGGTTTTTTAATGTACGTAAGTAGCTATATACGTTACAGATTTGTCAAACTATACTATATCGAACTATATTATGTTTATGGATGCAAGAATTTGAGTGCACTGATAAGCAGTTTATGGAACATATCCCAATATTCTTTATTCTGCATTTCACGCATACAACGGACAGGTTAGGTGAAGTCTGACATCTGTCTCTCCATTTAATTTGCGCTTGTTCCGTATTGAAGTACTTTGGCTTTAAAGCACTGAGTTCCCTGTATCATTCTAAATAAGACAATGAGAAGACTGGTATTGCGTGGTGGAACGATTTCGTGTTATCTGATCACTCACAAACTAACAACATATATATGAATCATGTGACAGCAAAATCGAAGATTTGAAACTGGTCACAAAGGAAAATCACGTGGACTCAAAAATTAAACCAGTATCGACTGAGAACTCATCTCGACCTTATGCGGGTCACGAGGGCCTAAACATGACCACAAACGACCAAGAGTGATTGACTACAACGAGGGTAAAAACAACAATCAAGCGCTCTGCTTGGACACCCAAGGCCCGTAATGGTGCTCTCTAGACGTAGACAAAAGAAAAAGGATAGCCAGACGGGCTGTGGTGAGACTTCAGGCTGGGTGCAGGCGGGGGCTTACAGAGGGTAGACATTGCGCTCGTCGTAATGAAGGAAGTTTTGCAATGGAGAATAGGTATCGCACAAGTCAAAGGGCAACAAGAGGAGTGGTTGAGTGGCTCACGATCATGGGTGAGCAAAATACATTGACTAAAAGAAATAGCATGACGGAGAGCACGATATGCTGTCGGGTGCAACCTATGCGTGGGTCAACTAGAGGCTACCAGATACTGCCCGTTTCTATAGTAGTAAGGCGTTTAGATCAAATATCGTGGCAAGGGCTTTTGGGAGAATGACATCCATTCTGCGGGAGTAGAGGGGTTTGGGGGTTGACAAGGGTTCCTGTAGGCGGAGCGGAGGATAGAGGGCGAGGGAGACCGTGGTTATAGCTGCCACAGCTACGGCGAATCTCAAAACTGGTGTTTTCATTTCGATAGATAACTGTAAATGTTGTCCCAGGGTCAACCCGATTGCATGTTTCGATTACATGTCTGGAGATCGATGACGCCGACAGCTTAGGTACTTCTGTTTGTTCCGCTCCTTGTGGTGTAGATAGCTTAGTAATCCGTTTTGGGATATGAACTCCAATGCGCTTACTTTGGCTTTAGCTGGTCGAAATCGGTGTTATGTCAAAAAACTACCAGACGATCAGGTGGTATCAACAAATTGTTTACGCAAGGTAACACATTTTGTATACTTCATTTTTAAATATTTTACATGGAATGAATAAATCACCCTCACAAATATCATGTATAATCTGGACGGTCTGCATAAAGCTACGTAGGTAAACGTTGGATAACCCTCTAGCGCTTCAAACATGCTTTCCAGGAAATGGACTGGTGTTGTGGGCCCGTCAAAAATCCCCCCAAAAAACGCGCCAGTAACTCCGGCATAATGGCTGTGGGAAACGGAGTCCAATTTCCCCCCACAACGCAGCAGTGTTCAGCCACTCCGAGGCGCGTCCCAACTGCGAACCTTTTGACAATGGTCATTTGCACAACTACCACCTCTGCGTGGTGACTGTTTTCCTAACTTAATAACCCATAGCACTGGCTGCGATCCGCCCTTGTCGGTCGTAAAAGAGCCTACAGAGGACCACTTGTCTTTTCTTTCTCTTCGCCTCAGTTGGGAGTCGGTCGGAGTCGCGTGGAATTGCGTGTGCATCGTTAGCTGACCAACCTTACGCGCGACTAAGCCATTAGAGCGCGTCTATCGTAAACCCCCCTACTCGTCGGCGTCCGTCCGACGCTCGGCGTCTTTATCCGAACACGTGCGGATAGGATCGTTCCCATAAGCTCGCTCAAATTTATCCGCCTCACCGAGCTAAGCCAGCTGGTCATCAGGACAGCACAATTCCGTTCGAGTGGTCAGCGTAGCAAGCAGTCTATCGTAGGGCGTTGCCAGCGACCCTCTTATCAGGCAATTACGCAATTATCTCAAGAGGCGGCGTTCCCTCAATTATAACAGAGGCGACGACTAAGGCAATCTACTCAATCATAACAACTGGTTTAATGAGAAATGCTGCAGGTAGCGCTTTCAATTTCTGGGCTATCTTCAGTTCAACACGAGTTGTCTAGTGAACCATCTACACAGTTCGAAAATGAGTGGCTTTCGCAAATGTTTTCTAAATCCTGCTCAAACTATGACGATGGATGCTTAGCAAAGCATGCTAGTGACTTACATTCTCAGCAAGGCCCGTGGTCTTTTCGATGCTGGTCCTGTATGGCCTCCTTCGTGGCGCACTAGGCCTGCCAGATTCAAGCACTCCATGGAACAATGCTACCTTACGGGCAAAATGCGGATGCCTAGCAAGTCCCGTAGGATGGCCAAAGAGAGAACCACAACATGGTGAATAGAAAACAAATGGATAAAATGAATCTTGTTTTGGTGAACTCACCTCGGTGTTAACACAGAGGCACGTAGAAAGAGTCAACCACAGTTATGTAGATTAATTCGAATGGTGCGACGTTCGTCGCATTATATCCTCTGTCGAGACGCATGCTGTATCTCGTAGTGTAGATGTGGTTAGGCAACATCCAGGCGTTTTTTAAACACAGGTAAAATGGGGGCGGAAACAACGGATTTTGGGAGGGCTTTCCAAGGCTGACACATAGGAGGAGAGAGTAAAAGTTCCGTCAACATTCTAGCCGACTGTATTGCGTGGCTAACTGGAACTGGTGGCCCCTAAATTCGTGTTGTGGCTCCGTTGTAGCAGGTGACGACAGACATGGTTGAGGCTATTTAGAATCTGGTAGGTTTTAATAAGGTCGTCAGGTAGGCGCCGGTACCGGCCACTGTAGAATTTTAGGGTCCTCAGTCTAAGTTGATAAGGAAGATTGAACAACCCTTTGACGTGTTTCGTGGCTCGTCGCTGTGGAGTCTCGAGCGCTGCAAGGTCTTGTTGGTTCCTGGACTGCCACACCTGGATGGCGTATTCCACATGTGACCGCACGTAGGTGTTAAGCAACTGCGAACAGACAAAAGGGGCATAAGGCCCAAAAACCCTCCACGGCATACTAATGTGTTGGTTACCGGTCTTTGACACCTTCTCAGATTGTTCTGAGCAGCACAGATCAGCCTGAACTAGTACCCTAAGATCGCGCTCCTGGGTGACTCTTTGCGGGACTTGATCTCCAGGGTTGTATGGGGTGTTCGGTTGGTGGTGAATGTGAACCAGCTTTCAGTTCCCCAAATTGAACTGGAGCAGATTGTGTAGTGACCAGCCATACGCACTGTCCATCTCTCGCTGAAGTGCATCGTGATCTGGTGGGTCAAGCGTTGTCCACCACATCTGAACCTAATAATAATAAATAGTCTCTCCTAGTTTAATGTTATGGATACGGCGTCTAATGAGAGGACGTCATCACCTCGAGAGCTAACCACTGTCAGTGACAGTGGAAGATAGGTGGTGCTATATCTCATTTGGTTTGCAAGTTATGTATCCAAGCCGACGTCCCCCATGGCTCAGTGGCTTAAGATGCTGGCTAGTTGGCGTCTACCTCTAGCGGTTATGGGTTCGGCCCCCGGCAGCGGACCGAGAGAATGCGCACCACTGACGAGCCCCAATAAGGCCAAACGCTTTTAGTGCTTTTCCGGACTAGGCTATGCTATGTAGTTTGTGAACTATCAGGATGAATAGTTTGCAAATTACAACCAAAGCCTCCTACTTATTAGTGATATGTTAACATCGGCAGCCAACAGCAAGAACTCTGAAGCAATCAAACGCGTAAGCTCCTTATTGAACACGAGAAACGGACGCGGCCCCAGAGCTAACTGATCCTTGTGGAACTCAACATTAGAAATAAATCCGGACGGACGGCGCGCTTCGAACTTGGATCTACAGTTGCCGATTCTGCAGGAAATTCCTGGTCCACTCAAGGACTGGATCAACAACTCCATAGCTTTCGAGCCTGCGAAGCACAATTCAGTGGTCCAGTCAGTCGAAGGCTTTGGAGAAGTCGAGGTAAATGATATCTGTCCGCTTGCATGAATCGGCCGCCCCGTCGAACTGCTGCGTGCAATCAGTAGGTTGGTAGTGCACGAACGGTGCTGGCGGAGACCGTGTTGTACGGGTGCCAAAATGTTATGGCTTTCTAGATGGTCTACTAAAGCCTCAGCGATGATTGCCACCGTCATCTTTAACAACACACGGTGGATGACCACTAGGCGATAGTTGGCGGGTTCCGCGCGATTACCGCTTTTAAAATTTGGAATGATTAGGCTATGTTTCCACATGGTAGGCACAATTTGTTTATCCAAGCCAGTTTGGAAGAAATGGGATAATAGCACAGCCAGCATTGTTGCTGCTACGTTCCGCGCCCTTATGTGAATATAGTCTATTCCGGAAGAGCTGTAGATGAGTAGTTAGCGCAGCTTCTTCAAAACAGCTGTGAGTGAAATCGATGTTAGTGAGGGTTGAAGTTGAGGAGAAGAATTTGGTTATGTAACACTGGCGGAAGTCTAGCTGGAAGGTTGGGACATATCGCATTCGTAGGATTTGGCTAACTGTTGGACACCGAGTTTCACGTTCCGGATGGTGTTAACATGCTTGTATAGGAGATTTTGTTGGGAAATTTACAGGCCAGTTGTTGTTGTTGTGTCAATATATCCTCACGGACAAGTATATTACAGGGGTTGTGCTGGGTCACGTAATCGCTCCAGGTTTCGGGACAACCACCAGCTCTGCAAGTGTGCCAAGCTGCATTCCTTATTGACGTGCGCTTGCGAGTTCTAATTCTGATGAAAAACGAGTGATTAGTAGAATGAACCATCTTTGTTTCCAAAGCAGTTGCAATTACATTGCTGAAGCGTCCAACAAGCTCAATCCAGCTGCTGTCAGATGAGCCACCTTTCAAGAACATCCAATCAGTTGTCTCAACTAGGTTGTTCAAGATGTTATAATGTTTGATAGTAAGTGCTAGTTCTGCGTGTTCCACAGGATATTATACCTACCACACATAATTATAAAGTAAGGTGACATGATCGCTTAACCCTGGAGCAGTGTCTATAAATGCCTTGTTGATCATGAGTTCCTAATTTGTAACTACGAGGTCGAGTACAGATGGTTTGTTATCAGCTCTGTATCTGGTAGGTGAGCTGATGTGATTGTAGTGCAGGATACTTGCGATAAGCTCTTGCAGTTCGACCTTTTATGTTTCGCTGTGGACGCCTTACTTTCCAGGTGGTGAACGTTGAAATCTCCGGAAATAAGAATGTGGCTGTAAGTTGGATAAGCATTGCTTCAGTGATGATATTAGGTGGTATTCCATCTCTGGAGTGGACCATGGGGAGCAATATACGACTGCCACGAAGCAATTATCGTTGCGTGTGAGACGCAAACGGCCTCATGACGAATCATGGACCCGCGTCTCCGGATCATCCAGTTGTTCGCATCGCAATTCGTTATCATAATATAGGATAGCACCACCTCCCCTGTTGGGACGATAGTGTCGGAACAAGGACATACCCTGAATCGTGATTTCGGAGTCCGTAATCCCTGAGTGCCACCAAGTCTCGGTTATGGAGATGAGATCCCAAGCGTGTGTTGCCTGGCGCAACTAAAGTTCGGCGATTTAGGTGAAGAGAAATTGGGGCATTCTTTGGATCCTGAAAAAGCAGTAGACCAGAGTAGCACCGGAACGTATGATGAAAGGAACTGTGCGCACATACACGAGTTACAAGTAAATCGCTAGACGTTCCAATTATAACCAATCGCAAGAAAGCTTACATGACTGGCCAACGAGCGCTAAGAATTACTATGATACGATAACCGAAGCGAGAGCAAAACAAAGCAAAGTATTTGAACACCACCTTGTCCCCTCCTTTGTTCGTAAAAATATAAGCACTACATGTCCATGAACGACCCAATTTAATGTCAGCACACCGAAGGATTTTCATGCAGTGTTACCCGTTAAAGTTATCGGTACACAGGGCCGCGTATCCGACCGAAACGTCATAGGGTTGTATTAGTTTATACCGAGCGCTGTGTTATAGGTGTGTTCCTCAGTTCAGTAGCACGTTGGGAAAGTGCTGTATGCAGCCGTCTTACATTCACCTTCTTCCCATCAGCCAACTTGTAACTTCCTGGCGGGCACACAGATTCCACACGGGTCGGGGGTCCGAACACATCACCTCCTTTCCACGAATAGGGTAGTCTCACACGAACAAATGTCCCTGAAGGACACATTCTCCCAACGCATCTATATTTAGCCTGGTAAACAGCCCGTCTTTCGTATTCTCTGTGGTGGGCGTTCTTCGGATGTAAAAGATGCGTTCAATCGTGTTCTAATTATTCGCCCTAGCATTAGCTCCGAGTGGGTCGTTGCCGTTGCGCTATGTGGAGTGGTTCTGTATACCTCCAATGCAGGTAACAAGGCATCGTCCCAGGCTTCTCCCAAAAGCCGAAAGAATTGTAGTGATTCTTTCAAAGTACGATTAAGTCGTTCGACGCGTCCATTCGCTACAGGATTATAACGTACCGTCCTCGTGTGTCTGATACCATTGCGTCTTAGAAATTCAGCATACTCATTACTTCGAAACTGTGGGCCGTTATCAGTGACAAATTTTTCTGCAAAACCGTATCTTGCAAACAAACAACGGAGCCACTTTCTCATGACCGCTATAGAATAGTCTTTGGCCATTTGCTGTAGAAACAGTTTGTCACTAGCACGTTTCACTTCCGCAAGGTGCATTGGCAAGCGGGCCCATAATATCAATGGCAATTTTTGCCCATGGCTTCATGGGGTACACGGTAGGTTGGACTAGAGCATTAAGGGGCTTCGCACCCATCGGCTTGTTGGCAGGCGTAACATTCTTGGATAACCTCTTCGACTGGAATTCAACTTTGGCCGCCAATGGTATTGTCGTATCCGAGATTTTGTTCGCACAGTCCGTGGATGACCATACGAACATGAAACCACCATAGTAATAAGAGTTGCAGGGACCACAAACTCATCAGCTCTAATAAGGCAGTTGTTCACAGTAGAAAGCTCTTGCCGCAGGGTATAATATAGAAGTAACTCAGGTCGGATCTTGGTATGACTGGGCCATGAAGTGTATCACTATTCCCGAAGCTTCGCTAGGACAGGTTCTTTGTCAATGTGTTCTCGTATCTGGTCAAATGTTATTGTATGTGTCCCATCCGAGAGCTGCGATATCATTTTTACCTCATGTAAGTCTCCGTTTTTCCCCTCGTTGGACAGTGGGAGTCTAGATGAGGCACCTGCAAGTTGGGTAAAGCACCCTGACACGTATTTTATTTCGTAATCACGGTTCAGTACACGTGAGTACAAGCGACATAAGCGTATCGGCTTTTGGCCTTTGTTACCGCGACTTAGTAGCGTTGTAAGAGCAGAATGATCGGTGGGCAAACTGAATCGAGGTCCGAATAAGTAAACTTGCTATTTCTTATACGCTCAAACGCATGCGAGGGTCTGCTTCTCGCCGTTGGAATAATGGCTTCCAGTATCAGACAAGTTACGTGATGCGTACGCAATCACTTTCTTCTCGCCATCGTGCAGCTGGGATAGAACTGCACCCAAGCCAACATCTGAAGCATCCGTTTAAACAGATTTGGACAGTGCTCATTGATGATCTTTACCGTGGGAGTGGATTCAATTAACGATCGTATGATCACGTAAACACTGTCTTGTTCAATGGCCCAACGATACTCCTAGTATTGGCGCCTCAACCTCAGCAAAGGGTCGACAACAATCGCAAAATTTGGTAACATGATCGACGTCCACCTCCCCCCCCCATCCCATTTACCCTTTATAACACCAATCCATTATCATTCCCCAATCTTCATTCAATTAATAACACCCCAAATTCCAACACACCCCACACTCCCACCCCCATACCCCCCACCCCCACTCCCCACCCTAACCCCTCTCCAATTTCAATTCAAAATCTTTACTAAACCTTTTCTCAAACCTCACAACCCTACACATCCTACTTAACACCCTTCCCAAACCAATTATAACTTTACTATAACCAACCCTCCCACCCCCCCCACTCATACAACCCCCCCCACAAAATCCTCCAGACAACCTATACTCTTTACACCCCAACATCTCCTAATCATTTTCAAAATCCTTTCCCCTTTACTCCCAAATACAATCACCCCCCCCCCACACCATCAATCTTCCCCCCCCCTACCCCCCCCCCTCCTCACTCCCAATTCATACCTTCTTCCAATCACTACATCCAACTCACACCCCTCACCCCCCTCCCTAAAT
>OX104064.1:187881596-187931078 GCA_944474145.2 Dicrocoelium dendriticum
GGTGAACGGAGGGAGCGCGCCCTATTGTATTTTCTAATACTTTCGGGTACTGTAACTGTAGGTCTGATAGGTTATTGCCATGATACGCATACGAGATAGGGACGGCGTGAGTCCCAGTGCAACCATAGCGTTGCGTCCGAGTAAGGAACGGTTATTTCCGCGGGTAACGTACACAGCAACTGATGATTCCACGGGCCCTAAGTTGCAACACAATCAACACAAATCACCGTATTTCTACCGGGGCCTTTGTATAACTGTCAAATCGATAGGCTTAAGGGTGTATAACTATGTCATGTTAGGGAATGTCATAAAAACTACTCGGTACTATAGTGATAGGAGAGGCTGAATCAAGTTCCATGTCAAAATGTGTTGTTCTATCGTGTGCAATAACTGTATCAGTACGAATACCACGCATAGTTAGTTTACGCTCTGGACAAGTGGAAAGATCGTTAGACACAGTACGTGTGTTATCAATGGAAAATACATTTTCGGTGGACTGTAACTGAGGACTAGAAACGGAATCTCTAGGGTGCAATTGAGAAATGCCTACTGAACGACAACAACGGGCAAAATGTCCACGCTTACCGCTTTTTGCAATCCATTTCTTAGGCAGGGCAGTTGGTACAATTGGCTTTATGATGTAGGCTACCGCAGCGGAAGCATTTCTGTAGGGATTGGAATTCGGTTGGCGAGCGATGGATCTTGGTAACCTCCTGTATGTGTGCATAGGTGGCAACACATCGTAACTCATCGGTCGTACTTGCTTTGGGGCGAGCTAATTCCACAGCCTTATCCCAACTCAATTTGGAAGCGTCTGCAGTAAGTAGACATTCCTGAATTCTGTGGTTGCTGATTCCACTCATCAACTGCTGCACTAGCATTAACCCACAGTAATATTTTTCGGTATGGTTGGGTACTCGCAGCCACGTACACGGCGAATAAGGCGATCAAAAATACCGTCTAGAGTTTCCGATGATTCCTGTGTAAGTCGGCCGAATTTGAGGCGAGCCACGAAGAGATTTGTACGCTGTACCCATGACATGTCCAGCACCTCTAGTGTTTTCCTTAAGGTATCTTGTGGCTGGAGCTCCAACGCATCAAATTAAAGTTGCCCCTCATCACCGAGTATGTGTTTAAGAAGGTTCAGTTTCTGGACTTCTGTGTAGTTAGAAGCCGCAGGTAGTAGGCCAAGATAGTTTGTAAAGGAGGTTTTCCACTGGGCCCATGCACTTTCGGTAAGACGTAAGGTCGGATCAGACCAGTACACTGTAGGAGGGTGTAATTACATGGCGTAGGTTCGTAAGCCGCGAAGCCAGTGTTGTCTACGAAGCTCAAATGCACCAGCAGTAGTAAAAAGGTCACTCCCGCAAACGAACTGCTGTAATCTCATCAATGTCTAACTGGGTGAGTACATTAAGTTGTCGCAAGGAGAAGGATGAACCACTGGGGAAGCAGATAATTAGACGCTTAATGTGTGTCTGGGGTTGTATGCACGTGTCCGTTCAGAATAGCCGTCCAATATGCTGACAGAATACACCACAGAAAACTACCAGATCAATCTTTTGCAACGACTATATAGCTCGGCAAAATTTTTACTTTAAGGTTGTCTGAAAATAAATCTAATTACCAAAAGATTTGTCGATAAAATGCAGAACTAAACCTACAACAACTTACAGGCACGGTTTATTGATCTGCAGTGCGAGACCCCTATTCTAAGTGCAGCGGATGGTTTGGAGCTAACCACAAAAGCGGCAGCCGACTCGATTAGGCAACATCTACTCTTATAATTTCCGGACTCACCCATTAGTTCACCCGCTTGCGACAATTCACACCGGCCCCCAGGTTAAACCACGCATCCTTCACGGAATCTGATATGATAAAAGGCTGTTACCATCGTCGTCACCGGAAAGATGGGTCGGTACTTTTAACGATGCTGAGATGAAATGCGCTTTTCCATTGTGTGAAAACATTAGAATGTTCACTCATATTTAGAATACCAGCAATCATTAATAGCCCGCAAACTACTACCCAATAAAATCTCAGCTTCATGGAAGACATTGTCATACAGATGCACTTAGTCTAGCTTGATGGTGAGAGCATGAGGAGGTCAAGGAAGCATAAACTCTGCAAAAATAAGTCATGCATTACAAACTTACTTTTAATCCCAGAAACCTACTCATCTACCTAGATTACACAAAGGCGCTTAACCAACTGGATCACCTCATCTCCATCAAACATTTTAACGCAGTGAAACGAACGACCACATCCTGAGTTGAAGGAGCAAAATCCTTCTTGAACTGCGGCTGAATATGATAGTTATTATTACCGTTTTCCAACCATCTGAAGGTTAAATGTCCTCCTGATATTCATAATGGCTCTTTTCAGTGCTCTGCAATCAAGCTGCTCAATATTAGTGGGCACTCACTATAGGTGGAGTGAGAGCAAGGCAATGGATGACTGCTCAGCAAGGAGAACATCGATGGGGCTTAAAAGTAGTCATCCTAGAATTGCATACAATTCAATGTGACGAGGTGCGTGGTCTTGTGCATAATTAAACTGCTACACTAATTGTCCTTTATTACCACCGCTTGCATTGTTCTTCTCAGGAAAATGGTCTCGGAATATTTTTTGCAGGATGGTCTTAGATGCTCATAACCAGCAGAAATGTATTAAGAAGGACCAGTTTTCACTTTGTTCCCCATCAAAAAGCGCTCGAGAACCGTAAGGCTCTTATCTTTTCGCAAGTGCTTTTCTTAAGGCATCGTCATTATACACGTTAGCTGCAGGTGGAAAACACCTCAGGTATTGACCGCAATACAAAAGACAAGGAAAGGAAAACATACAGTGTCACGTTGGCTGTGTTCCCAGTAAAGGATGGACATGGTTCCGGAGAACTAACAGCTGGCTATCGTGCCGGAGAAAGAGAGTTCTATTATGCCAAACGAGTGAGATCATGATTGGTGGGAATGCTAAGCAGGAGGGGGATGGACAAAGGAACTCACAGCCCAAACACCGTTGGCACCGGCTCCATGCCATATCAGCAAGTGTGTCAAACCAAACGTGTTCACCGTCCTTAGGATCCTAGCCAGACAGTCGGGGTGCACCAACCGACGCCAACTTCGAAGTGAGGGTTTTTATCTCTCTCGACCAAGTCATCGCTTGGCCTCCTCTCCTCCTCTTCATACCGCACCTACAACGCGCAAACAATGCACGTCGCGGAAGTCGGGGTACTGGCATGCGTAACAAGTGGCCCAACCATTGGAGCCTGGTGCTTGATACAATGGTGCTGAACGGTTCACTCGCTATTCCTGCACCAAATATACGGCACCGAACACGCTCAATGCTCACGTTGTGCACCCACCAGACATCAGCTAGGCTGTGAGGGCAGTGATGATCAAATAGGACGAGCCTCTTTATGTCTGTCAACCTGATGGTTTAGATTTCATAACCATTCGGGAGAGTTGAAAGGACGGCTGCGTTATAAACACTGCCCTTCAGGGCGAGGGTAAAGGCGCGTCTGCGCCGCAGGTGGCGAAGATTTGCAAAAGTACCTCGAGCTTTTGCTATAAGGTTCGTAACCTCATCTTCAATCCCATGGGTGCTAATAGAGCTGCCCAGGTACTTGAATTCCTGAACGACTTAAAGCAGATCACCACAAAGCGTTAGCGCAGGGTTGGATCCTGGTCAATCTTGAAGACGTCCTTTGCATTTCGATGGAGCAAATCATAGCCCAAAACGATTGACAGCCAGTGCTGTTTGGCATGTTTGGTAGCTGTCACCGCTTAGGGAAATATCGTCTGCATACTCTAAGTCAAGAAGTCGCTTACAAGGAAGCAGCTCCACACCTACTAGTTCGTGTCCAGCGAACGCTGTTTCCATGACTTCATCAATCGCGAAGTTAAAGAGGAAAGGTGACTGCAGGCAACCTTGTCTCACACAGCTGGTGGCGACAATTTGTCAGAAACCCTCACTCTGCCCGAACTATGCTCGTACAGCGTTTTGATAATGTTTACGTATCTATCAGGCACACCTTTCCTCGGCAGACAATCCTAAAGGGCACGTCGATCGACTGAGTCGAAGGCATCTTTTATGTCAAGAAACACGACAACGGTGGGTCACCAGTAAATATGGCGGTGCACCAACAATAGACGCAAGGTAAAGATGTGGTCGATACAGCCCCGACCTCGGCAAAAGCCGGCTTGCTCTGCATGAATCTTGCTTTCGCGAGTGCCAGTCAGTCTGTGGAGAATGACAGAGGCAAGCAATTTAGAGGCAATCGAAATCAGACTGATCCCTCTGTGATTGCAGCATTCCAAACAGGGGATGCCTTTGAAAATTGGGATGAGGACGGAGCAGTTCCAGTGTGTCGGGACAGTCTCCTGCTTCCAAAGTATCAGTAATAACTCGTGTAAATCATCTATTAGAGCAGGTACCCCGAATTTGAAGAGGGATGGAGGAATTCTATCTGCCCCTGCGGCCTCATGCAATTTCAACCGCCTGATCTCACTTTCGTCTTCTGCATGTTAGGGCGGATCCAAGGAGACGGCCCAGGGAGAAGGGCGCTCAATGCCCGAAAAAGAATGCTACAACCCAGGTTGGTTTAACTGCCTTGCAAAGTGTTCAGCCCAACGCTCCAAGCGTCTTGACAGGCTGTGAATCGACTGTTCACTCTCTTTGGGTATGCTCTCGCCAACACCAGGTCTCCTGCTGCCTGTTTCCCGTACCAGACGGAAGAACTTACGATGTTTGCCAACGGTAGCGGCCATCTCCATCTCAGAGGCACGATGAGACCACCAGGTTTCGCGGTGTTTCCTAAGGCTTGCACAAAGTTTTGCAATGAGATTTTTGCGAGCCTCATTGCATTTCTTCCATCCGGAATACTTAGGCGAGCATCCATAACTTCTAGATACTGTGTAGAGACCCAATGTTCGGTCTGGCAAATTTCTTTGCCACATGAAGACATGCCTGCTAACATAACGTTTGACGAATTTGCTAACAGTGATCTTCCACAGTGTTTAGTGGGGGCTTACTCGGCCCAGATGTAAGCGCACGTTGATACACCTTCAGAACACCTGGCTTCGCCTGCTGGCTTGTGTCAATCCGTTCACATGGAGGTTGCGGACGTCCACCGAAACGTACCCGGAGGTCGGCACAGGTAAGTGCGTTGTCAGAGTCCAGGCTCATGCTCCAAATCTAGCGAGGGTTTTGGACACAGCCTCTCCAGCTTAAATTGATCGCGATATGATGGGTTTGCGTCCATGACTGGTGCGAAGCTGGTGGACGCCAAGTCCCACTTCTGCGATGCTGTGTCGAAGGTAAGTGCTCGAGAGAAAGAGGCAAGCATATTCACACAGCTGTAGCAATCGCTCACCGTTTTCATTACGGGAGCCTACACCATGTTGGCCACACAGATGAAGCTCATCAGAGGACAATTTTCCGACTTGGGCGTTTAGATCGCCAGCAAGCACCACAATATTCGTGCTTGTTCTGTAAAGATGGAGCGCGATAAGTTGTTGATAGAAATTGTATTTTACGGAATCAGTGCTACAGTTTGTAGGGGCGTAGGCCGCAATGACAAACAAGCACCGTTTGTCCCCGCGCGACTTCATAGCACCGAACGAACCAGCTTATTTAACGGCGCGTATCCTACTGTTTACTGGGATCTAATCGATCAGGGCAGTTTCAGCCCCGGGGACTCAAAACAATGCCGAAGCCAGCTTGACCGGCTTTTGAAACTGCATCATCGTCAAACATGCTCAATGAGAATGTGCCGCCAGTGTCGCATGGGGGGGATCGCAGGATAACCAAAGAGCTCGGATCTTGCAGGTGGAGTTCTGCTAAACAGCAAAAGCCGATCGATAGAGTCTCTAGTGTGCGGGCAAGTGCTGCCTGTGGGCCAAGCTGTATCAGAGTGCGCATGTTGAGGCTTGTCAGTCTTAGCGAGACGCGAGGACTCCAAAGGGAAACGGATGAACTGACGTTGTCTGCTTGTTTGAACTTGGACTTGTCTACTGGATTAGAGCAACGCCCTGCGACTGTGTGAGTTAAAACTAGAAGACAAGCGACAATTAAAGCAAGCTGGGGGCGATACAAGCATTTGGGGTTGAAAACGGAGGGGATAAAAGTGAAGTTGGAGCGGGACGATAGGGATGAAAACTGCGAGAAGGGGAATAAGTAGACGGGAAGGCTTGAGCAGTAGCATCCAAACCCCTATCCAACCTGCTCGATGCAGCAAATAGAGCGCCATTGCTTATCCTCTGAGACGGCCAGAGCATCAAGAAATTGTTTGATAAAGGGTCCATTGTATTGCGTGGACAGAATACTGTCAGGTTGCCCAGGCCAAGACCGGAGAACGATTAGGATTCTTAACCAAAGCCTTTGGTTCATAAACCTTACCGCAAGGCATCGAGTTTGGCATTGTGCTACACGGAGTCCCATTTAAGTGATAAGGAGCCACCCTCATTACAAGCCCCAACCTGGAGGACCAGGAAGCTGCGTTTGTCTGGCCTCTAACCATTGACCAACCTGGTGTGAGTGGTTCTGCAGGTGCAAAATAAAGAACCAATCAGCATAGCTTAATGGATCTCTGAGGCACACAAACCATAGCACAACGGTAAGCTCAGCCTCATTGCGATGGGTCCAGCCTCAATGCAATGGTTTTCCTTAAGAACGTATGTGGAATACGCTATGCAAGCTTGGGTTGAGGAAGCGCAATGTTACTGAGCTTAAAGCGATGTAGCCTGTGGAGACACAAAAGGTGTGTTGTGAAGTTCATCTCCACCAGCAACTTAAGCTGCAAGTTTTTGGATTGTGAGGACTGATTATCGACACGTTAGAGGAGACTCCGTCAGGGCACACCTAATTATGACAAAACCAAAATCGCCTGCTGAGATCCACTGTGACTCAACCAAAATAGCAATCTGATGAGCCGCGAGTGTCAGAAATCTGTATTCTCCGAGTTTCCCGTATGTAGGACGCTATTCTATCCCACATCCTTTCTCACACTAAATTATCCTGTCATAAAAGACGAGTTCTCGATTTCTTATGCGACATGGTCAATAGTAATCGGAAGCCGAATAAAGTAAGCCGGACGGCACGTTTTCTAGCCTTGGTCGTAACGGAACGGCACTGAAATATACAGCTGTGTTCATGTTTGTCATTTGGTTCATCGGTTTCAACTAGACCGTTTTGCTGAAAGCATAACAAAACTCTTCAAAGATTGGAACAAATGGGACAGATCACGAAGTTAGAACACAGCAAGATGAAACCCGAGGATTCAGTTCTACCACGGTTCTACGGCCTACCTAAAGTACACAAAAATGGGGTACCGCTTCGCCCTATCGTGTCATTACCCGGGGCACCAAATTACAAGCTGTCTAAGGAACTTTGGAAACGGTTGAAACATCTAATCGCAGGCTCAGAGCACTCAATCCATTCGGCAGAACAATTTCTTGAAAAACTTAAGGGAATAACAATAGAAAGAGACGAGATAATGGTCTCTTTTGACGTTACAGCTCTGTTCACATCAATTGACACGACACTGGCAAGGCAAACAATGAGGACTCTGCTTGAACAACACGGAGCGGTAAATACCAGCAACCGAATTGAAGCCACACAAATGATGGAGTTGCTTGATTTCTGTCTCACCACACATTTCACTTTCAACGGTCAAATGTACAAACAGATAACGGGTACGCCAATGGGATCGCCAATCTCTGGACTGGTAGCGGAGGCAGTGATGCAAAGCTTGGAAGAGAAGGCATTGCCAATAGTGGAGCCCAAACTTTGGGTACGTTACGTAGATGATACTTTTGTCATCCTCAAACGCTCCAGACTACAAGAATCACATCAACTAATCAACAATATTTTTTCCGGCATTCATTTCACCAAAGAGGAAGAGAACAATGATCAGTTGCCATTCTTGGACGTGCTCGTGAGAAGACATGCTTCTGGGTCACTGGAAACAACAGTTTATCGGAAAGCGACCCACACCGATCAGATCTTAAACTATCGCAGTAACCATCCGACCACATACAAGCGAAGTTGCGTGAGGACGCTTTTCAAACGGGCCCAGACACATTGTAGCACGCCGCAACTGAGGAAGGCGGAGGAGGACCACCTATTTAACATGTTTCAGCGAAATTCATACCCTAGAAGCTTTAATCTACGCTGCCTGATGTCGAAGAGCCAGTCACCACCCGCGTCCACATGTGCAACAGAAAGAAGAACTATTATCCTACCTTACATCCATGGGATCTCGGAAATGGCAGCGAGGCTTCTAATGCCTCACGGGATAACTGTTGCACACGAAGCAACGGAAACCATACGGAATAAACTTTTTAAGGTAAAGGACAGACTGTCTAAGAATGAAACATCAGGTGTGGTTTACAAAATTTCCTGCAAGAACTGTGAGAAGTACTATGTAGGCCAGACTGAAGAAAAACTTGGCACGAGACTGCACGAACATAGTCTGGCCATCCGCCGCCACGATGAGAAATCCTTAATGTCGGTACACATGGATGCCGAGAACACTCAGTTTGATCTGGAGAACGTTGAAATACTTAGAAGAGCAAGAAACCGCAGAGCGCGTGAGTTCCTCGAGGCCTGGCATTCTGGCCGGAACTCAATCAACAAACACCTGGAGCTGGAGGGTGTCTATAAAGCTCTGCAGGTTAAGCCAGCGTTAGGCACCAGATCGACAAGGAGAAGAGGTGCCCACATGACGGACACGTGAACCGATCGAAGGCTGACATTCGAAGCTGGCAACAATCAATAGCCATTCAGATCTGGCATTGGTTTGCGAGACTCCGCGAATCAGCATCAAATAGCTGCACTGAGGATGTTGCCTAGCTTGATAACGAAACGTCTGCAACAGAAATGCCCCGCTCGGAGAACAGGACAATCTTTTCATCCACATCCCGAGCTACAGGTATTCTCAATAATTTCCAAATCCGGATATTTCTCCGGTTACACGTAAGAAATTTTGATCACCTGCTTTTTACCCGTTATACGTTATCTTCATTGTTCATAGACTTGGTCCCCGTGTAAGAATATATAAGTACCCTAAACCCACAATCACATGTTAGAATCTTGTATTTCTCGGTGCACCAAGCACTTTCCCTTTTCTAACATCCAAATCATGGCTTTGAGTATTTTACATTTGTCTACTTCCTTTTAGGCCGGTGACGAACAAACACACCAGCTACTCAATACATTACTACGAGAGAGAACGCAGTTTCTGTCAGCGGGGACGCTGCCAGAACACATATGCGCTAACCGAGGTGGTTACTATCTGAGGTTTGTTTCCACACATCAAGCCAATTCAGAAGATATTGCGCGTGCAGCAGATACCATAATGGAAACCGCATCTCGTGTTCTTCTTCGATGGCCAGAAAGTGCTTCTTAGGGCCGAAACAAATCTCAGTGCCAAACGCACTATCGCCCAGACTTTATATGTGATCACTTATCATCAACAATTGGGCGATTTTTGCCTAAATGGTGAAAAGACTTTTGCATCTTGCTAATTAATTTATGAAAGCTACGTTACCAAGTTGGTCATTCGATTTTCCTTAAATTTGAATTTATTTGCTGCTTCCCCGTATTTCACTAAAAGGAAACAGGAAATTCCTATAGGAAATTACCTTCACCGTTCTTGGTCTTTGGTTTCTACTAACGAGTTGATTTAAAAGTTTTGATGTTGCCCTGAAACGTAAATTATGTATACCTACAATATCAAATATTTCGAGTATTATTGAACGGAGTGCCAGGGAGGAGTAGCACCTCTGGTAGGGGACCTGCACCCTCCTAGGTAGTCCGCCCAGCCTTGGTCTCTACCTGTCACCCAGCTCTCATCTGTGACTCCAAGAAGCTACTTACACGCGGCAGCGGCCACATCCCGGTCAACCGTCAGGCAATCACGCTAAACCAGGTGAGGGTGTGTTCGTACCCGAGTGCAGCTTCAGTCCTGACAACGGGGCGGAAGAGATCGACCCCTGATCCAATGGCTAGAAGTTAAGACAATTTCCCAGATCCCAGCTGTCTTGCAAGTAGCACTTGGATGTGCAAAGGCCAGAGGTGAACCATCGAACAGAAGACAGATGAGGTTAAGGTCCTCATACGTACCTATAATCCCCACTAAACTTATGACATATCCTTACCCGCGATTCTTCTCATGTAGGCGTTCCCGTATGCGACCGCTCTGCGCCAACCCAGTACCCAGATTGACACTTAAGCTAATTGGGTCCCTCAATCACTGGAATCTACTATTCCTGAGATACTGGAATGTCAGAATCGTGTTGGATGTCAGCAGCAAAGCATTGACGATTCGCACACTACATGACTACCAGATCGACACTGCATGATGTCAGAATCTCGAATACCCGGCTATGGTTCGAAAATCAAATCCCTTATAGACACCGCATATTGATTACCACAGTGGGCAGGAAGATAATCTGGAATCATGGGGCATGTCTTTCAGTTGCCAGACATACCCTCTCTTTCATGGAAGCTAGTATCAGCCAGAATAGCATTGCAAGTTCAAGTTCACCCATGAATATGACAAATCCTGGCTCGCACACCCTACCTCAGCGGAAGATTTGCTGGGACTGAAGGCATAGACCATCAGACCCGTCACTACTTGGTGAGCTTGGGGCAGTGGTAATGGAGACCGCTTGCTCAGCTGCGCTGAACTTAACCGGTTGTGCGTAACCGATACTCGCTTCTAGCATCCCTAGAATTCCGACGTGGTGCTCCAATGATGGTCGTAAAGCAAGCCAACTAGCTTACATCTTAACCCGAGCCCGGTGGATGTTCACCATCGATGCCTGTCGAGCGTACATAGTTTGATAGCATTAAGTAGCAATAGCTGGTAGAAAGCAAACTCAATAATGAATACTGTCAGCAACAACTCCGTTCACTATAAAGACATACGGGGCTATTAAGTTTGCCACGTTCTCATCGGTGAAGCATTGTGTTCAACGCTCGTGCTCGAGTAATCGTCACTGGCTGCGCAAATGGAGTTGTGACGTGGTTGGGATTATCACAATCGGATTGGTGCAACGGGTGTGGGTGCGCAGTCTTGGCTCACATTGACCACGCCGTTCATTATCTGTGTGTTGGATTAGATTGTTTAGAACAACAGTAGCTGATCCACTTTTGCTCTCTCTGTCTCAGCGATTGGTATATTGGATCGATGTCGATATGCATGTTGACTGAATTCGTGGTTGAGAACCTGGCTTCGAGGAACTCCCTCCCATTTTGTGTTTCTCCTTCGGTCAAGATCTCTACGTTGTTCCCGTCGAAGCTGTGTCCTTCTTCATCCACGTGTGCTAAAACCAATAAGGTTGACGTAGATTCGGTTTTTGAGGGCTGACGGTTTAAGCATCTCCGAAGATGCTTAAACCGCAAGCTATGAGGAAACGTATAGTTCTGCCGTTCATAAGAAACATATCTGAAATTACTGGCAGATTGTTCAAACATCATAACATGGTACCCTAAAAGCCAACCGCCACTCTGAGGAAAACATTGTCAAAACCGAAATGAAAGCGAGAGGCACTAGAACGACGGAATGTCGTATATAGAATAAACTGCGTAAACTGTGAAAAGCGCTATGGGGGACAAACAGAAAGGAAGCTGTCCACAAGGATAATGAACACCAAAGAGTGTGTTAGAAACATTACGCAACCTCATTGGTTTCAGCACAAGTGGATGAAGAGGGACACAGCTTCGACGGGAACAACGTAGACATCTTGACCGAAGGAGAAACACAAAATGGGAGGGTGTTTCTCGAAGCCTGGTTCTCAACCACGAATTCAGTCAACATGCGTATCGACATCGATCCAATATACCAATCGCTGAGACAGAGAGATCACAAGAGGATCAACTACCGTTGTTCGAAATAACCTAACCCAACACATAGATAAGGAACAGCATGGTCATTGTGAGCCCAGACTGCGCACCCACACCGTTGCACCAATCCGAGTGCGATAATTCCAACCACGTCACAACAACGTTTGCGCAGCCAATGACAATTACTCGAGCACGACCGTTGAACACAATGATTCACCGATGAGAACGAGGCAAACATAATAGCCCCGTATGTCTATATAGGGAACGGAGTGGTTGCTGACAGTATTCATTATTGGGTTTGCTTTCTACCAGCTACTGCTACTTAACTGCTATCAATCCCACACTAAAGATGCCACCTCGAATGGTGGCGGAACGTTTGAATCCAAGCTGCCTAGCTGGGAGAACTCTACAGCAACTGGCCAAGCCTCCCGAGCTACCAATATCGCAAAGCATTTCATTCAGACTTTATTTGACAATTTGCCCAAAGACTGTGCATTCAAAGATTAGTAACACTGCTCCACTGGAAAACACTGACTTTTGCCGATCCCTTGGGGCAGCAATAGAAGCAGAACTTTCTGCCAATGCATCACACCTCTTACTTGCAGATAAATACGAAGCACGTTGGTCTAGGCTAAAATCGTCAGTTCAACGCGCCGCTTTATCTACCCTGGGCTCTACCTCTAAACCTGTGAAGGACTGGATCACTAAAGATACCATCCGCTTGTCCGCTAAAGCGAGAGAAACACGTCTCACGATTTCCCCAGACTACCGTGGCTTGAGATGTGAGGCAACCTGCTCAGCATGGAATAATCGCAACCGGGACTAGCATGATATTGCAAGCAACATGGAATCTGTATCAAATGCT
Source organism: Dicrocoelium dendriticum (assembly GCA_944474145.2). Classification (NCBI taxonomy): domain Eukaryota; kingdom Metazoa; phylum Platyhelminthes; class Trematoda; order Plagiorchiida; family Dicrocoeliidae; genus Dicrocoelium; species Dicrocoelium dendriticum. The sequence continues at coordinate 187,894,309 of OX104064.1, forward strand.
GGCAATTTGGGTCATCTCTTTTGTCTGGTCCGTTAAGCTCCTGGCAAGCGCTATTCACCACAACCGATGTTGAGCAGTTCGGAAGATCAAATCATCCTTGCATAAAAGGAAAGCTTTCCAGATAGGTAGAGTATTTTAGCAACCTTCTAAGCCGCTCACTACACATCAATACACCCATTTCATCACTAACTTACTCAGGATATAATGCGGATTGCTCATCGCCATCTCCCACAGAAATTGCCGACATTGTTCGTCGCCTGAGGTCGAAGAAAACACCTGGAGCAGACGAGATCCCGAGGGGATATATACAAAGCATTTCTGCCAGCTCCCCTTGAACATTTGCAGGAACACTTCTGCTCGATTCAGGGGACCGAAATCTGTCCTTCCTCGTGGAGTACCCCAGTACCTGCCATTTGCAAAGGAAGGTGACCAAACTGGTTGCATTAATTATCACGGGATTAGTCTAATCGATGTGGCTGCGAAAACCTTCGCAAAACCTGGCTTCCCCGCTTTTCAATCAGAGGAACCTGCAAACTCGCCATAACCAAGGTGGCTTTCGACTAGGCAGAGGCTGCACTGACCAAATCTTTACTCCATGTCGCGTACTCGAACACCGCTACCAGTTCCAGCAGCCCACGTTTGTGTGCTTCGTTGATTTTCGAGGTGCTTTTGACTCATTTGACCGTGTAGCACGCTGGAGAATCCTACTTACCCATGGCGTGCCGGTCAAACTCGTTAACTTGATGAGGTCGTACTACACTTGCATGAAGGCTCGGATTAGTGTCCATGGAGAAAAAACAAAAGATTTCAACATCGACACTGGAGTCCGGCAGGGTTGCCCACTTTCTCCAGTGCTGTTCAACTTCGCAGTCGACTGGGTTAATGCATCACGCCCTTGAGGGCTATCGTGGTTTAAGTTAGCCCTGACTTCTGGCTGTCAGATCTAGAACGTGCTGACGATATCGCTATCCTTGCAGAAGACGGTATATCAGTACAGTCACTGATAAATCGGGTCGACCAATCAGCCTCTGTGATCGGCTCGAAATTAACATCATTGTTAGCCATCATGTTTAGCCATCCAGTACGCCCCGTCACTCTCCTGACATGGACAACTCATTGAATCTGCTCCTGAGTTCAAGTATCTTGGATCCACTGTAATTCCGAATGGTCAGGCTACATCAAAAATCCGGAATCGTATTGACGGCGCTAGGACAGCCTTCCTACAACTGAGAAATACATTGTAGTGAAGGACGGAAATTAGTCTGAGAACGAAGATCCGAGTATTCTCAGCAACCATTGGTGTCATTTTACTCTATGTTTACGAACCATGGCCGCTGATATCGGAAGACACCCAGAAGCTATAAGTCTTCGACCATTGGTGTCTAAGTCTTATCTTGAAAGCGCAGTGGCATAAGCGTATCTTCAGTGACGAAATCAGTAAGCGCTGTTACTCTCAGCCGAAACTCTCAGCGCTCATCCCACGCCACAGATTTCAGTAGTTCGGTCACATCCTCCGTCGACCAGACACTGCTTTCCCTAGGATCGTGGTTTCACCCTCGCCTTGCCAGGGTTGGTGTCGTCGCCGTGGTGGACAATTGAAAACCTGGCTCGCAGCAGGGAAATTGATGTCGGTTTTCTGGGACTCTATGGTGTGCATGGTGCTCGCGGCTGGCGGAATCATTGGATTAGTATCTGCGTGGAGCTTGCCGCCAACCACCGCGCTTGGGAAGTTGCCATCCGCGACATTCATGAAGCCGGCTCATCCTGTCGCAGAAGCTAGCCACAGTAAAGTAACTATTGTACAGAGACTGGTCTGAGGATGGAATTTGCTGAGCAGAATTTGTGTTCTATTTGCAATTTTTGCTGAATTGATACTATCTGAGACCGTATTAGCAGCATGTGGGTAAGCTGCGTATTCCTCGCTCTCTACTTGGGTACAGGGTTTATGGTGGACAACATAGGCGTTCCACGTGCTCGGACCCGGATGTGTTTTGTGGAAATACCACGCGACCTTGCGCATAACCATGTGTTTGTTTGTCCCCCTAAGCATAAACGACGCCTGAGATTCAGCCGGCTGTGTTAACGTGACATCGGGAGTGAATGACTAGGGAGAGGCGAGTAAGAGTGGTGTATTTTAGCAAATCGTAGCAGAGATGTTCTGGCTTAGCGAGGATCATAAACAGAAGGAGGAAGTCGCCCCGGAGACTTCGGTATTTCAGCGAGAATAGTCCAAGGCGATGAAGTCGTTGGGGGAAACCTAAGAGTCTGATAACTCCTACTAAATTTCCTGACCTACGTTGTGCAGCATTAAGTGTATGCTGATCCTTGTGCAATCGGAGGCTCCAGACTTGGATAGCGAACTCTAACTGAGGGCAGTGGGAGGCGTTCAGGAGGAGGCGGAAATTCCACGGTTTAATTTGGCCGAAGACACGATTTAGTAACCCCACCTTGCGGTTAGCCGCTGCGAAGAACAGCCCCGGAAGATATTGTGGAGCTGGGCGGGGGGAACACGGGATTAGACGTGTGGTTATTTTTCATGGACCACTGGTGCAGTGTCATTTTGAAGTGCACTGGTATCGCCGAAGCAATAAGTGAGTGCCACAGCTTGGAGTCGTTAGTTTATTCAGTCCAATTTACTATGGCGACCACCTGCCTAAGACGATCACCTATGGCGACCAGCCAAAAACATCCCCAATGTCTTTCCTATGTCTTCTTATGGGTCTTAACCTGTGTATCGTGATCTATTCGTTCTATGCAAACTGTAAAAGGGGACCAGGCCAGCCCACAAGCCTTCAAAACTGCGGGGCAAGGAGACAGTCGGCAATGCCAGTGTAACAACCTGAGCCTTACACTGAAGTACAAAAATAGTTGTCGGGTCCGACTATGTGACTGGATGTGTAATAATGACTGGACGACTGAGTGGATTGTAGTACACTGGGGAATGAGCATAATAAACATTTAGTGACCGTCACACGTTGGCACATGTCCTTACTGAGAGTCAGATAAGTGTGTGAAGGCCAGAGCAAAGTATACTTCACTTTGCGGTGGGCTTTAAATGCCGTTTTCTGTCACCTGCCTCCCGGGGGGGCGGACCGACCTCCTTCCCTCTTCCCCCCAGTGCAATGCCACTGTTACGTGGGGCGATCACTCCAGGGGTGAACTAAATGTGGACCCCTTGGACATGTGGTCGCCAAAGCAGGTTGGATACTAACTGCCGTTGCGTGTATAGTTAGTCCCAAAAGTCCTCCCTTTTACTGTTACTCGGGGACCAAGGATCACGCCGCTGGATGAGAGGAGAACACATTAAATTGCCAACTGTCCAATAGTAGATGTTGGTGTATCTCAATGTCTCGTCCGATCACATGTGTGTGCATGACAGGATTAATGGCCTTTTAGCAAGTGCACCTGGGTACAGGTGCAGAATTGTGGTCGCGCATGGACAGGCTTAACCGATCTGAGTAAGGAGTGATCAAAAGGTGCTTAGTATTATCCCAGCTAATGAAAAAAGGGTTATTGGCAAGGCTGTTGTGGACTGAAAGTCAGCTTCCAACAACCCACCTTAGCAAAATAGGTGTTCCTTACAAGTAGTCCTTACAAATATAAAATGTAACGTTTTGAGAAAGTACTCTTGTAAAGTTATGCCGCCTAAAGGCTACTCGCTGCCGCATAGCCTATTCTCTCGTCACAGCCTCGAACATTCATTCCAACATAATCCCTGATGAGACAATATTCCATAAGCATGGAACTAAGTAGCTGTATTTCTATACCATATCTTACCCTAGCGGATATTGAGATTTACGTATTCTACAAAGCGCGAAGCTCATTGGCCGGGACAAAATGAATAACAAATTATGGGCCCGCAGCACAGGCTTGATGTGTCCCACGCATACTATCCACCACAAGCTAGTTATCTCCGCGATATCTTTCTCGTCAGTGTTAAATCTAAATGTGTCGGATATTTATCCGATTACACAGTAAAAAATTTTGAGGATCTGCTTTTTACCCGTTATACGTTATCTTCATTGTTCATAGACTTAGTCCCCTTGTAAGAATACATAAGTACCCTAAACCCACAAGCACATGTTAGAATCTTGTGTTGCTCGGTGCACCAAGCAGTTTCCCTTTTCTAACAGCGAAATCATGGCTTTGAGTATTTTACATTTGTCTACTTCCTTTTAGGCCGGTGACGAACAAACACACCAGCTACTCAATACGTTACTACGAGAGAGAATGCAATTTCTGTCAGCAGGGACGTTGCCAGAACACATATGTGCTAACCAAGGTGGTTACTATCTGCGGTTTGTTTCCACACATCAAGCCAATTCAGAAGATATTGCGCGTGCAGCAGCTACCATAATGGAAACCGCATCTCGTGTTCTTCTTCGATGGCCAGAAAGTGCTTATTAGGGCCAAATCAAATCTCAGTGCCGAACGCACTATTGCCCAGACTTTATATGTGAACACTTATCATCAAAAATTGGGCGATTTTTGCCTAAATGGTGAAAAGACTATTGCATATTGCTAATTCATTTTTGAAAGCTTCATTACCAAGTTGGTCATTCGATTTTCCTTAAATTTAAGTTCATTTGCTGCTTCCCCGTTCTTCACTAATAGAAAACAGGAAATTCCTATAAAAAATTACCTACACCGTTCTTGGTCTTTGGTTTCCACTAATGAGTTGATTTATAAGTTTTGATGTTGCTCTGAAAAGTAAATTATTTATACCTACAATATCAAACATTTCGAATAGTATTTAACGAAATGTCAGGGAAGAGTAGCACCTCTGGTAGGGGACCTGCATTACCTTCCAGGATAGTCCGCTTACCTTTGGTTTCCACCTGTCCCCCAGCTCTCATCTGTGGCTTCAAGAAGCTGCTTACACGCGGCAGCGGCCACACCCCGGTCAACCGTCAGGCAATCATGCAAAACCAGGTGAGGGGGTGTTCGTACCCGATCGCAGCTTCAGTCCTGACAACGGAGCGAAAGAGCTCGACCCCTGATCCAATGGCTAGAATTTAAGACAATTTCCCAGATCCCAGCTGTCTTGCAAGTAACACTTGGATGTGCAAAGGCCAGAGGTGAACCCTCCAACAGAAACCAAATGAGGTTAAGGTCCCCATACGTATCTATAAACCCCACTAAACATTAGGACTTGTCCGTTACCCGCGATGCTTCTCATGCTATGGCGTACCCTGTATGCGACGCGCTCTGCGCCAACCCAGTACCCAGATCGACACTTAAGCTAAGTGGGTCCTTCAATCATCGGAATCTACTAATCCTTAGATACTGGAATGTCAGAATCGTGTTGGATGTCAGCAGCGAAGCATTGACGATTCGCGCACTACATAACTACCAGATCGACATTGCATGAATGTCAGAATCTCGAATACCCGGTTATGGTTCTCGACAAATCAAAATCCCTGGAATAGACACCGCATATTGACATTATCACAGTGGGCAGGAAGATAATGCTGACAATCATGGGGTCGCCATGTCTTTCAGTTGCCAGGCACATATCCCTCTTCTTTCTTGGAAGCTAGTATCAGCTAGAATAGCATTTGCAAGTTTCAAAGTTCACCCACTGAATATGACCATAATCTCTGGCTACGCGACAACCCTACCCTCAGCGGAAAGGAACAAGGAGGATTTCTACGGTACTCTACAGACAACTGTGAACCCTGTTCCAACACCCGACACCCTTATTGTTGCTGGGTATTGCAATGCACGAATTGGCATAGGAACCATCAGACCCGTCACATGCTTGGGTGAAATGCCTTTGGGGAGTGCTCTGGTAATGGAGACCGCTTGTTCAGCTTCGCTGAACTTAACAGGTTGTGCGTAACCAATACTCGCTTCCAGCATCCTTAGAAGCATCTTCCGACGTAGTACTCCGATGATGGGCGTAAAACAAGCCAACTATATTACATCTTAACCCGAGCCGGGTGGATGTTCAGCATCAATGCCTGTCAAGCGTACAGAGGGGGGAAACGGGCAAAAAAAGTTGTTCAAACCACGTAATCCTGTGAGAAAAATTCAGCTTCAGGTTGTTGTTGAGTACTCCGAGATAGGTAACTTACTTTCAAAGTTGCGTCACCATTCGTGGTGGCATGCTCAGTGCGGGATTGATAGCAATTAAGTAGCCATAGCTGGTAGAAAGCAAACTCAATAATGAATACTGTCAGCAACAACTCCGTTCACTATAAAGACATACGGGGCTATTAAGTTTGCCACGTTCTCATCGGTGAAACATTGTGTTCAACGCTCGTGCTCGAGTAATCGTCACTGGCTGCGCAACTGTTGTTGTAACGTGGTTGGGATTATCGCAATCGGATTGGTGCAACGGGTGTGGGTGCGCAGTCTTGGCTCACATTGACCACGCTGTTCATTATCTGTGCGTTGGCTTAGGTTGTTTAGAACAACAGTAGCTGATCCACTTTTGCTCTCTCTGTCTCAGCGATTGGTATATTAGATCGATGTCGATATGCATGTTGACTGAATTCGTGGTTGAGAACCTGGCTTCGAGGAACACCCTCCCATTTTGTGTTTCTCCTTCGGTCAAGATCTCTACATTGTTCCAGTCGAAGCTGTGTCCCTCTTCATCCACGTGTGCTGAAGCAAATGTGGTTGACGTAGATTCGGTTTTGAGGGCTTGCGGTTTATGCATCTTTGGAAATGCTTAAACCGCAAGCTATGAGGAAACATATGGTTCTGCTGTACATAATGAACGTGACTGAAATCACTGTCAGATTGTTCAAACGACATCATATCACGGTATCCAACAAGCCAACCGCCACTCTGAGGGAAACATTGTCAAAACTAAAATGAAAGCGAGAGACACTAGAACGACGGAATTTCGTATAGAGAATAAGCTGCATAAACTGTGAAAAGCACTATGTGAGACAAACAGAAAGGAAGCAGTCCACAAGGCTAAATGAACACCAAAGCGTGTGTTAGAAATATTACGCAACCCCATTGGTTTCAGCACACGCGGATAAAGAGGGACACAGCTTCGACTGGAACAATGTAGAGATCTTGACCGAAGGAGAAACACAAAATGGGAGGGTGTTCCTCGAAGCCAGGTTCTCAAGCACGAATTCAGTCAACATGCATATCGACATCGATCCAATATACCAATCGCTGAGACAGAGAGAGCAAAAGTGGAACAGCTACTGTTGTTCTAAACAACCTAAGCCAACGCACAGATAATGAACAGCGTGGTCAATGTGAGCCAAGACTGCGCACCCACACCCGTTGCACCAATCCGATTGCGATAATCCTAACCACGTCACAACAACAGTTGCGCAGCCAGTGACGATTACTCGAGCACGAGCGTTGAACACAATGTTTCACAGATGAGAACGTGGCAAACTTAATAGCCTCGTATGTCTTTATAGTGAACGGAGTTGTTGCTGACAGTATTCATTATTGAGTTTGTTTTCTACCAGCTATTGCTACCTAATTGCTATCAATTTCACACTAATGATGCCACCTCGAGTGGTGGCGAAACGTTTGAAACCAAGTTGCTCAGCTCGGCGAACTCCACAACAACTGAACAAGCCTCCCGAGCTACCAATATTGCACATCATTTCATTTAGACGCCATTTGACAACATGCTCAAATACCGTTCCATCAGAGGCAGCAACACTGCGTCACTGGAAAACACTGACTTTTGCCGATCCATTGGGGCAGCAATAGAAGCAGAACGTTCTGCCAATTCATCACGCCACTTGCTTGCAGATAAATACGAACAACGCTGGTGTAGGCTAAAATCGTCAGTTCAATGCGCCGCTTTATCTACCCTAGGCTCTACCTTTAAACTTGTGAAGGACTGGATCACTGAAGATACTATACGCTTGTCCGCTTAATCGAGAGAAACACGTCTCATGAATTCCCCAGATTACCGTTGCTTGAGATGTGAGGCAACCTGTTCAGCATGGAATAATCGCAACATCTACTGGCCTGATATTGCAAACAACATGGAGGCTGTATCAAACGCTGGCAATTTGGGTCGTCTCTTTTTTCTGGTCCGTTAAGCTCCTGGCAAGCGCTATTCACCATAACCGACATGGTGCAGTTTGGAAGGCCAAATCATCCATGCACAAATGGAAAGCTTTCCAGATGGGTAGAGTATTTTAGCAAACTTCTAAACCTCTTACTACACAGCACCACACCCATTTCAGCAATAAATTACTCAGGATATAACGCGGATTGTTCACCGCCATCACCCACAGAAATTGCAGACATTGTTCGTCGCCTGAAGTCGAAGAAACCTCCTGGAGCAGACGAGATTGCAAGGGGATATGTACAAAGCTAGTCTACCAGCTCTCCTTGACCATTTGCAGGCATTCTTCTGCTCGATATAGGAGACCAAAATCTGTCCTTCCTGGTGGAGTACCCCAGTACCTGCCATTTGAAAAGAAAGGTGACCAAAATGGTTGCAGTAATTATCGTGGGCTTATTCAATCAGAGGAACCTGCAAACTCTCCATAACCAAGGTGGCTTTTGACTAGGCAGAGGCTGCACTGACCAAATCTTTACTCTACGTCTGGTACTCGAACACCGGTACCAGTTCCAGCAGCCCACGTTTGTGTGCTTCGTTGATTTTCGAGGTGCTTTTGGCTCCTTTGACCGTGAAGCACGATGGAGTATCCTGCTTGCCTATGGCGTGCCGGTCAAACTCGTTAACTTGATGAGATCGTACTACGCTTGCATGAAGGCTCGGATTAGTGTCTTTGGAGAAAAAAACAAAAGAAATCAACATCGACACAGGAGTCCGGCAGGCTTGCCCACTTCCTCCAGTGCTGTTCAACTTCGCAGTCGACTGGGTTGATGCATCAAACCCTTGAGGGCTATCGTGGGTTAAGTTAGACCTGACTTTTCGCTGTCAGATCTAGAACGTGCCGACGTTGTCGTTATCCTTGCAGAAGGCGGTATATCAATACAGTCACTGTTAAATCGGGTCGACCAACCAGTCTCTGTGATCGGCGTCGAAATTAACATCACGTTTAGCCATCCAGTACGCCCCGTCACTCTCATGACATGGACAACTCATCGAACCTGCTTCTGAGTAAACTATCTTGAATCCACTGTACTTCCCAATGGTCAGGCTACATCCAAAATCCGGAATCGTATTGACGGCGATTAGACACCGTTCTTACAACTGAGAAACATATTGTAGTGAAGTACGGAAATCAGTCTGAGAACGAAGATCCGAGTATTCTCAGCAACCACTGGTGCCATTTTACTCTATGTTTACGAACCATGGCCGCTGTTATCGGAAAACACCCGGAAGCTAGAAGTCTTCGACTAATGGTGTCTAAGGCTTAGCTTGAAAGCGCAGTGACATAAGCGTATCATCAGTGACGAAATCCGGAAGCGCTGTTATACTCAGCCGAAACTCCCAGCGCTCATCCAACGCCGCAGATTTTAGTAGTTCGGTCACATCCTCCGTCGACCAGACACATTTCTTCCCTAGGATCGTGGTTTCAACCTCTTCTTGCCAGAGTTGATGTCGTTGCCGTGGTGGACAATTGAAAACCTGGCTCGCAGCAGTGAAATTGCATGTGATGATGGGCATGGTGCTCGCGGCTGGCGGAATCCTAGGATAAGTATCTGCGTGGAGCTTGCCGCCAGCCACCGCGCTTGGGAAGTTGCCATCCGCGACATTCATGAAGCCGGCTCATCTTGTCGCAGAAGCTAGCCACAGTAAAGTAAGTAAGTATTGTACGGAGACTGGTCTGAGGATGGAATTTGCTGAGCGAAATTTGTGTTCTATTTGCAATTGTTGCTGAATTGATATTAGCTGAGACCGTATTAGCAGCATGTGGATAAGCTGCGTTTTCCTCGCTCTCTACTTGGGTACAGGGGTTATTGTGGACAACGTAGACGTTCCAGGTGCTCGGACTCTTATCGGTTCTGTGGAAATACCACGCGGCCTTGCGCATAACCATGTGTTTGCTTGTCCCTCTAAGAATACAAGACGCCTGAGCTTCAGCCGGCTGTGTTAACCAGCGATCCGGAGTGAATGACTACGAAGAGGCGAGTAAGAGTGGTGCAATTTGAGTATATCGCAGCAGGGATGTTTTTGCTTAGAGAAGATCATAAACAGAAGGATGAAGTCGCCCCGGGGACCTCGGTATTTCAGCGGGAAGAGTCCAAGACGATGAAGCCATTTGGGGACACCTACGAGTCCGAGAACTCCCACTAAATTTCCTCGACCGACGTCGTGTAGCTTTAAGCGTACGCTGATCTTTGTGTTACCGGAGGCTCCTGACCTGGATAGCGAGCTCTAACTGAGGGCAGTGGTAGGCCTTCAGGAGGAGGCGGAAATTCCACGGTTCAATTTGGCCGAAGACATGTTTTAGTAACCACTCCTTTCGGTTAGCAGCAGTGGCTGCATTACCGCGGAAAGCATATGAAAAGAGATTTATTTGATCGATGACATCCAAGTTTCTCTCAGCTGATGGGACTTGAAAAACAGACACCCCCTGGAAGTATATTAGTGGAGCGGAAGAACGGGTGGAGTAGACGCAACATTTCGGGTCATTAGACGCGTGGTTGTTTTCAAGGACTACTGGTGTAGTTGGTCACTTTGAAGTGCACTGGTATCGTCCGGAGCAAAAACTGAGCGCCACAGCTTGGAGTCGTTAGTTTATTCAGTCCAATTTACTATGACGACCACCTGCCTAAGACGATCACCTATCGCGACCAGCCAAAAACATACCCAATGTCTTTCCTATGTCTTCTTATTGGTCTTAACCTGGGTATCGCGTCCACCTGGCTAACGCAATCACGACTAGATTTTCATGATCCCTTCATTCTATGGAAATTGTAAAAGGGGACCACCAGGCCACAGTTCCAGCTACCTGCGCGAGTGTATTGAACGCTGCGTCTGCGTTCACACAAGCCTTCCAAAACTGCGTGGTCAAGGAGACAGTCGGCGATGCCAGTGAACAACCGCAGCCTTACTCACACTGAAGTACAAAAATGGTTGTCGAGTAGAATACTGGAACAGATGAGGTCACAGACCATGTGACTGGATGTGTACTACTGACTAGACGACTGAGTGGATTGTAGTCACGTGGGGAATGAGCACAATAAAAATTTAGCGCCCGTCGCATGTTGTCACATGTCCTTACTGAGAGTCAGATAAGTGTGTGAAGGCCAGAGCAAAGTATACTTCACTTTGCGGTGGGCTTTAAATGCCGTTTTCTGTCACCTGCCTCCCGGGGGGGCGGACCGACCTCCTTCCCTCTTCCCCCCAGTGCAATGCCACTGTTACGTGGGGCGATCACACCAGGGGTGAACTAAATGTGGACCCCTTGGACATGTGGTCGCCAAAGCAGGTTGGATTCTAACTGCCGTTGCTTGTATAGTTAGTCCCAAAAGTCCTCCCTTTTACTGTTACTCGAGGACCAAGGATCACGCCGCCGGATGAGAGGAGAACACATTAAATTGCCAACTGTCCAATAGTAGATGTTGGTGTATCTCAATGTCTCGTCCGATCACATGTGTGTGCATGACAGGATTAATGGCCTTTTAGCAAGTGCACCTGGGTACAGGTGCAGAATTGTGGTCGCGCATGGACAGGCTTAACCGATCTGAGTAAGGAGTGATCAAAAGGTGCTTAGTATTATCCCAGCTATTGAAAAAAGGGTTATTGGCAAGGCTGTTGTGGACTGAAAGTCAGCTTCCAACAACCCACCTTAGCAAAATAGGTGTTCCTTACAAGTAGTCCTTACAAATATAAAATGTAACGTTTTGAGAAAGGACTCTTGTAGTTATGCCGCCTAAAGGCTACTCGCTGCCGCATAGCCTATTCTCTCGTCACAGCCTCGAACATTCATTCCAACATAATCCCTGATGAGACAATATTCCATAAGCATGGAACCAAGTAGCTGTATTTCTATACCATATCTTACCCTAGCGGATATTGAGATTCACGTATTCTACAAAGCGCGAAGCTCATTGGCCGGGACAAAATGAATAACAAATTATGGGCCCGCAGCACAGGCTTGATGTGTCCCACGCATACTATCCACCACAAGCTAGTTATCTCCGCGATATCTTTTCTGACACAGATTGCTGCAAACTCCGATTACCAAAATCAAAAGGATCAAGATGCCAAAATTTCATGGTCATTATTCATATTGAAAAATCATAGAACCATCTTTCTTTCCCCTTTATGTGATTGGTACGTTATTGTTTAGAAGCTCTCGTCACACGCTGGAGACCGCACACCGCTGAACGGGGATTCAAATACGAAAACGTGTAGCCTATTCTCACGTCACCATATTGTTCACATCCTCCCCGTATTCCTTAGACATAACCATGAAAACTGAGTATTGGCATTTTGAACCAAGTTGCACAGAACTGGTCATTCTAAGCGCTGTCGAATCAACTTTGCACGTTGAATACATTCTGGCCCGATGCACGCTTGGCACCACTGGCCAGTGCACCAATTTAATCCAGAAACCAGTGCTAACGGGGAATTTGTATATTAACATAAACAGCATAAAACGTGATAGGTCGGTCAACGAAGGAGATGCTCAGCTTGCCCGTTGGCGTTCTGCGTTCAGTGCGGAAATTGCCTGAGGCAATAACATATAACTTTTTGCGAAGTCTCCGTGTTGATGGCTCGACATTCGTTGACAATACTGTCAATCAGTCATTGCAGTGAAACAGGCGTTTTCATATAAGTTCTTCTTTTCAAATAACCTCATAGGAAGAAATGTAAGGGGTTCATATTTGGTGACCGAGCAGGACAATCATTTGGACCACTGCGACCGATTCACCGGTGAATAAACGCCTTGTTAAGACAGTCGTGCACTGTTTGTGCATAATGGGCAAGTGCGCCATATTAAAGCCATAACGGTTGAGGCGAAGTGCAGAAGTCGACAAAGGGAATCGTTAGTGAAAACAAATCTATCTTTTAGCTCCTACGTTACTTGTTGGCAACAGTTCCCTTTCCATTTGAGAACCAAGATTGACAGAGGAATGGTGGTAATCATAATTGAGTTACTTGGCAACCACGAGGCTAACGTCATATCTGCAACTGAAGTGCGTGACACTGGCTTGCAATAAGCGTCTAACGCAACCTACTGAACATTAACGGTTTCGTCCACCGCTTTCAACTTGAGAGTACACATGAACAGCGACACCCGCATAGGGTAGGACAATTAAGTGATCACGCATTTCGCACGCACCCGTCTTGTTTTATTTTCTCTTAGTGTTCAGTCTAGCCCAACAAAATATTGGAACCATTATGCATTGCAGCAATGTGGTAGTGAAATCAATCGGTATGCATTTTACGCATATTTACATGAAATGTTTCATGGGGGAAAAATCAACAAACTAGATGTCCAAAATGGCCACCGTCGTTTCGTTTGCAGAACAGTACTCGCCGGATGGAATTGGCTGCCACTTTTTGCAATATGTTCACCGATATACTGCGTCATTCGTTTACGAAGTTCCGTAACCTTATCATCGCAATCTTGACATGCCTAAAATAAGTGATTACGGACACCGAGATCGCACTATCAGTTATGTCACTCTTGCGCAATGACCGACCCTTAAATGTAAGCACGGTAATACTTTACTACCGTTCCGACCTTTACATGCACCGCGTTAAGGACCCTGAGATTAAAAACTTGGACACCTACACCTAAGGCAGGGATATATATGCCTACTAGCCATTGTTTACCGCCCACCAATGTCCAATTTTGAAATGAATCTGAACAAAGTCTCTACCATTAGGAATCTATTTGCATGATATTACAGCTAGGTTCTGGTGGTAGGGGAATTCAATCTGCACTGCCCAGTTACCCTGTTTACGCTAGGTGAGAAATTAAACGCGGAACTGCAAGAGCTCATCGTTATTTCACTGCAGTACAATAATGTCACTTCCCCAACGCGTTTTAGGACAGGAAACGAACCTGCCATTTTGGACTTCGTATTCACCAGCGACGGACCCATGATCGACGTAGTAACAACCTGCACTCCTTTCGGCCGCAGCAATCATGCGACACTAGTGTAACTTAACATGTGCTAGACGGTGTCTCACCTCGTAACCAAATAAGGTGACTTGTCCGACCTCATTGGTGCAGCAAGCTGGTGGTTCCTAGCTGAATGTTCCCCTGAGGCGGCTTGTGGAGTATTCGTCAACAGATTCAACAAGCACATGGTAAACAAATCTGCAACCACAATGCACCTACTTAAAAAGAGGAAGTTGTTCGTAATTAACAGAACGCGTATCCTTATGGCTTTAAGGGATTTGGCATGGATCACCAAAAAAGCCTCTCCGAGCGAGAACACCAGGGATATCTACACAACACAAATAAACCACTGTTCAAATGGTCCGGGAGTAGAGAACTAACAAGACCTGGTTATTAGTAGAACAGCTATTAGACATTCATTTATTGTGAACAAACTTGATAGCTGTTCTATACTTTTCCTATGTTCTATTTCTAGGCTGTTGTTTAAACGCTCTACTGGGTTCGCCCGATTGGTACATCCACGTCATTGTTAATGGACGTTCATCGTCATGTCCTTCTCAGTAGCGCTATTCGCAAGGACATATTCTATTGGTTTTTTCTTCTCCTCACTGTTCTACTTGGTTGTGTTAAAAGAATATTTAGTTGTCACACAATTATTATACTAGTTTTCAACTTTTGGGTCTGAATTCCTTATGCTCAGTTGTTTCGTGAATTTTGTTTAAAAGTTTTATTTCGTCATTCCGATTGGCCAGTGCCCGTCCCTGTAAATGGTCGTTCGCTTTACGCTTGGAGTCCAGTGATGCTACTTTTAAGGACCTACGTGATTCGCTCTTGAGTACACGGTTGCTTATCCGCCGTTGCTTTTGAGGTTTTTCTTTCAGTTGGTTGGCTTAAGTGTACTTTCGTAGCTTCCCTTCATTCTTTCCTTCAAAAATGTCAGCAATTGTGATTTCATGTATACAAGTCTCCTTCTGGCTCGTTTTGGAATTCTTCTTGCGGTCGTGGGGTAAAGGCGTCAGCGGCGACGCAACACTGGTGCGCAAATTATGATCTAGTCCCAAGCTGCTACAAGGACACCTAAACAAACTGCACCGGGTTAAGCGCGTAATTCTTGCTCGGCACACAGCATGCGGGTTAGCGCAAACGGCACAAGAGGCGGTCAAGTTTCTTGGACAACAAATTAGCCTTACCTTCCAAGATGTGTAAGCATCTTACATTCTTCCTTTTGCAACTCATGCCGCCATCGGCACTTAATCACATAGTGTTTGCCCCCAATACTACTGAAGTTGCTGATGTCCTTGCGCGAGTTCAGTTCTCCTGGTGAAGAAGGCATTCGCGCAAATACATTGCAAGTTGCCATCATGAGTTTAGCGAAACCGCTACCAATTATCTTTGAGCGATGGCTTAAGGAGATTCACGTCCCCAAGATTTGAAAGCACGGGTTCATCACTCCAATGTACAAAAGTGCTAGCCGTGCTGACGCAGTAAATTTTCACCCGGTAACGCTATTTCCGGTGATCTCCAAGTTTATAGAATCCAATTTAACTGAGGCTTTACTGGGTGTCTGATGCGTACCTGAGCACCACGGGTTCCGCCAAAATAGCCCCTGTACTAATAGCCTGTTTATCGCAAGTGATCTGTGGAACCTGGTGTAAGAGTCGATGCGGCCCATCTTGATTTCTCTAAGGTATTGGACCGTCTAGACCATGGCAGTCTACTGCACAATGTCCAGAAATATAGAATCTGAGATCGAGTTCTGAGATGCATATACAACCTTCTCGTTCTACGCCACCTGTATGTGAGGGTTCACAGCACCCTATGGGAACTAGCAGAAGTTCAGTGCGGCATATCTGTGGGCTCGGTCCTCGTGCCTCGCCAGGTTCTGGCTTTAAAAATGATCTCGCGGGTTGCTGTTTTCAAACCACTTGATATTTGTCTATTTCCAAGGACATGCCATGCTACTTCTACAGTGGAGTACCACACGGTCTTTCCAGATGACCTGGACAAACCATGCACGTGATCCGTCGGGAATATGCTACATTCCAATGCCACCAAGTGTAAATTTCTCAACCCACGGCATCAGAGTAGACTCAACTACCGCCTAGGACCAAAACGTCTACAGCGGGCTTACTATGAGTGTGATCACGACGTGCAGGTTCAGGATGAGCTCTGTTGTTTGAGGAAGAATAAAAAGGCAATAATCAAGCAAACCAGCACTTCGGCCTTCTTCGTAGAGCGCTCGGGAATTTTGACACCACAGCCTTTCCAAGAATGCTTTGTGACAACATCGATGCGCCTGTGGGATGCGTTGTCTAAGCATGACAACCCTGGCTGAATCACCCTCTCATCCTCATCCTCAGCATGCTCATCCTCATTCCTCCTCATCATCATCGTCGTCATCATCGTCATAATCATCATCGTCAAAATCATCATAATCATCATCATCCTCATCATCATCATCATCATCATCATCATCATCATCATCATCATCATCATCATCATCATCATCATCATCATCATCATCATCATCATCATCATCATCATCATCATCATCATCATCATCATCATCATCATCATCATCATCATCATCATCATCATCATCATCATCATCCTCATCATCATCATCATCATCATCATCATCATCATCATCATCATCATCATCATCATCATCATCATCATCATCATCATCATCATCATCATCATCATCATCATCATCATCATCATCATCATCATCATCATCATCATCATCATCATCATCATCATCATCATCATCATCATCATCATCATCATCATCATCATCATCATCATCATCATCATCATCATCATCATCATCATCATCATCATCATCATCATCATCATCATCATCATCATCATCATCATCATCATCATCATCATCATCATCATCATCATCATCATCATCATCATCATCATCATCATCATCATCATCATCATCATCATCATCATCATCATCATCATCATCATCATCATCATCATCATCATCATCATCATCATCATCATCATCATCATCATCATCATCATCATCGTCATCCTCATCCTCCTCCTCCTCATCATCATCGTCGTCAACAGCAGTGCATCAGCCATTTGCACTGAAGCCTCGCCGCTATCCAACCATGAGAACCTATGAAATAAAGAAAAAGAAGAGGGAGAGAAGTGAGACTTACCGGAAAACCTTAATGCCTTAAACAAACATTCAGGGTCAAGGCACCTACACCTTGAGTAGACAATATACCGTCATAAACAGCTGGCTATCGTGCAAAAAATAAGGCGGCATCGGCGAGACAGCTTCCTTGCGGCTTTCACTGCCCCGCGTCATAATCAGCCATTACCCCGCAAATAACTCAGCACCAAGCACATCAACAGGTAATCCAAGTATGAGACGGCAGCAGACGCGCCACTGGTGTCTACTGCGAGCCATGTCCTGTAAAGTCGCAAGCCAAGCACAAGACGATTCACATGGCCTCCAGCCCGGAAGGCCAGACGGACCAACGGCACCCAGTTTGGTCGTCAGTGACTTCATTTCCCGCTGCCAAATCAAGTTCTGTCCACCCCGAGCCTTGCGCCACCCTACACCTGGCAGACAAAACAATGCCCTCCTGGGTAAGCGGTGACCAGGCATACGTAGACCAGCTCGAGCCAACGCAACTTATTCAGTTCTATCTGTTGTTCTAGGGAGCTAGCATGATTATCACCAACAAATACTCGCCTACGCACCTCATCGTTGCGGACACACTGGTACCATCCGGCTGCAATAATGCTTCGCAGACAACGATGATCAAAGAGAGGAAGGCGTCTTAGATCTTCAAACCGAAGGGGCCAAATCTTACTACCATAGTGTAGAACCGCCCTCACTGTGGCCTTGTATACCCGGCCGTTCAGATAGAGGGAAACTTCCTTCCATCGCCAAAGATTCCGCAGGTTCAAGAAGGTAGCTCTGGCTTTTGCAATGCGTGAGCTGACGTCAGTTTCTATGCGCCCATCATTGCTGATGCAGCTGCCAAGATAAGTGAAATGATCAATCACCTCGTGTTCCTCGTTAGCATGCGGCAAGGGGTCATCAAGTGGGTGGTTGTCCTGCAGCAACACTGCACTTTGAAGGTGCGAAGTGGATACCGAATAATGTAACCAATCTGGAAAGGCTATTCAAATTTGATGGTGCCGCCCCAACATCGTCAAAAAGCAAGACGATATCGTCCGCATAATCTAGATCAACCAAACTTTCACCAGTGAGCACTTCAACGCCTACATCGTGAGATTCCGCAAGGGAACAGTCCATGATTGAATCCACAACAATATTGAACCAAAATGGGGAAGTCGGACAATCCTGACGAACGCCACTTGTGGTCGGAAAGATATGCAATAGGACACCGTAGACCCTGACGCGGCCAGTAGAGTTCAAGTATAGAGCACTTAGGATTTTCACATATTTCGTGGGAACACCTTTCCATGCAAGTAGTTCGAGCAGAATCGATCCATCGACTGAATCGAACACACACTTGCACTCGAGGAACGCAGCCATTGTCGCTCTGCGGTATGCCTGACTCTGCTGTAGCACCTGCCGCAAAGTGAATATATTGTCTATAGAGCCACATCCTGGGTGGAAACCAGCCTGCTCTTCTCTAATGCGAGACGCCCGTTCAGCAGTAAGGCGGCGAACAATAATCGAGGCAAAGAATTTTGTCACAACTGGCGTTAGGCTAGTATACCTGAAGTTAGAACAGTCTGTACGACTGCCCTAGTTATATATTGCCACTATAATCTATCCGCTCCAATTAACCAGGACACTCTCTTCCTTCCAGATACATTCGATTAAGGAGATCAGTGCTTTGCAGAGCACCTCACCTCCATCCTTAAATAGTGCAGGTGGGAGGGAATCCGGGCCAGCAGCATGAAAACGATTAAGGGCTGTTATCGCGTTTCGGACCTCGGCCTCTGAGGGAGGCTCTAAACTAACCGTCCATGGCTCTTCCTGCATCACCTGAGTAGGAAGAGTTCCGGGAACAGGGAAGCAGGCTTAAGTGATCTTGAAAGTGTTCCGCCCAACGAGTCATACCGCGCTCCTTATTGTTTATCAGCGCACACGCGCTGTCACTGATTGTGTCATTAACACCTGGTTTTTTTGGACCAATGGTGCGGATTAGCTGGAAGAGCCTGCGGTAATTGCCTACTGCTCATGCCTCCTCTATTTTGTGAGTCGAACTGGTCCACCAGGCTTCCTTTTCACCAAGTAGGCTCTGCTTTAGTTCACGCCTAATAGCCCGTCTGATCACATTGTATTCAGAGCCAGCCAGGAGGCATCTTCTAGATATTAACAGATTCACCGACCTCTCGGATATCCAGTGACTGGTGCGACGGATGGTGCGATGGATAGTGCCACAATCAGATGCTCCTGCGTCGTGCATGGCGGCCGAGATCCTATTCCAGTGAAGCTAAGTGTCATTAGGACAAGACAGCGGAAGTTCGGTATGCAGTGTTTCTTGATAGGCTTGCCTGACCGAGGACTGAGACAATTTCTCCGTTGCCAGTCGTAGGCGACACTTCGTACGCCACCCGGTAAAGTTCCTGAAGAAACGACAGTGTACCAAAGTGTGATCAGAATCGACGCAGGTACTTTAGTATGAGCGGCAATCCAGGATGGAACCACGCCATCTGTAACTTACGGCTATGTGGTCAATTTGGGTCAATCGCTGGCCAGCTACAGGAGGACGCCAAGTGGCACTTCGGCGCCCAGTGTGTCTAAAAGCAGTGCTACTAAGAAACAACTGGTGCTCCGCACACAGTTGCAGCAGACCCTCACAGCTGTCAGTACGTTCGGAGTTAAGCCCACAAGTAACACCCAGCTGAGCTTCTGAAGAGCCAAGACGCTCTACTTGTGCGTTCATATCCCCTGCAAGTACTATAATATCTGAACTAGTAGCACTGCGTAGCAGCGTGTTCAGTTCGTGATAGAAAGTGTCCTTGACTGCATTAGAACTGCAGTCGGTGGGAGCATAAGCGGAAATCACAAACAAACAGCGTTTGTTACTAGTTCGTGAATCAACCTTGGCTGATGTCGTCAAACGGGCTGCACATAAACGGCTGTTCACCGGAATCCAATCAACCAACGATGGCTCAGCCTTGGAGCTTAGAATGATACCTAGACCAGCTTGACCCGTGAGTGCTGCATCGCCGTCTCCGGATGCGTTCAACCAATAACGAGAACATGAGCCTGGTGCAGTTAATTAAATGACACTGTTAGGGTCATTGATCCTAGTTTCGGGCACACAAGACACATCAAAAGCCAGTGTGTCCAAGATGCATGCGAGTGCAAGCTGTTGACCTGTTTGTCTTAGACTACGAATGTTGTAGGTCGTCATGGAAACGGGATAGCGTGACCTTATAAGGGGCTTTTGCCGATAGGAGTCCAATAGTTGCGCTGGGATGGTGGCTGCAGATGATTCTACTTCACTGCCACTTCCGTTGCTGTCAATTAAGCTGGGAATTATAGAAAGAAGGTTAGTAATGGGGTCCGGATGGGAGTAAGAGAAAAAGTTGGAAAAGAAAGAAGGGAGGCGCCAGCAGTAGCACGTTTTCGCTTATCCGCCTTGCTGTCTGCAGCAGATAGGGCGACCCTTGATAATCTGCGCGACGGCCGATGCAGGATGAAGTTTATGTTTGAAGAAGATGTCATGATTTTATGTGAGCTGAGATACTGCCAGGGCACCCAGACCTAGACAAGAGAACGATTAAGGTCCTCATCAAAAGCGTTTGGTTTAAAAGCCTGTCCGCAAGGCAGCGAGGAGGTTGCAGTAATGCAGTTTTACAGAAATGGACACCATCTCATTTTAAACCCCCAACCTGAAGGACCAGGAGACTGAGTTTGTCCGAACTCTCACCATTGACCAACCTGGTAAGAGTAGCTCTCAAGGTGCCTGGAGGCATCACCCAATATAGCTCAACGTGTCAAGGAGGTACGCAAACCGTCGCACCCCGTTAAGGTCCAATTTCTTTGCGACGGATCACCATCTCACCGCACCCGATATTACGCAACGCATGGCGACAAAAAGGTCAGAGTTTTTGGCCCGCCATTCCAAACCACTAAGGCGAAAAATATCTAAAATATACAGCAGATTTTATCGGTGTCTAGGGGGCGATTTCATAATAATGTGTTAGATCCAGATAAACCCCTAACACATGTCATTCTCTCTTTAAAGCTAGTCAAAACACATCAATTTAAGCTGGTCACGCAGTATAGACTACTGGAATATCGACGAAACGTTTACTTCCTCCGATCGTCGCATCCTTGGAATGCCCTCCCATCATAGGTACTAAATATCTCCAACATATTTCTTTTTCAATAACCCCTTGACGATACTCTGACGCACTTACACTACGTCACATAGCCCATGATTGTCCAATGCTGAGATTAATGCACAACAAACAGTGGACGGCGTCATAAACCTCCTAAACTCCATGTAGAAATACTGGCACATGAATTACTCTAAACCCCTTGGGGATTCACACAATTCACTCGCTTTTTACTGACACTGGGTTTTAGTTAACATTTATCACCCTAACTATCCAGTGGGACATTCCAAGCACTCGCCTGTATACCCGTCATAAACCCTTGCTCCATTGCTTCAAGCACCTACTTCAAAACATTTGCAAATGGCAATTAATTAACAAAGCGCTTGGCATCACCACGAGCAGCAATAGTCGCATCTACTGGAAAGCGATCAATCAAGCCACAAATATTAATTGCTATCCATCACGACACAAACTTCTATTCGAACCTCCAGAGGAATAAATATCCACTGGACCGAGATGGGTCCGTCATTTGGTAACCTATCTATGTTCTAGCTACCACACCTCTAATATTCCGCGTTTAAGCGTAATTACCTTCCAACTTGCAGAGGTGAATATCGATCCGTTGACTAAGTAACCATATTCGATTCGAACGAACACTGACGTATAGTCGTAAGTTGAGGCGTCCAATGAGTGCGCGTTGCTTCCGTAAACGAAAAGGATATATCACAGTGCTTTCACAAATGGACTAAGTTGTATGACTTTTATTTCATCCGCACATCTGTCCATCTGCTTTAATAAATGTCATTATTTTCACAAGGAAATTCATGCTTAAGTTCACCTAGATTTGACAAACTATGCCTTAGTCAGCCGTCCATCAGTAACAGCATGGTGCATTGAGGAAATCTATTTCATCGTTATTCCCCTTTTTTAATGCCAGTTCTGAAACTGGGTTCATTCAGCAAGGGCGATCTGTAGGTGTCCGTGTCTTTTAGCCATCGAAGGTGTGCTCAACGGCTATTTTAGAAAGTTGGATTGATACGCAATTTTCCGAAGAAATTGCTCAAAACGGCACAATTAATCTGTTAACCACGAACAGTTCCGGTGATTTCAGAAACTGTTCGACAATACTTGTAGCACTTATCAATGTTTACCATGCGCGTCTTACAGTGCAATCACATAACGATCTTCTGGATACTAATAAACCCCAGTCAAGTAAACCGAAAATTACAGGACCATAACTACCAGGCCAACAAGAACGAACCGCTAACTGCTTCATAATATATTCATATGGCATTAACGAAATAGGCGCTTATAATATCTGGCAGCTATGCAATGATCCTACAACCTGATTCGTTAAAATGCCATTCGCTTAAAAACAATATGGCTCTTCATTAATATATTTTAACAGCGTGCGATTGCCTGCATTTGATAGACAATATTGTATTCAAGAGCCGCAATAAGTTTGCGTTTATGTGAACGTTTTTGTGTATAAGTTCTACTATCTTTTTGGAAAATATGTTGTTTCGGAAATTTCTGTGCACTGAATCTCCATGATTTATGCCTACTGACTTTGCCTGCATTTGTATTGTGATAGGATTTTGTAAGCTAGATGGCCGAAGAACCTCAACGTGGTGCAAGCTAAGTGGTTCGTGTTAACCCCTTTCCAGCGAGTAGTTCGGCGGCCGAGTTCCAGAAAAGAGTGGGTTTCCGTCTGTCAAGCCTTCTCCCTATGAAGAGCCACAAAGGTCAGTTTAACGACACTACGACATGGCGGATGTTACTTGCCACTAAATTAAGTCACTACATCTTCCCCTTCCGGATGATCTTCACTTCACCAACGTCATCCAGCTCGAAGAGTTCCTTTGGTCCCTTCATATGATGGCGAACACAGCAAACTAACGCACAAATTCAGTCGCATTTCAAAAGTTCACTCACCAATCCCAGTAATACTACACTTACATATGCACGGACAAGCAAATCCCGTGCGCTACCGCTTACCTTGCTATATTTTTATACAGCTCACGAAAATGCCTGTTTATATTATACTGATCATGTCTTTGCAGGTATGTCCCGCACTGCCGGGAATAAAGCATTAATTAATTAATTAATTTAGGAATTAACATGGCGAAGCAGGCTGCTAGCTTACCGCAAACGAACAGATCAGCTGATTGGACGCCTATGAATATTTTGCCTGCGCGCTGATTGGCCTTATTTAGCTACACTGAACCGTGTTTGTTTAACTAAACCAAAGGAAAAATCTCATGAATACAGAATGCGTTAGGTGTGAAACTATGATGTTATCAGAACTGAGAACTGAGAACTGGTGCGAAGCAGCGAGTAGAGGTTGCTCTGTGTAGCTGCATCATTCATCGTTTTCGGACATGAACTTTTTATTTATCGTTTCGCTCTCTGTACTTTGCCTCTGCAAATTGTTGGTCTAGTAGCATCTTGAATTTAGACACCGTGTTCGCTTCTACTATATGCTGAGGCAGGTCGTTCCAGACATTCACCACTCTGCGTTCGAAACAGAGTTGATGGGCGACCCGCTTCAAATCCGGGACGATAAGTTTATACCGGTGTCCTCGCGTGCAGCTTGGTGTGCGCAGATGAAGTAGTTGTCTCAACATGGGGTAATCACCCAGATGTAGTATCCGGTGCGTCATGATGAGGTCAACTCTCAGCCGACGATAAGATAGGGTGTATAACCCTAGTTTCTTACATCGGTCTTCGTATGGCATACCTCGTAAGTTGGGAATCAGCCTGGTGGCTACATGCTGCACCCGCTCAAGCTTTTCTACTTCGCCCCGGGTGATGGGACAGTATGCGGGAGTGCCGTACTCCAGCATTGGTCGTATTATCGAGACGAAGAGGCGAGTGGCAATCTCTTCGGACCAAGTGCTAAAGCTGCGCCTGAGAGCCCAAAGCATACGAAGGCTGTTTTGGTACAGCCTATTTGTGTTGTCAATGGACTTTAGGTCGCAGCGTGAGAGTACACCGAGGTCGCGCACGAAAGGAGCGGGATGCAACGGTTGACCAGCCACTGTGTACGTTCGGCCGTGATCATACTTACCCAACCTCATGAATTGCGACTTGGCAGGGTTGATCGGAAGATTAACCTCTGCAGACCATGTCGAGAGGCGGTCGAGATCCTGCTGAAGTAAATCGCAATCATTGAGTGTGCGGATTACTCTCCACACTTTCAAGTCATCTGCGAACAAAGCACAAGGTGATTGTAGTAGCTGAGGCACATCGTTTATATGGATTAGAAACAATATCGGGCCCAGTACAGTGCCTTGGGGCACGCCGCTGTTCGATGGATACCAGTCGGTTAGATGGCTGTCCACCTGGACTCTCCACTTCCGATCAATAAGGAAATTTCTGATCCATTTGTGCAGCGAACCACCAACAACGCACATCCTCAGTCTGTCAAGGAGCACTGCATGGTTAACCTTGTCAAAAGCCTTACTGAAGTCAATGTAAATGGCGTCAACCGATTCGCCTTTGTTCAGCGCTTGTAACCATTCGTGCCTCGTCAACAGTAGGTTGGTGATGCACGAACGACCTTTCATGAAACCATGCTGTGCGGGGGTTAACAGGTTTTTCGACTCGAGAAGTTGCAGAAGGCTCTTCTTCACGATCTTCTCGAGCGTCTTTGCCAAAACTGCCGTCAGGCAGATCGGCCGGTAGTTATCCACTTTGCTTGGGTTACCACCTTTCGGGATAGGCTTTACGACTGAGCATTTCCAGTCGTCCGGTAGAAGACCAGTGGATAGTGACCTGTTAAACAGTTCAGTTACAGAAGGTGCAATTATGGTCGATAATGACTTGAGGATTAGTGGGTGTATACCATCTGGCCCAGCAGGTTTCGTCCCGTCAAGATTTGCTAGAATCTTGCGTACATCCTCAATATTGCAGTCCAGGCTGTTAAGTTCGGCTGGAGCGGTGCTCGTCGAACTCATTACAGACACCTGGTCACTTGCGAATACAGAGGCGAAGTGCGTTGCCAATGCTGACGCACGATCTGTACTCGAGGTTAGAGGCTGTCCTTCTGAGCCTTCTAACACTGGGATATTAGCTATAGGTCTTAGGCGCCGCTTCACATATGCGAAGATCCTCTTGGGAGCAGTTTTTGCGGCAGTTGCAAGCTCCTCTTCGAAGCTTCTGCGTTTGCTCATTTTCGCGTTGTTGCAGCGATTTCGTTGTACCTTGTAGGCACTGTAGTCCTCATCAGAGCCAGATAACACGAATTTGTTCCATAGTCTACGTCGCCGTCGGGCCATTTTGTTGTACTCTTTGTCAAACCAATGTGGTTTGACTGGCCCAACTTTCCGAAATTTGAGGGGCACAAATCGGGCACACAACGATTTCACTCCCTCTTTAATGATAGCCCAACAGGTTTCAATAGATGAACGCTGTGGTAAAGACCAGTCTATCTGGCTCGCTGCTCGAAGGAGGCCATTAAAGTCTGCCTTCCATTAGTTGAAGTTTGACTCTAGTGGCAGAGGATTTGGTAACGGTAGTTCTAAACTGCCTATGATCACTGAGTGGTCACTCGCTCCCAGAGGCTCTAAGACTTTAATGTTATGTACACGCTGCTCACAGCTAGTCAACAGCAGGTCTAAGCATGATGGAGTCGCGCGCGCTGTAATGTGTGTCGGTTGGTTGATGTGCTATGTGGCCGCGGTTTCAAATATCAACTCCGTAAACTTCCTCTCGACTTCACAGTGGCCGGGGAGAAGTTCAGCTTCAGGCCATTGTATTCGGGGCAAGTTGAAATCGCCCATGAGTAGGAACATCGGACGACTCATGTGGTTGCGGACATGCGGCAACCAGTCCAAACTGCGGCTCAGTGGGCTGCGATATACCACGCCCACGTGCAACTCGCAGCGTCTGAGGCGTATCGAACACCATAACTGCTCACATAGACCATCAGCGCTTTGATAGGCGCTCACTAGTCTCCCACACAAGGAAGAATTTATGTAAAGTAGAACGCCACCGCGATCATTTGATGGTCTATCGCAGCGGAAGCATGAGTAGCCGGTGATTTCCACTTCTTGGGCGTTTACGTCGGAGTTTAACCATGTCTCAGCAAGGCCTAATACGTCCGGTCGCTGAGAGCTTACGAAGTCGTACAGCACATCACGCTTGTTCATCAAACTGCATACATTAGTAAAGGCTACGCGCAGACCGCGGTAGGAGCCGCTGGGCGCGCCTGAAGTATTAGCAACCTGTTGATCCGGATTCGTGGAGGAACCCGGGCAACTACTCGAAAATTTACAATACGGAGGTTTGTTTCTCCATCCTCCGTGCGCCGCTTTAATTCAATCATGGCAGACTTGAGTTTCTCTCTGTCTGCCGGTTCTAAGTCAGCGCGTACGTGGATCTTCAGACCCTTCAGCCTATTAAGGCGAGACAATAGTAACTTGGTACTTGCTTCTTCGGCAAATGTCACCCTCATGGGCCGACTTTTGCCCTCCATTCTCTTTCCTAGACGGGCGATCTGCTGAACTTTGAGCCCGTCCTCATTTACATCGAGTAGTTTGTCAATCAATGATTGCAAATATTCGACGTCATGTGCATAACGCACCTGAGGATTAGAATCACCTGACTCAGGTGCGTAAAATATCATGAGGCTACGGCGCCTCAGGTCATTAGATATTGGTCTTGGTTTCTTCGATGTTTGTACTCTCCAATCGTTATCCTCAATTTGTTTATCGCACATTGGAACTTTACTGTCAGCTGAACAAATAGTAGGTCTTGAGGGAGAGTCTGATGGAACTTTAGTACCTTGTTTCCGCGATGGATGCGATGAGGTACTAGGCGTTGGCTGCTTCACTGACTGTGGTGAAGCACAAGGCAAGCTGGGCATTCTAGAGCACTTCGTTGTGTTGATCCGCTTGTTAGACGTGTCCGTTTTATTCTGCACAAGATTAGCTTGGCATTGCTTACAAACGGTCTTCAAAAATTCGCTCTTAATGCCCTGAATTATACGAAATTGGTCTACAGTCAGACCAACGCACGAAATATGAAGCCTTGCGCTGCAGAGACTGCATGAAATCGCATTAGCTCTATGTCCGACGATCTTGCAGCAAATTCCACAAGGAGACTGCTTCGTCATTTTAAAAATAACTACGATCGATACGAGCAAATGGGTGTAATTAAGAGATACAGAAGTTATGCTGAATTATTACAGATAGTTACGAAGTATAACGCTAAATGACTAGCTAGAATTAATTATGTGAACTAGAGGACGACACTGTTACAATAAAAAAATCAACGAGATAATATTGGCCTAACAGGAGAAGGGCACGCTACCACTAAGATCGAAAAATCGCTAGGAGGACAAAAAAACGAGAAAATTACGGCTAATATATATCTAAATATATCACCGGAAAACGCAGAATCAAATATTATATCGAACTATATAACTCACGACAAGATATAACAATATATGATACAATAATAATGAAAAAACTGGCCTGAGAGCGGAGCGAACGTATTTTCAAACCGAAGGCTGTGGCCTTCGGAATAAGAACACCAGAATTGGAATTCGAATTTCACGGGTGTGTATTCTACATCAAAAAAGTTGAAAAGAATAACAATAAACAATCACTGAATATTGTTTGTACAATTATCACATCCTCCGCAGCTTTAATGCAACTCCAGGTTTCTGTAATTTAGCTGTGGTTTCTGTTTCAATCTGGCAGATCTTCTTGGAGGCTGATTTTGCTCAGAATACTCATGAGAATCTGAAACTGAATTGACATTAGTATTTTCAGTGCACACTGAATCGAATGACAACTGACCGGAATCCTTGTATCGTATCTGATCAACATGCCGTCTGTGTACAGAACAATCATCGAGATCCAAAATTCTAACCATGCGGTTTCCAATGTTGTTAACAATGATACCAGATGAGGGACGTAAATCATTGCCTCTGAAATAAGATACTTCAGCAGTCCCCAAGCCAAGCATGTTTGACCTTAATGATCTGGATTTACAAAGTTTTGCAGGTGTATGTCCAGTAGAGGAATGCACGCGATTACGGTATTGAAGAAGGAAGTTATCAACACAACGATCAAGTTCATCAAAAGAAGTAGGAGCACAGGAGGTAATAGAACGTTTTAAGGTGGCAACAAAGTTTCCCGCTAGGCCATTCGAACATGGATGTCGTGGAGCGGTAAAAAGGTGGCGCCACTCACGGCTCTGTAGCCAATTAGTAACCTCTGAAGCCGAAAAGTGCGAACCATTGTCACTTACCACAGCTAATGGAACTCCTTCTCTACTAAACACTTTTCTCAAGGCACGGACAGTAAAAGCAGAATTTGGTTTATCAGTCAGGAATACCTCCGGCCACTTTGAATAAGAATCCACCACCACAAGAGCATGGCACTTCTGCAGAAATGGTCCACAATAATCCATATGTACCCTTTGCCAGGGCTCGCATGTTATTGGCCATGGTGTCCAGTTTGACGGTTGCCGCAAAATTTTGTGTTTACATTTCGGGCAATCAGAAGCAATTCGTCGAATATCTGCGTTTAATTCAGGCCACCAGCACAAGCATCGAGCTAAAGACTTCCTCTTTTCAACACCAAGATGACCGGAATGTAAATCCGTTAGAATAGCTGATCTCAAAGTCGGCGGGATAACAATTCGGTCATTTACACGTAGTAATCCATCAGGTGTAACACACAATTCATCACGACGCACATAAAATTGTGGGAACTTCCGTTTGAGAGAAACCGACCAACCACGTTTGACAGCAGAAATCAATGACCCATAATACCTTCTAGTATCATTGATAAGGGCAGAACGAGAGATTGGAAGCGGCTGGGTGAGTAAACAACTCATTTCAGAATCGGTTTCAAATATCGTTGCAGTACGTGATTAGTAGTCGACTTGAGGAATGAGCTTCGCACTTCTGTGCTCGACCACATAGTTATACGCACTAAGGGCAACACTCCACCTTTGGACCATGGCTGCTGAAGACTTAGCTGAAGAACTGGAAGGATTGTAAATGAACTTCAGAGCTTCATGATCAGTCACAATGGTAAAGCTGAGGCCAAACAAGTATTTGTGAAGTCTGGTGACTGCCCAGTATACAGCCAAAGCTTCTCGATGATGCTGAGCATATCCTTTTTCAGCATTGCTTAGTCGACGGGAAATACACAGAACGGGGTGTCCATTCTGCTCCAACACAGCCCCAATACCAGTGAATGTAGCGTCTGTGAAAAGCATAGTAGGTAATTTAGGAGAAAAGGTGTGAAGAACACAACCAGATGCAAGAATTTTTAAAAGCTTCCGAAGGACATGTTCATGTCTGTCTAAGCAAACAAAACTCTTGTCATTCAACAAGGTGAATAAAGGATCAGCAATGGATGCAAAACCAGGAATGAATTTGGAATAGTACTGTAAAGCGCCCATCAGTGATCGAAGCTCATGAACCTTGGTGGGGGACTTCACATCAACCAATGGTTTTATCCGATCAGGACCTGGTTTGAATCCTTCAGAGGTAACCTGATAACCAAGACAACTGATTTCATGGACACCAATTAAGCACTTCTTAGGATTGATATTCACATTAGCATCCTTGAAGCGAGTCAAAAGTGCCAGTAATCGGTAGTCATGTGTCGGTATGTTAATAGCATGTACAAAAATATCCTCTTGATAAACCTCAACACCCTTCATATCTTTCACAATGGAGTTCATCACATCTTGGAATATGGCTGGCGACACATTAAGACCAAAGGGAAGAAATCTATAGCGATACAACCCAAAAGGTGTATTGATTGTAGTCAGTTCACTAGACTTATCAGTCAGTGGCATCTGCAGATGTGCATCTTTTAAGTCTAGCCTCGAGAAAATCTTGGATCCGTGTAGACGCGAGAGAATAGAATCAGGTTCTTCCGTGACACAACTACGCTGCAGCAGCTTCGTATTAAGAGTGACACGGTAATCACCACAAACTCTCGGTGTCTGTCCATCCGGCTTTAACGGTGTGACAATAGGTGTGGCCTATCGTGAACTTTGTACTGGGACGAGAATTCCTGATTCACAAAGAGACATAAGTACCTTTCGAACAGGTTCTCTAAGTCCAAATGGAAGTACACGTCGTTTACAGAAAACTGGATCACCGGCCACTTCCAACTTAACAGGCGGAATTCTCATTTCACCAGAGGTAACTGAACAATCGTGTAATAAATCACGAATTTGGGTGTCTGTATCAGTATGTGACAGAAAATTGACACATATTTTAAGTGCTTGCATAACTTTAAGACCGAGTATGGACGGGCCTTGACGAATGACAACAAATTTACACTCGACAGGTTTCAAATGCTTATCTAGCACTGGTAAGGTACAACATCCTATCACCGGAATGGTATGACCAGTAATACCTTTAATAGTGATGAGTGTAGAATCAAGCTGAGCGTCAGGGTACAGATGATTGAGACTCGTTTTAGAAATAAGAGACTCTACGCTACCGGTGTCAACAATGAAACGATGTGACATACCATTTCCGAAACGCAAAGTGTTGTATAAATGGCCACTCGTATTCACAGCCAATGTCAGCGAATGAAAATCGTCGGGCAAGTTCTCTGTGGAATCAACAACTTGTTTCACAACATTACAACGTCTGAACTGGCGACAAACACTACGAATATGTCCAACTTTCCCACAATGATGACATTTGGAATTCCGATGAGGGCAGGTATACCGTGAATGCAACTTTCCACAAGAGACACATTGTCCAATCTTTCTATCAGCTTGACAACACTTTAAACTCTCTGAATTTCTCGGTGCATGAGATAGACTAATTCCGTGTGGTTTGAAAGAGTTTATTTGCCACGGTTTTCTCTTCTCGGCATGAACTCGGCCACTGGCTGAGCCAAACAAGACTTGATGATCAACAGTCGTCCGGCTTCTTGTAATATCAGAAACAACCTGATGATGCAAACAGATGGATTTTACTTGATTGTAAGTCGGCGATGGAAGTGATAGGAGCTGACGATATAAATCGGGATTATTTATTCCAGCAATTAGGCGATCTCTGAGGCATTCGTCAAGTTTGTCTCCATATGCACAGGATGATGCTTGAGATTGAAGTTGGAGAATAAAATCACGAATAGACTGATTAGGTTGACGGATCAGCAAGTTGAATTTTACTCTTTCGGCAACCACGAAATCTTCCGGTAGTAAGTGAGATAAAAGGAGGTCCCGCAACTTGTCATATGATACTTTCGATGGCAGCTGTGGGTAAGCCAGATTTTTTCGAAGCGTATACGCCTCTCGTCCAATAACAGTTAAAAAGTGGGCAGATTTAAGATCTTCGCGAAGGTCATCTTTTGTGAGCCACCATAACTCGAACCTCTTCATTTATTCTTGTAACTCCCGGGGAGATGCATTTACGTTTAAGAATTCGATGGTTGTATTCATTTGGAAATAAACGCTGACTGCGACGCCAATTATGATGTTCTGAATCGGAAAATAATTGAACTCCACCCAAACTAGTCACGACTCGGAATAAGAGCACCAGAATTGGAATTCGAATTTCGCGGTGTGTATTCTACATCAAAAAAGGTGAAAAGAATAACAATAAACAAGCACTGAGTATTGTTTGTACAATTATCACAGCAACCGACCCAGTTATTTATATAATGAGTCTCACAAGCTTGTTATGCTATCAAGTTCGCAGAACCTACTTTGTCGAATAAATGCTTTGTCTCTGAAGGACCGAGTTTTGAGACATCGTGTCAAAGGAGAACAAGGCAAGATCACCCAATGATGCTCAGTTGCTGAGTGGAGCGCAGCAAGCAGTGCAGACACTTTCCCAGTAACAAGGAAGCACATAACTTGACCAGTAATAGGAGAATGTTATAAAGCCAGTGAAATGAATTTTGCATACTGGTGCGTCTGAATTAAAAACCGATGGCTTATCGTCTGGCGATGTTTCGACATACGATTGGAGATGAAGCACACCGCGTCCTGGAAATGATGCGGTACGAAAAGGAAGAGGACTCAGCTGATCTGGAAACAGTCATCCGAGAAGCCAGCAAGTTTTATGAGGTCCAGAATAGGAGGTGTGTCAAAGTTATCTCTTTTTACTCGAAACTGGCGCCCGAAGCAATCTATCGAGAACTAGGTAAAGGACCTGAAGATCCTGTTTCGCTCCAGTAAAGTTGAAATATTATGGCCTACATTCTCATTGGAGACGGAGTCATACATTGGATCAGTGATAAAGACATCGCCAAACGGCTGTTGCGGAAACGAAAAGATTCTTGATATATGCTATAGTGATTTGTCAGTTACACGCCACATCCATCAAATATGGTTGCCATCTGATGCAAAGCGATGGGCAGTGTCTAGCTTACCACAAAAATGCGAAGTCGGTTACCAAGACACAAGAAATTTGTAAATTCTGCATCGCGCGACATCCGAAAGAACTTTATCAGTGTGCGGCTGGGTTTGAATTTGTGCCAAATTTGGCAGACAAACTCATTTCGCTCGATACTACCAGTCACCCAATGTCAATGCACTCATTGTGACAAAACCCTCAAACTCTAAACATGAAAGCAGCAAAGCGTCGCGGGCAGGATTAAAGAAGCGCGCCTACCCACATTTATCGGTTGGCGACGAAATGGTGCGCATCTATATATTTTATGACTCAAGTCAATCCATAATGGAATCAAGCTCCTCCTTAAGAATCTTCAAGTCAATTCATAAGCACATCAAGTTGAATCCAAGTGGCGTACACGCATAAATTCGTGCCCATCGTCTTGACCAATTGCAAACCAGTCCAAGGGTACTCAGAACATCTGCATCGGTTGCTGCAACGGTTAGACTGCGCTCAGCCAACAAACCTCGTGATGCACATGTGAACGTGATAAAAACACGTGAGCTCAAGCACGGTAGGATAGGTGCGGACTAGCACGCGGCATCTATGGATGGTTGAGGACGTACTGTAACTCCCACCTACTCACGCGGCATCAAGACACACAACACGACTGGGCGGCCATCGGCGTTCATAGTGCTCACTGTTACGCGCCGACGGCCGGACATGAAATGTACTCTACAATGAGACAGTATCGACTGCCTTCACTGAAACTAGCTGCATGCATTTTACCAGACAGGTCCGTTAACTTTATGTGGTGTGACCTAGACTTAGCGGTGTCTGTGTGTGATCGGGTTTGGTTACTAGTGGCTAGGTGAAATAATTAATGCGCGCAGTGCTTCACTACGCGCTATCATGGAACAATGCATTAGGTATCGGTGGATGTGGCCGTATTACCTGTTAACTGCAGTTGATCGGCCTTAATGATGAGGTTAGTATCAGCATCTGCACAGCAATACATAATGTACTGCACCGAGCTTTGCGGAAGAGTACCGCGTTAAGTGTGATAAGGTTACCGGGTTGGCAAAAGCTCGCATTTACTGGTCTATATACAATCGATAGTATAATGAAGCCGTTGCCAGGATAAAGGAATACGATTATAAAGAACCGTCATGAGTTCGTGTGAAACGAAGATGAAACGATTATCTATATTAACGTTGGCGCACTACTCACAAAGTTGCCGAAATGCAATGCACTGGGTATGGTGAAACGCTGTTTGACTGAAAAGATTAACCTAGGGAGTGACCGAAAATTAAGTTGGTTGAAACAACCGAGAGTAAGACATTGCGCGGTATGTTATTCTAGCCCGGGTTTCAGTCGGAAGTAGGCACTCAAGGACATGGTGTTATCATTAGATCGCCAATGTCCACTATGTTATAGATAATACTGCCAAATTCCAGTAAATGGCCAAAAGTTGTTGGTATCAAGTGTACGGCACATTTTGAACATAAAAGTGGATAAGAGAAGCTAGTTTGTGAGGAATCTGAAATCGCTCACCATAGAGTGGCACATCGCCATTTCTTGACTGCTCTATTGGCAAGAATGATTAGATTCCGATCTCTGTGTTTCACAGATAAGGCCATGTGCAAAGAGAAGGAAGTTGGGGAAGCCGCTTGCAAGTGGACAGTAAGGTAATTGTTGAGTACTGGACACCCGAAGACTTTAGTGAAAGACAAGTTTCACAATATGCTAAAACCACATTAAAAATATGCAGCGGAATAAATTGTTACGATAGGAATATTATAGGTAAAAGGAACTGACTTTTCCTTTCCGACGGCACTAACCAAGGAATAAAACTCGGGATCTGTTCAACTGTGATGTATCTGAAAGACATACATCTCGTAAGTAAGATGACTAACTGTGTTGACAAACGTATTAGCAACAAATGTGAATATGTGTGTACAGGACATACTGCGAGCAAACTGCACACAACGCTGCTGGAACACCTGAGGCGCATGTCACGGCGATGTCTAAGTATAATGCTCTACCGTGAGATTCAGCGGTGACGACGCACGAGTTAAGTACGGTGCATGTAAGATGGCCAGATTATTGGTAAGCCAAACCGAGACGCTTCCAGGTTTATTTCACGGCAAACCGAGACACTTAATCTACCCCGTTTGTTTCTGCATATGCTGACAGCAATGAAAAGGCAAATATCTACATTTATTGCTTCAATGCAATAATAAAAGTACTTGCGTTATTAGTCAGTACAGCTACAAGTGAAGGCACGAATAAATATACCTACAAACATAGCTGCTTTGGAACAGTTAAAAGTGTTGTTAAAATAAAGTGCAACCAAAATTTTCTTAGTTTACACACTTGAGAATTTTGTGGGTTAATAGTGGGATCCAGGAACATTATGGCGTTACTTGACATAATGTTATCTGGAACAATAGTTATAGAGCAATACTTAAATAAAAAGCGAATGAAATGTTTTATTCTCGACAGTGCGAGACATGCCTGCTTAGTCATAATCGTGGAGACACAACAAGGACTGGTTAGTGTAAAAACGACATCAGTTTATAAGTAACATATGGATCTATGTGTTTAATGTGAATAATATTTTGTGTTGCTTGAATTTGTGAACATGACGTCGTATTTGTGATTGTTTTCGGTCAGGTGTAGGAAGAAGAGAAAGGAACTATGCGTATTGGATTACTCACATCCGTGGATTGGGTTAGACCATCCAGATATGTAAGAAGCAGTGAGTTTAGTGAGCGGCGATTTACATCCGCCACGTCACAATGTTGTTAAACGGATATTTGTGACGTTTTATAGAAAAAGGACCCTTACCAGACGAAAACCCACCATGTCCTGAAACACTGCCGTCGAACTATTTGCTAGAAGTGGGTAAACCCGAACCAACCAGCTGACATCATGAAGCGGTTGTTCGCCCAGCTGGATGAATGTATGTTTCGTAGAAGATCTGGGCGCGGCATCAGCATGTCGTGAAGTGGTTCGCAAGGATACACGGCACTGTTATCTTCAGAACTGCATTTCACCATAAGTATCGTTTTCAATGTTTAAACGCTAAAATGCGTTGTCCAGAATGTAATTCGATTCAATTTGGAATAATGTAGAGTGTTGCATCTGAGGTACAACTTGGTTCATTGCCACAAACTCAGCAACCAGAGACTTCAAACGTCTTCTACCGAGAAGCATGTAGGAGGTTTGTCCAGGTTGACCTTGGATGTTCGAATCAAACTGAAACAATGTTACCTGCATTGTAAATAGGTTGCTTCACACAATTGTGTGTTTGCAGCAGAAGATATAGCGGGCTCGTTTTGCGGTTAGTCTACGGAAAGCAAAATGATCCGATCAATATCTATGCTTTACCAGTTTCATACTGATGGGCCACAAGCGTACCCTGGTGAAAACCTCGTTAGCTCCTGCCAGGCGTATCTGATTGAGCGATTGTCTGAATGAGGAGTTAAAAACGATAACAGGTACACTCATGGAAGTCTCTTACCCTAAGGGCCGCATCACGAAGAATAGCTAAGACTGACCGCCGAAAGAAACGGTATCGACGACACCTAAGGAAAACGTATACCTCAAGTTCCCATTTAAGGGTAACACCGCTTCAACAAGGGCAACAAAGCGCTTCCTCTACGTCACTCAGATAATCTAATGTGCTACACATGCTGTGGTGATAAACATAATCCGAAAATTTTCGCTACTTTCAGCATAGGAAGTTGAACCTATCAGCGCCAAATCACACGATATTCACTAATCCGATTATCCCTGCTGCGTTAGTTAGATAAGCAAGAATGATGGGTTTTGAATTCCAGGGTGAATGAACACCGGAACAAATGGGTTCAAGATGCGGCCAGGCGTCTCTTGCCCAATATTTAGTGTGTACGCAAGCGCAAACATTTTTATTGACACGTTATCTGCTTGACTCCCTCTCCGCATTTCAGCTACCATTACGTAATCCCAATAGACAACATAATTCGCCTAAGCCGTGACGACAAGCCAGCTAAGACCTGCCCTATGAGTGCATAAACAGTCAGTTTTTGATCTACGGATACCTCGGTCCTGGACGATTGCCGCCGTTCATCTCACGGCATTTCACTGATTGGGAA
>OX104064.1:187931562-188037908 GCA_944474145.2 Dicrocoelium dendriticum
ACCGATCCCACAGTGAAGCATATATGGTGAGACGAACGTTAAACCACAAATATGTCTTGCATCACGGTATACTCAGGGAAATGTCTTTGTTACCAAGGTCTCAGTGTAATTGTGCTTCAATGTTAAGTTGAATCGATCGCAATGTGTATTGCCATGAATCAGATTGTGAATCAACCTCAAGTTAGCTTTTAGTCTTCACAGCCGAAGCGGATTGAGATGGAGTTTCTGGCATAGCTCCCGAGTGTTTATAATATACTTTTTTCCCAATACATGCTTAGTAAATGGCCGTCGAAAACTTTTGATGTTCTGTCTGATTTCCTCATACTGCCTCAGATTATGCTGCGCTAATTCAGGATGGGTCGATTAAGGATTTTAAGCAGTTTAACTGTAGCTGTGATTGGTTGCATGTTAGGAGATATGTTACCGAAGGATTGTCTGGCTCGTGCTATCTGGTACTTAATCTGTTCTAAGAGCATGAAGGTAAAAGAATATGTGATTCTAAGTTCACGGGTAGACCGTTGTACACAGATGCGTTCGCTAATACTAGTGATGGACAGTACGGGTGTCAAGCAAGCGCGACATATGATACTTGACTGTTGTGCTTAATACGTCATCATCCAATTGTTTCACCAAGTCTCAAGAGAATGAATGTATTCTTGAATAAATGGTAGTACATTTGGAAGTTCAGATCGTCGGTATTTGTGAACAAAGGTTATAGCATTAAAAACTAAAAACGGCAGTCCATGTATATTAACCAACTTGCTATCACTGACACCAAGTAGGGGTATTAATGTAACGAGCGCAGATTTTTGCTTAACCCCGCTAGTAATTGAACGCCGAGAAGAACAATAGTCGCGTAAGTTGACAATTAAAGCGGGACCGTTTATGTATGATGATAGCCAACCCATTACTGCGTTCCGGACTTCAAAATCCTAGTTGAATGGCTAACCACTTGTGACGCACACGGTCGAATATTTTCTGCATGTCTAACCATAGAATAATTGTTGCACATTTTGAGTCAATTCTTTCTTGTATGTAGTTCAGGTAATGCAGCTACTAGGATGTGTACGAACGCTAGTCGAGGAAGACGTTTTAGGATCTGTCTATCAGCTCCAGTGTATTAATGAAATTCCTCGCACATTTTTTTGCCAATTTCACGAAGAATCCGGCTATTCTAGGTGTGTTATGGCTTAGTCTGTAATTGTCAATCTCCTCTTTTGATCAGACCTTGCGGCGAGGGCTGATAAATGAAGTTTTCTGTTGATCTGCAAAGTACTTGTATCCAGGTGAAACGGTAAACATGCACAAAAGATGCAGTGACATATCAGGCCCTCCCATTTTCATGGTGGATTGGGCAATGCTATCAGCTTCCAGAATTGAACATGGTTGAATAGAATGTGTTGCTTGGCGGAGATTGCGAAGAGCAATAGCACTTTAGACAGAGCCTCAGTGTAATTATAGCGTTAGTGTCAAGGGTCACGTAGGTGGGGAAGAGTAAAATGCGACCGGATTTCGTCCACCAGTTAGGTGATCAAGCAAAAACATTTGCTGTTTCTTCGGCGGGGAAATCTGACCTGCTCTTTTGTAGGGTTGCTTGATCTTCAAGTGTTCTCCCCATCACTTGTAATTGCTTGAGTTCAGATATGAGTCGATGCATCTGTGGAAGCATTCAAAATATCCTATCCTTATTAACCGCGCGATCGGTTTGCTGGATTACTGACTAATCGAAGGTTCGACTGCAACTTTTCAAACATCACTGACTCGTTTTCCTTGTGCAGCAATGAGGGTTATGGCTTGCTGAAAGTAACGATAGAAGTGCTCCACGGATGTGCATACGTTGTTGGAGAGAAAGAAGGCATCACAATTGCAGGGTCGGATTATTAGACGGAAAGGTTTCCAGTTAATACTTTGACTGGTGTAGTAGGAATGAGGTACTTGTTTGGTGGTCATTGTAACGCTGAAGGCTAAGATTACCATGCTGTCATTGCTACCAGGGATGTGCTGTAAAACGTCTCTCAGTACGTTGGTCATGCACAATGTAAACTTCACGTCTAATGTGTTCTTCAACCTAGTTCATGTAGTAACCCACTTTGCCCAACCAACAATGACTGAATAAATGAAGGCTTTGTGTATAGACAAATAGGTCTGGGAAGACCAGTATATCTTCAGTATGTTGAAATCACCTACAATTATCCTCTGTTTGTGTGTCAATTCCGGTGCAAAACTGAAAGCTTAGGTGATCAGGACACAATTCATGGTTGATACATTTGGCGGTTTGCAGATAGATGCCAATAAACCGTTGCGCATGAGACGGGGAACCAGAGAGAATCAGGGACATTTGCCAGTGGTGAATGTTCAAACCGTTCAGCTGCACATATGTGATTGAGTTATATGAAGCATCCTGCACCTTTGCGCTTACAGCGAGTTTTAGAAAAAGGGTTGAAAGGGGGTAATTGGATTACAATCTTATATATCAGCGGGGTACCAAGTTTCGGTAAGGAGGATTGTTTGCAGCTTGTTTAAATATGCAAGCATGCTTAGGAAATACCGTTTGTTGATAATACATCTGGCGTTAATCAAAGGTAATGAGAACATACCATAAATGGTGGAATAAGTGTTCGCGTCATCGACGTGTGAATCATTGTGATCACGGATTATGTGGGCGGTAAATATGTGTGGGAGCATTGGGAACCAGTCCATTGCTAATAAGCTCGCGCGTAGGGAAAGTGGCCGTCCGCGATCGTCAGTATATTTTGTAAAAGGAGTGGGTTGATGTAGCAGGGATATATTGCGGTTGACTTGGCGCTTAGCTTATCCGGCCATGTGAAGCAATTATATAAATAACGGGTGCATATATTTCGCATCTACCGCGTTTGTAGGGTGTTTGAATGGCTGCGGTTCCATTCGTATATAAATATATATTATAAACGTTCTATTGCATTATCTCCTGGCACAGCTCCATGATGTCAACTTCCCGAGCGCATTCCAGCACCTTGTCTCATAATATCACTGTAGCCGTTTACATAAAGTGTGAAACCGAAGACATGGAAAAGTTGCTCCGATAAGCCTGCTGATCCTACACTACACGTGCCTGGTCATTTTCGCTGCATTCCGGATGGGCTGAAGGAAAGAAGCATAAAAGTGATTGCTTAAATTCACATGGCTAGCACCACAGTTGTCCCGTGCACCTTCAGGTCAAGGAAGCTGTGACTGCGACGGAATATTTTAAAACACGTGACCGTATTGCTAAAAGTATTATCGTCCAAGCACTGCACGCCGTGATAAACCAAACACCTTTCCATAGGGAAGTCTGGCGGCGATGACGCATGCAAAAACGCAGACATCTCGTTAAAATGAGATGGCACAGTAGCACGACCCTTAAATAGCAATTATGAGGAATTTTTCGTTTCAGGGTTACGTCAGTCACACACTACCCTTGCAACATAGCACAGGATTTCGCGACACTTATCAGTGTCTCCTGTGCATAACGCAGGTCGTTGCCATCGGATACCGAAATCCCTAACTTGCCTCTTCCAGTTGGTCGTGGACAGTTATGTCGCACCAACGCAGGGGAATTGGATATGGTGATCGAGGAGAACATACGCGGCCGAGAGGACGTACTTAGCACGAGCGATGGTTGAGCAGTAGGACGTGTTGACACCTAGTCTTACCACCGAAATATGCAGGTCTGATCGCAGTGAGCATGGAGTGATAGTTGATTAGGCAACGGAAAACGGCCCATTGTGCATTGTTTAACATAGCTCACTTATGATGAAGGTGGCAGGTAGGATACGATGCGTAACGTGTGGGAACTGTTTCCTATCATATGAATGAAATCACTGCGCAAGAGATACTTGTGATTTGCTACCTGCATTGGAACAAAGCGCAGGGTTGCGGTGTCCATAGTTAGTGTGAACTGAACCCATAGCAGTACGGGGTGCGATAAAGTGGTACAACGCCAGAA
Organism: Dicrocoelium dendriticum; assembly: GCA_944474145.2. Classification (NCBI taxonomy): domain Eukaryota; kingdom Metazoa; phylum Platyhelminthes; class Trematoda; order Plagiorchiida; family Dicrocoeliidae; genus Dicrocoelium; species Dicrocoelium dendriticum. The sequence continues at coordinate 187,935,527 of OX104064.1, forward strand.
TGAAACATGAGGTAGTCAAGAGATGCAGTTGAAACACTGCTTTGCGGCACTTCTTACAAATTAAGCCGCCGAGATGTTTGAGTGATCGGTAGCGTCAAAGTATTTGCTTTATCCCATCCCACCGTAGTTGGGGTCTTCAGTTAACGAAGCTTTGATTTCATAACCTGTTCAGTTTCATCGTTGTCTGTCACATCAAGAACGAATCGACTGGAGTCTGCGAGAAATTTTTACATTTGCTGGATGTAACCCTGTTTCTGCACTATTACGACACCTAATCCCATATCATGTCTCAGTATTAAAATCTTTTCATTGCGTAGCTATTACTTAAGACTCGTAATATCCTTCGTCATGGTACGTCCTTCATGGCACTAGCGCATGACTGGTAAGGTCTACCCTCGTAGTTGTAAGGCATCCACTTTTCTCCTCATTGGTCTGTGTACAACTGGGAAGATGTTCGTTCAAACGTGCAAACTAAACCTCGACTGTCATTCTACCACATGGATTTGGTGGAATAGACAAACTGAACCGTAGGGAAAAGTTTCAAGTTGAGGGCGATCTACGGGAGGACGGATATCCCGAGCTATTATAACACGACAGGCGCACGCAAACTAGAGAAACATAACGGTTCCTAAGCCGATAAAGCATGATAATATATGTAAGTATCATGATGCCCAGATTTGTTAGCGAAGTTCCCGCCGGCTTTTTGTATACAGTGCAGCATTCGCCTGATAGCGTTTGCTAGTACTTTCTTTAAAGTACCAACTGTTATCCCGCGACATTCGTGCAAAAGGCTCTGCTTCAATTCCTTAAGAGAGTTTGGCTTCCTTTTGTAAACCAGCTGTCTCAAGTAACCCCATAGGATGAAATCCAATGGGTTCAAATCTGGTGAGCGAGTAGGCCACTCTATAGGTCCTCCTCACCCCAGCCAACAGCAAGGTAACGTCTGCTTGAGCAAATCCCGCACCGTTTGTGCATAGTGTGCAGTTGCGCCATATGGTTGCAACCAAACGGCACTTAACAACCCAGCGGCTTTCACTTCCGGAATGAAACAATTTTTCGGTAATTGCTTGTACGAGGATGTTAGAAAGCGTAAGGCATTAGTACTGCGAAACGACAAACTACATAACCGGAAAAGCCAAATGGTCGCACGATTTTTTGGCCAGTTAACCCAGCCCATACCATGAGCTTTACGCTATGTTGTATTGGTGAAGCGCTGCGTCGACGGGGATTACACCTTGCCCAAAACTGCTGCTTCTCCGCACCGTGTAAAATAATTGAATGGATGTCCATGGGATTTAAAAACCTGCGGCAAAAATGAAGCCGCTTCTTCGAATCACTTGGGTTTAAAACCTGCACTTGGCTGGATCTATAGTTTCGGAATTTTCTTTCTCTCAACATCCTATTGACAGTAAATCTGGTAGTGTCGCATTACTGGGCGAGTTTACGAATGCTCAGATCGCAGCTTCTGGACACCTCTCGAATAACCACCTAAGCAGAAATGTCATATGTGGTGAAGCGACGCCACCCTGTTTTTTTGGCGTCGCACATGCTGCCATATTTTTCAAACTTTCTCACCAGCCTATGAAACAATCATCCGTTGATGGGCTGCTTGACACTGTGGATAGTGGCAACTACTATTGCCACCAAAGCGGGTGGTGACATTATTACTCTTACTGAGCGCAGCATACGCGCGTGAATGCCAAACGATCGGTAAAGAGCACATTAGTTGTCGACGCAAACTAATATGTGCTTGGGACCTTGAGGTGGATGTGTTGAAAGTGACCACTATGGAACAATAAGAGGATGAACGTTTGCACAAGTGTGACACATGGCGCGAAGGTGTTGTTGATCATACAGAGTAACACCAAAACGTGCAACCCACAGCTTTACCTGTATATTTTGTCCTTTATATTTGGTATGTAACATACGACGTTAATAAAAATGCAGCCCTGTGTCACATGCCGCCCTGGGCGGACCGCCTATGCGCTGCAATACTGCGCCTCGGTAAACGAAAGAACTAAATCTGTGCAAAGCGGATTATGCATCTCTTAGTTTACGTGATGCAAACCCCAGTCATTAAGCAAGATCACGTGTTGTGAATCAAGGAACGACTCCATAGCTCAATCATCGATAGTCGCTCATCGAAACTCAAACCGAGTGCAGTGAAAACCAAACCGCTCACACCGGAGCTTCATCATTTGTTAACAACGATGCAGACAAAGTTCCTAGTGAAAAGCGCCTGGTTAAAGGTGCCAGTATACCATGCGAAATTTTACCCATAGCAATTAAGAACGTAAGGTAACCACTCATTTTCCCGCGAGCAACAAAGCTTTGACAGATCGTTCGTCTAATGTAATATGTGTCATTTCGAGAGTACCCAGGGCTCCCTATCCGGGCGTACATTGCGTCGTCTAAGACCCAGGGGGTTGAAAAGCGAAACAGATACTTGGTAGGCGGCTGGACAGTTTCATATTCCCAACGGAGTAGGAGTCGGTGGTGGATGTTGAGTGCGGCTGATTTATATCCCCTGGTTAGCTGCACGGTGTAGTTACAGCTGGCCATGAGAGACGGAGCCTGAGGTGTGTGGATGGATGACGATAACGCGCACAAGATAGGATTGCCACAGATGTCCGGATATAACTGCATCATTTACCCACGTAGAATTGGGATGGAGAGAAATAGCAACTTCCACTTGCAAATGGCAAATGCCATATGAACGCACTGACCGGTTTGCGTCATGCGGTGCCTCTCATCCCTGCGCAGAAGCTACAACCTGATGAGTAAACGTGAGTCGCCGAATCGAGTACATTTTATTTGCGGCTTCAATGCACCTTCGTACCGCAACCCGGTGGTGTGTTCTGATACCGTTCACAACTGACAAATACACATCCGGAACTATTTCCTTAGAGAGCATGATAAACGTTAGTTGTGCTTTCCCTACATGCTCTGCGTTTCCGCAAGCAGTGTCAAACCGCGTGCGTTGGTATAACGGGTTAAACAATCCGGCAAACGGCCACACCCACTACCCATGTCCGTCAAGTCTGCATAGTTCAATTTTCGTATTTATTACGCCACTATCAAAGTCCTTATCCACCGGCCCTCCAAACATAATCGACGACAGGCAGTAGAACATAATTGCTTGCCGACACAACCTTGTTAGAGTGGCATCTATTTGTCAAGCTCTCACATGAGTGTTCTACAGCGCGGCAGCTAAGATGGGTATGTGGCGGGACCACACGCATCAACTTAGCGGAAATCTACGACGTTCGCGGAATAGAAAACTGGCTATTTCTAGCAAAGTATAAAGTGTCCTGTGACTCGTCATTATAATAAGTAAGAACAACACTCGCTTAGAAAAGGTAGGTTACTGCCAACAGAATGTTTTTAAATCGACCAGATGAACAACAGGTCCAAAGTGCTTAATGACATGCTGAACCATTTGTTCACAGTGCTGCTGCGTTACTAATGCCCGTGCTTCAGACACCGCGTGCTCCAGAAAACGAATCCGCCACTCGCTTTTATTCATAACGCCTTCAGGATCCCGCAGGAGCATCTCGGATCACCGTCCCCTCATTGCCTGTCCTACATGAGCCTTTGATATACTCCAGATGCCCTTGAGGGGATTAAGAGCTGAAGTGTATAACGCAAGGTGTAGAAGTCCCCCATGGCGGCGCGGTTCCTGCAGGAAAAAGTGCTCCAGGTGCATATGAAGGAGGCGTTGGCACAAATCAAAAGACACCTTTCCACAAACACTGCGCTGTTGGTATCAAGCATTTATCACAGTCTCTGAGCGCACCTTTGCTTGTTGTAACTTCTTCTCGGAACTGAACACGCCATCAAGCCGTTATTTGTTATGGCGCGGACAGGATGAACATTCGGTCCCCGGCTGTTCGCCAAAGTATACTGCGCCCGATTACCACGTCGTTTGCGGCCGTGAGCGCGGAAGCAAAATAAGTTGAAGTTGGTCTTATCGAACCACAACGCTTGCCTTCTTTCCACGTCGTAATCCATGAGCTGCTTTTTGTTCTCCAGCATGTTCATGGACTCCGGAATTGTGTGTAATTTCTTCATTGTTATCAGTCTACCATGCAAGTATCGTGAGACGTTACTGGCCCTTACTGAATGTTCGAACTCCGACTTCAACCGCAAACGAAGGAGTTCAAAGGTAACGGTAGGCTCCGCAGAAACTTACACCACCAAAGAGTCGACGTGGCTTTCTCCCAGTGCTCTGCGAAGGACTCCGCCGTGCTGCTCCACCGGTTCCGTCGATTCGTACGCCCGTATCCAGTTGCGGCAACTATTCACTTTTACCTTCGATGTACAAGCGACCTGCTTTCAATCGTCACCTTCCTCGTACGCTTTCAGTATGACGTTCTTCACCTCCCTCCAATGCCGAACATACAAGCCAACCATAGCGTTTATATGGAATGCACGTTCAAAATCACACAGCAAACTTATTTGGCTGTGGCTCGTTACACCAAACCAATCGTCGTCCAAATCCCTACTATCGTTATAATGGGCGGGTACCGCTTCCTTGGATAGAGAAACAAAGGCCTACATGGTGCATCGGCCACCGACACTGTAGCTGGTAAAAGCTGAAGCATCCCACCTGCACCCCTATGACTTAGTGCGTCTGAAGTCCTATTCGCTGAAGGCGCCGGGCTATACGCGCACACCTACACATCTGCACAAGTGAGCGGCGCACAGACGGCTCAAAGTAACTGAGTAAAGACCCTTCTTGTATGTCCCTCAGCGCAACTGCTTTGTCGTTCAGATTAATTCCGTTGCCCAAGTGGACAACTTAGCCGAGAAATGGTATAATGCCCCGAAATGCCGAAGCGTCCTACCCAATCGTCGGCTGTGACATGTAAGCACGGCCACCACTCTCACTCTTCCAGCCAATCGTTATACTCTACCGCCTGCGTGATTGTTCATCAACTGCCTGCCAGTCCAAGCGATGGCGATGACTTCGGTGTGATCCTCCAATAAATGTAAAATTGCAGTGATATAAATAGTTAATGGAAGCGGCATTTGGTCAACTCCTAATGCGCACAATCCAACTTACAAGAAATATGCCGTAACCATCAGGAAAAGTCAGGTAAGGAGGGCGTTACACGTGAAATTCTCTGAAGCAGTTTTGCTTCTTTCTAAGGGGCACTTGAGCATTGCACATTTGCACCGGATCACCGTCTAGCCCATACAAGCAGGGAGTTTTCAGCGCTGCCATGCACTATCAACCTCTGGCCACTGGCCCACAGAGCCTGCCCGGACTACCAGTAATGGAAGTTCTTTAGCTGGACCTAGACGTTGCTTCATTTTGAACTCCCTGTCAATTGATAATGAAGGCCGCCCCTCCTCATCTACATATCTTTGTCTTGCATGAGGAGTGACTTAGCAAAGGATAATAGGAAAACAAGCAAGTCTTTCTGTTTCTGTAGTGGTACAGCCAGCGAATCACAGTCACCTTTATACAGTAACCAGCTGTTTACTACCACCATGTCAACAAGGTGGAAAAAACCTGTGGTCGTATTTTCTGCACCTGACATGGATCCGATAAGATACAATCAATGCATCCACAGTATCAACGCCACCCATGAAATTATTATACGATGTTATGATGCTTGGACACTTCACAGATACTTCTACTTTCAATATTCTGTCCCATCTTTGGATATTGCACAGTAGTTGAGCAATGGCAAGCGTAATGACAACGAGAACTGCTCTGTTGTCAATGCATTTTCCAACCCTTAATTCCATCTTGTTAATCAGGACTGTCTTTTCTTCAATCGTCCCTCTTCCTCTGTTCTTCATCTCGGTGTCTTCACTGAAACTGCAACCTTGAAGTCGATTTTGCTATATTGTCCCAAGTGTTGGTATGACTTTGTCAGCATGAGCTACACTTAATTGCAGTGACGCAAACGCCTTATCAAAGTATACTAAAGTGTTAACATTAGCATGGATAAGTACTGAAAGTTACTGAACAACGTCTCCACTTCCAACGATGTCTTGTGCCCCGACAACATGAGCAATTTTCCCCTGTGAATATCTCCAACGAATGTGCAAGCCCTTTCGCATCACAAAGCACAAAGATCTTGTATCCCTATTTGCGTGGTTTCATCGGTATATTTTGCTTCAGGTTGGACGTCCCACTGAATGGAAAAATTTGCTCATCACTGGACAATCTTTGGTTATGAGGGAGAGGCTGAAAGTTTGATAACAGGGCATGAATGATTGGTCTGGTTTTACAAAGTTTATCTTCACTGTTAAGTGCCATGTTAGTGTTAACATTGAAGCGAATAAATCATTTAATTAGTTCCATCTGTATCGGTCCATCACCTCCGCTACAATGAACAATGATTTATCACGGGACAAAAGCAAGTGATTGACCCGTCTCGTAGGATGGTTGGGGTGAATATGATGAAATCAAAATATATCTGAGTCACCTACCGAAGGTCTACCGAGATGAATACTTTGATAAAATACCTTAGCATAAAAGTTTTAAAAAATTTGAGCGTAAACCTTCGGAAAGACATTGGGGTGTAGTGATCGTTGATGTAAGCCGTGAGGAAAGTAAAATATGGTCGCTCACTTAGGTCCATTTGATACCTAAATCCTGTTGAAAAGCATGCTCGGCGTAATCCACAATAGAGGAGTTTAGGTAACAAAATGCTAGCAGCTAAAAGCAACACCTAATCGTTTTCTGAAAACGTCAAATGTAGGAGGGGATACAACTGAGTCTGGGAGTGCGTTCCTGGGTTGGCAAACTCGAAAGGAAAGATAATTCCGTCGACACCCTACACGGCTATACTGTTTCTACAATTTTAAGCAGTTACCTCTGAGTTGAGTGTTGTGGCTAAGTTTCAGAAAATCGCGGCATACATGGTTGGGGTCACTCAATATCTGATACGCTAATATGAGACCACGCGCAGCCTTCGATAGCGTCCACTGAAAATTCCCAGCAACTTCAGTCTTCGGTGGTAAGAGTGTTAGCGCAGGCCCTTTACATGCTTCGTTGCTCTTCCTCGTGATGCCTCTAACGCTTGTAGGTCGCGCTTTAACCAAGGTTGCCAAGCTTGGATAGCGTATTCAGCATGCGGGCGCACGTAGAGATTGTGCATCATTGGGAAGATTGATGGGTCGAATCGCCCGAATGTCCTTCGCAGCATGCCGACGTGCTGGTTGCCACTTTTCGTAGCTACCTCAGCCTAATTTGAACAGTTGCGGTCACTTTGTACGATCACACCAAGGTCACGCTTCTGGGAGCTGGTGTGCAATCCGTTTGTCCCAAGTAAAAGGTGTAATTATATCTATAGCGTAATTGTACAACGCGACATTTGTCTACGTTGAACGGTAGAGCGTTTTGAACTGACCAGTTCGACACTGTGTTAAGATCGCACTGGAGCCGTTTGTGGTCGTCCGGTCCTCTGACTCTTCGCCATATCTTGATATCATGAGGGAAAATTGGGAAATCGGAAGCAACTGGTCTCGTCGAATCGTTAATGAACGCTAAGAATAGACGAGGTCCAAGAACCGAGCCTTGTGGTACTCCACACGCCACATTGATTGCATCAGACAGTGATTCTCGGACTCTCACCACTAGCCGTCGTTCTGGTAGAAAATTGCTAATCCAACTAAGGATTGGGTCGCCGCGGCATAAGTTCAAAATTTCTGAAACAGAATTCGATGGTCTAAGAAATCAAACGCTTCGTAAAAGTCCGGGTAGATGACATCGACTCCTACTCTATCATTAACAGCTTCAGTCCAGCTATTGCTTGCAATTAATAAGTTAGTATTACACGAATGCTTTTGACGAGAGCCATGTTGCTCTGGGGCTATTAACTTGTGGCTTTCTAGATACTGCATCAGCGCATCTGCGATGATTGATTCCATCATTTTGGATGGTACGTGAAGTAGTGTTGTTGGACGATAGTTCGCAGGATCAGTGCGACTACCTCCTTTATGGATAGGACTGATTACGCCTTGCTTCCATGCTGGTGGAATACGGTTCTCTTATGGATATCGCTGATAGAAAACAGCCAGTGGTTCAGCAAGATCACTAGCTAACGTCTGCAGTGCATTTGGTCGGATGTTGTCGGCTCGAGGAGAATTGTGGATACTCAAGGATAACAACTTCTTCAACACAGCTTCCGTAGTAAAGGTGATGTTATCTAAATCAGATGGTGGAGTATTAGAAATATGGAGAATGTTTGGGCTCGTTACCTGCTGGAAAGTTTGGGAGTAATGAAACCGTAGGAAGTCAGCTGCTTCCATTGCTGATCGCGTGCACCCATCGGCCGTGAAGAATGCTGGAATCCCCCGCTTCACATTTCGAAGGCCGTTAACGTGCCTGTACAGAAGTCTGCGGTGCGTGCAGAATCGCTTCATTAACTCCTGCTGATGAGCGACTTTGTCTTCGCGGATCAGTTTCACACAGAATTTACGATGTGTCACGTATGCAGTCCAGGTTTCGGCATTCGAGCAGTCCTGGTGATCTCGCCGTGCGAAATCCCTCCGGGACATACATTTACGTGTTCTGCTCCTCAGAAATGACTTATGCTTGCTTTTGGGTTGGAAGGACTTCTGTTCCGATGCGTGAGCAAGCAGTGTGCTAAATGTCCTTGTAAAGGTCTCTCAGGCAACATCTGGGGGGCATTCAGTTGAGAAAGTCCAAGATGTATTCTTAATAAGCTTAGGTAACACATTGTAGTGCGTGACGGTATGTACTTTGTCAACCTCATTTTCAGGGTACTCCGCATAGCAAATATAGTCAAAGGGTAGAGTAACATGAACACTACGACCCAGTGGTGTGCTTGTAAATAGCCCGTCAACCATGAGTTCTTCGTTAGTGAGCACAAAATCCAGTATCGACAGATTGTTAGCAGTTCAAAATCTGGTGGGAGAGGTTACGTGGTTGTACAGGGGGTGGCTAGAAATTAGCTGTTGCAAGCAGACTTTAAACTGCGTACCTTAGGTTGCCGGCGTTTCTATGTCGTGCACGTTAAATTCTGCGACGATAAGAATGTGGGTGTAGGACTTGTTCAAAACAAACTGAAAAACGTGGTTCAGTTTGGAGACCATTTCCGACGTTGCGTTTGGTGGGCGATAAATCACGGCTAGCAGACATATGTCCGTGTTTCGCAACCATAGGCTGCACTAAAGCGAATCAGAAGCTCGGATTTCCGGGCGATCGATAACTCCACATCGGAGGTTTGTATCATAGTAAAGAATCAATCGCCACCCCTTCCAGTTCTATTGGTCCGAAGCAGCGGCACACCGGGTAAATTGACCTCAGAATCGGTTATCTCAGAGTTTAACCATGTCTCTGTAATGGTGACGAGGTCCCGCGGTTGTGAGGCATGGAGTTCTCTGAGTTCGGCCAAATTGCTTAGAAGGCCTTAGGCGCTTGTGTACATGCCAGATAGGGCTTTTGTTGTTAGGAGTGCTTTGATGAATGTCAAATTTGTGTTAGTTTTAAGTCGGCCGTTAGTTGGCTGGCCATTATTCGTTTTTGGTTTATGCATTGCAGTTAAGTTGCATGGTATTATTGTGCCTTCCTGAACAGTCGTTTCACTCGTGTTGTGCTCTGTTCTGATGTGTGCCGTGGGTGCTGTTGTGTCGGCCCCTCCGCAGGACTGTGCAAATAAATAATTTGCAGCGTTTGCAAGTTCCATCGAATTACTTTGGACATTTGGCCGTTCGCCTGTTGCCTTTAGCCGGATCTCTGTTGGCCACCTAACTCGAAACTTTTACAAGCTATTCAACAGAACTTGCGTCATTCCCTCGGAGTGTAGTATTACTTTCATTAGCCTTGGGCCGCAGCCCTGGTAGTTAGGTGATGACCGAACTCTTGTCAGGGATTCGGCAATAACATTGTCAACAGAGAGTGATTCGCGGAGGTAGCACCACTGTTCTCGGTCATGTGTTTGCCTATCTTGATTAGAGGAATCCAGAAGCTCGGGAACACGATGAACAAATATTGTTTTCTTGCTATCCCTATTAAGAATGCTGCATTGTTCAACCGCTTCTTCTGGGCGATATCTCCAAGGTAGATCAGGTAATATGTGCACTGCGCTCGGTGAGTTGCGAAGACGAACAGCTGAAAGCAGGACAGTCTCTGTCACATCTGTTGAGTCTAGTGTTACTCGAAGAATTCGAGGTTCACCAGAGTGCAATGAGGTCGGGTTACACGCTACGCATTGCAGCATTGCAGGCTCAACCCGAATACCAATCATATGGCAGATCAAACCCCACTGGTTACGATAGTCTTGCAACTTGCCTTTTATTGTGCCAGATTTGGATTCGGGAGCATTGGTGCACACGAGAGTTAACGCAGCTTGGTTTTGTCTAGCCAGTGTTGGATTTATAGTTTTGCCGGCAACTCGGGTTGTTTAGAAGGCGCTAGTGCAGTTGACGGTGAAAGCTGTTTTGCGCCACGCGTGCTCGGTACAGGAGATGGATCTATGTGTGCCGCTCCCGGTGTGTTTGTCGAGGCAATCGATGTGTATGTTATCTGCTTGTTATCTGCGCCGGATTGCCTTCGGCTCTGAGCTGTCGGTGTCATGGCTGAATCTCCAAGTGAACCGTCTCTAGTTGGAGAAGTGGAAACAGGAATCTTTAAGACTTTTCCACTTATGGGAGTGAGGTGACCCAGTGGATTTAGAGTCATAGACGCTGCAACGCGTTTGGAGTGTTCAGCTCTCTTCGGCTTAGATTCGGAGCTTACTTTGGCTGGCTGAGGTATTATCGTGGCCATATTTAACTCCGTGGGATTTATCTTAGTATTTACAAAATGCGCGATTATCTGTCATCCTATCGCACTTTTTCATGAGCAAGGATAAGCAGTTGACAACTGGAATGACTTGACGTGTTGGGCAAAACCAAACTGTGTCAGCAACTTGGTTTGTCTGTCACACATCTTGGACGGATTTGCCCACACATCGCGGACAGTGCGATTTAATGCAGTTAGAACAGGTAACACTGATCTTAAGGACTTTACTGCAATTGTCTGCACAACGTAGGCGACGTTGAACCACTGGAATGCTAGTCTTCCTCTTATTGATTACAGCAACGCCTATCTGAGCGCTCACCTTGACGAGCGTTCTTTGCGCCAGCGGTGACGCCCGTATAGGTAAGAATAGGCACACGAATTGAGATTTGTTCAACCGCACGAAGGTTAGGCGGTAGAGACGGATGGAGGTGGTAACGCGCAGACTGTCCGGTTCAGCGACCAATCGACTCGCAGTTGAACACACACACCCACACAAATCGGCAGCGTGTTAATCGGCTTGTCTTAACCGGCGATGCAGTTGGAGCGCTGATAAGCGTCCCTAGAAATGCTCAGTTGATGAGCGGAGCAAAAAGGCTGTACTTTTGTTTTGCTGCAACCTGCAGGGCTGGTTGCCGCGTAGTTTGGGAGCCCACAGCTTCTTCTTCCGAATGAGACCAAACTCTTTTTCGAAAAGCTGGTTTGATGCAGTTACACAAGTGGAATTCGGCAAAGTATATGCCGAAAACTGGGAACTGGAGCAAGCGTAAAATCCACACAGGTTAGACCCAAGAGGTGGGAAGCACTGAGTAGAGCTCGTCGAACTTGTTCGAACGAGCGCACGCACAATATTGTGTGGGGAGAATTAGAGTGGCCACAAAGGGCAAAGTGAGAGCCGAGTTATAGTGCGGCCGCACGGGAACGATTTATATTTAACCGACCAATACATTCGGGAACGGGGCAAACGTAATACCTTCATGTACACTGCAATACCAATAAACCTTTCCAGTTCATTTTCATGGAACTGGAGGGCACTGTTTGGGTCCATCTGTGTGAAGTATAGATTGCTTTCTTTTAGTGATATCTAACAGATCTGTGTCCAAAAAATGTCTGCAATAATGTAGGGGTTTTCTGATTGTTTCAGAATCATTCAGGCTTGCAAGAGGTTTCCAGCCCCCATTTGTATGTTGCTGTAGGACGGCGCCAATGGCGGTGTCCGATGCGTCAACAACAACACTGAGCGGAGCATTCGGATCGAAATGATGAAGCATAACGGCCTTGGCTAAGGCTTCTTTGCTGGCTTTAAAGGCTTCAGCAGCAGCGGCAGTCAGTTCCACCTGGCTGTTTTTACGTCCACGAAGTAGGTCGGTTAGTGGACTTAGCAAATTGGCACAGTGTGGAAGAAAACGTCGATAGTAGTTGAGCATGCCGTTAAAACGGCGAATAGCGGCTAACGTAGTCGGGACCGGAAAGTCTCTGATGGCGCGGACTCTATCGTCTAGAGGCCGTATACCATACTGATCAATATGGTGGCCAAGGAATTCGACGGAAGGCTGCTGAAATACGCATTTGTCAGGGTTGACAGTGATGCTATTAGCGGCCAGCCTATCGAAAAGTATTTTGAGATGTTCTGCGTGCTGTTCTTTAGAAGCGCTGGCAACTAGGATATCGTCGATGTATGCATAGACGAAATTTAGACCTCTAGTGACTGAATCGATGAGTCGTTGAAAAGTCTGGGCTGCGTTGCGAAGACCGAACGGCATACGCAAAAATTCGAACAGCCCGAACGGCGTGATTACGGCAGTCTTCGGTATGTCTTCCTCAGCGACTGGAATCTGGTGATACGCGCGAACCAGATCGATTTTCGAGAACACACGGGTGCCGCGCAGGCTTGCCGTGATGTCCTGAATGTGAGGAATCGGATATCGGTCGGGAACAGTAACGCTATTGAGCGCGCGGTAATCACCACATGGACGCCAGTCTCCTGACTTTTTGGGCACCATGTGGAGCGGCGACGCCCAGGGACTTTTAGACGGGCGAACGATGCCTAGTTCAAGCATGTGCTCGAATTCCGCGCGAGCAATTTTCAACTTGTCAGGGGTCATTCGCCTGGCTTTGGCAAAAACAGGCGGACCTTTCGTAACGATGTGGTGTTTCGCAGCATCAGTGGCGGATGAAAACGGTGCCATTGCACGAAAGACTTGCGGGAACTTGGTATTAAGCATCTGACCGATAGGCGAGCTTGACAGGTTGGCGTATACAGGACTGATTGACTCTATGTCGGTCAAAGTACCTATAACTGCCAGATTTGTTTGACGATCGATCAGACGGCGTTGCTTCGCGTCAACAAGCAAATCGAAGTGCTGCAGGAAGTCAAGGCCAAGAATTGGCGTCTGGACATCTGCGACGAGAAAGATCCATTTAAATGAACGTCGTAGGTTTAAATTAAGCGTGCGCGAGCGTTGACCATACACGCGAATGGTGGTGCCGTTTGCTGCGCGCAATGAACCGGTCGCCTCTTCGATATCATTAGAATCACGTGGGATAACGCTGACTTCTGCGCCGGTGTCAACGAGATAGCGTACTCCCGTACTGCGATCGGTGACAAAGAAAAGGCGACTGGGGCAGCCAGCAACGTCCGTCGCCCCTACGTGCTGGCCTACCCGTTTCCCTGCGTGTTGCGCTTGAAGGAACAAGGCGGGCGACACGATCTGGCCTGATGACCAAATCGCTCGTGGTACCAGCAATAGCTTGACCTAGGGGAGATTTCGAACGTGATCTAGGAGGACTGCGACTACTGGAACGATTTCGGCGGTTGGATCCGGATTGTGTTAGCTTCTCTAGTCGGTTGGTCAATGCGGCTACTTGCGCTCTTAGTTCTGCTACCTCTGTACTGGAGGTAGACTGAACCTGAGATATTTGGGCGTTGGATTCCCAAATACGGTCGGCAATATCGGCGAGCTGAGGAAGAGGCGCATCGTTTGCATACAAGGGATTGCGCATGTCACGTGGCAGGCGACGAAGCCACATCTCTTTAAGGAAAGAGTCGCCAACAGCGAGAGGCTTAGCTAGAGCCTGCATCTTGTGCAGCAACTGCGAAGGCTTTCGATCACCTAGCTCGGTTTCGTTAAGAAGCTGCGTAACGCGAGCATGGTCTGATATGCCAAATCGCTTTAAGACGACGGCCTTAAGCTCATCGTAACTTTTCTGATATTCCGGAAGTTCCAAGATGTCGTCGAGGTCATCGACGACTTGCGGGGGAAGCGCTGCGACAACGCAGTGAAATTTGACGCTGTCAGAGTGAACGCCATGTAACGAAAAAATGGACTCTAGCTGGTTAAACCAGGCCTTAGGGTTAGTATCACGGAAAGGCGGGATAGGAAAACGGAACGCACTAACCTGATCGTCAGAAGGTGAGTGAATAACCTTCATGGTGAAAAATTACGGAGCGTGTGAAAGTGAATGCAAGTAGTAAAAGTAAAAGTAGAAGGGTAGACAGAATAAGTTACCGGATCTGAAAAGTAATATTAGTACCGAACTCACCAAAATAGTTTTTCGGGGTCACCAATTATAGCGCAATGATCGTGCGCTATATATCCGGTACGCGACTAGACGGCCAACCAAAAGCAGTGGGTAGAAGACACAAAAGTAAGCTAGGGAAGAAGTTTATTGGACGGGAGGAGCGTTAGCTAATGCTAAAAATAGGGCACCCGGAGAGAGCTAGCTAGGGAGAATGTCGTTGGCGTCGAGAGCGTAGACGGAGCGTCGTTCGCAGTCGAGCCGCGCGCCAAAGGCGGAGATCGTTTTCGTGTTTCCAACAAACGGAACAACGTTCCAACAGGCAAACCGAATAGTTCCCTAATACATAAGAAAGCTATAATTTGAATATTTTAGAATAGTTTACACAGTCATACGGGGGAATCTCCAGGTCGCTACAAGGTGACCAAACTGGTTTCAGTAATTTTCCCGGGATTATTCTAATCGATGTGGCTGCCATAACCTTCGCGAAACCTTGCTTACCCACTTTTCAATCAGAGAAACCTGCGAACTCGCCATAAGCAAGGTGGCTTTCGACTAGGCGGAGGCTGCACTGACCAAATTTTTACTCTACGTCGGGTGCTCGAACACCGGTACCAGTTCCAGCAGCCCACGTTTGTGTGCTTCGTTGATTTTCGAGGTGCTTTTAACTCATTTGACCGTGAAGCACGCTGGAGAATCCTAATTTCTCATGGCGTGCCGCTCAAGCTCGTTAACTTGATGAGATCGTACTACGCTTGCATGAAGGCTCGGATTAGTGTCTATGGAGAAAAAACAAAAGAATTTAACATCGACACTGGAGTCCGGCAGGGTTACCCACTTCCTCCAGTTCTGTTCAACTTTGCAGTCGACTGGGTTAATGTATCACGCCCTTGAGGGCTATCGTGGTTTAAGTTAGCCCTGACTTCTCGCTGTTAGATCTAGAACGTGCTGACGATATCTCTGTCCTTTCAGAAGACTGTATATCAATACAATCACTGCTAAATCGGGTCGACCAATCAGCCTCTGTGATCGGCGTCGATATTATCATTGTTTGCCATCATGTTTAGCCATCCAGTACGTCCCGTCACTCTCCTGACATGGACAGCTCATCGAATCTGCTCCGGAGTTCAAGTATCTTGGATCCACTGTACTTCCCGATGGTCAGACTACATCCAAAATCCGGAATCGTATTGACGGCGCTAGGACAGCCTTCTTACAAATGAGAAACACATTGTAGTGAAGGACGAAAATTAGTCTGAGAACGAAGATCCGCGTATTCTCAGCTATCATTGGTGCCATTTTAGTCTGTGTTTGCGAACCATAGCCGCTGTTATCGGAAGACACCCGGAAGCTAGAAGCCTTCGACCATTGGTGTCTAAGGCTTATCTTGAAAGCGCAGTGGCATAAGCGTATCATCAATGGTGAAATCCGGAAGCGCTGTTACTCTCAGCAGAAACTCTCAGCGCTCATCCTACGCCGCAGATTTCAGTAGTTCGGTCACATCCTCCGTCGACCAGACACTGTCTTCCTTAGGATCGTGGTTTCACCCTCGCCTTGCCAGGGTTGGTGTCGTCGCCGTGGTGGATAATTGAGAACTTCGCTCGCAGCAGTGAAATTGGGTGTCGGTTTTCTTGGGACTATATGGTGTGCATGGTGCTCGCGTCTGGCGGAATCCTTGAATTAGTATCTGCGTGGAGCTTGCAGCCAACCACCCCGCTTGGGAAGTTGCCATCCGCGACATTCATGAAGCCGGCTCATCCTGTCGCAGAAGCGACCCACAGTAAAGTAAGTATTGTACGGAGACTGGTCTGAGGATGGAATTTGTTGAGCGGAACTTGTGTTCTATTTGCAATTGTTGCTGAATTGATATTATCTGAGACCGTATTAGCAGCATGTGGATAAGCTTCTTTTTTCTCGCTCTCTACTGGGTACAGGAGTTACCGTGGACAACATAGGCCTTCCAGGTGCTCGGACTCGGATCGGTTTTGTGAAAATACCACGCGGCCTTGCGCATAACCATGTGTTTGCTTGTTCCCTTAAGAATAAACGACGTCTGAGATTCAGCCAGCTGTGTTAACGTGCGATCCGGAGTGAATGACTACGAAGAGGCGAGTAAGAGTGGTGCAATTTGAGTAAATCGTAGCAGGGATGGTCTGGCTTAGAGAGGATCATAAAACGAAGGATTAAGTCGCCCCGGAGACTTCGGTATTTCAGCGAGAAGAGTCCAAGACGATGAAGCCGTTGGGGGAAACCTAAGAGTCTGAGAACTCCTACTGAATTTCCTCGACCGACGTTGTGCAGCATTAGGTGTACGCTGATCTTTGTGCAACCGGAGGCTCCAGACCTGGATAGCGAACTCTAACTGAGGGCAGTGGAAGGCGTTCAGGAGGAGGCGGAAATTCCACGGTTTAATTTGGCTGAAGACACGTTTTTGTAACCCCACCTTGCGGTTAGCAGAAGAGGCTGCTTTACGGCGGGAAGCATATGAAGAGAGATTGGCTTGATTGATGATACCCAAGTTTCTCTCAGCTGATGGGACCTGAAGAACAGACACCCCCTGGAAGTATATTGGTAGAGCGGAAGGGCGGGTGGAGTAGACGCAACGTTTCGGAACGTTAGACGTGTGGTTATTTTTCAGGGACCACTGATGTAGTCGGTCACTTTGAAGTGCACTGGTATCATCCGGAGCAATAAGTGAGCGCCACAACTTGGCGTCGTTAGTTTATACAGTCCAATTAACTATGACGACCACCTGCCTAAGACGATCACCTATCGCGACCAGCCAAAAACATCCCCAATATCTTTCCTATGTCTTCTTATTGGTCTTAACCTGTGTATCGCGTCCACCTGGCTAACGCAATCGCGACTAGATTTTCAAGATCCCTTCGTTCTATGGAAACTGTAAAAAGGGACCAACAGGCCACAGTTCCAGCTACCTGCGCGAGCGCGTTGAACGCTACGTCTGCGCTCACACAAGCCTTCAAAAACTGTGGGGTCAAGGATACAGTCGGCGATGCCAGTGTAACAACCTGGGCCTTACTCACACTGAAGTACAAAAATGGTTGTCGGGTAGAATACTGGAACAGATGAGGTCACCGACTATGTGACTGGATGTGTAATAGTGACTGGACGACTGAGTGGATGATAGTACACCTGGGGAGAAATGAGCACAATAAAAATTTAACGCCCGTCGCATGTTGTCACATGTCCTTACTGAGAGTCAGATAGGTGTGTGAAGGCCAGGGCAAAGTATACTTCAGTTTGCGGTGGACTTAAAATGCCGTTCTCTGTCACCTGCCTCCCTGGGGGCGGACCAACCTCCTTCCCTCTACCCCCCCCAGTGCTATGCCACTGTTGGGTGAGGCGATCACTCCAGGGGTCGACTAAATGTGGACCCCTTGGACATGTGGTCGCCAAAGCAGGTTGGATTGTAACTGCCGTTCCGTGTATAGTTAGTCCCAGAAGTCGTCCCTTTTACTGTTACTCGGGGACCAAGGAGCACGCCTCCGGATGAGAGGAGAACACATTAAATTGCCAGCTGTCCAATAGTAGATGTTGGTGTATATCAAAATGTCCTGCATTCGGTCACTGTGTGTGAACGACAGGATTAATGGCCGTAGGCAAGTGCACCTGGGTACAGGTGTAGAATTGTGGTCGCGCATGGACAGGCTTAACTGATCTCAGTAAGGAGTGATCAATAGGTGATTAGTATTATCCCAGCTAATGAAAAAGGGCTTATTGGCAACGATGTTGTGGACTGAAAGTCATCTTCCAACAACACACCTTAGCAAAATAGGTGTTCCTTACAATTAGTCCTTGCAAATATGAAATGTAACGTTTTGAGGAAGGATTTTTGTAAAGCTATGCCGCCTAAAGGCTACTCGCTGCCGCATGGCCTATTCTCCCGTCACAGTCTCGAGCATTCATTTCAACATAATCACTGATGAGACAATATTCCATAAGCATGGAACTAAGTAGCTGCATTTCTAGGCCATATCTAACCCTAGCGGATATTGAGATTCGCGTATTCTACAAAGCGCGAAGCTCATTGGCTTGACAAAATGAATAACAAATTATTGGACCGCAGCACAGGCTTGATGGGTCCCACACATACTATCCACCACAAGCTGGTTATCCCTGTGATATCTTTTCTGACAGATTGCTGCAAACTCCGATTATCAAAATCAAAAGGATCGAGAAACCAAAATTTCACGGTCATTATTCAAATTGAAAAATCATAGGACCCTCTTTCTTTCCCCTTTATGTGATTGGTATGGTATTGTTTAGAAGCACTCATCACACGCTGGAGACTGTACACCGATGAACGGGATACAAATACGAAAACGCGTAGCTTATTCTGACATCACCATCTCGTTCACATCCTCCCCGGATTCCTTAGGCATAACCATGAAAACCGAGTATTGGCATTTTGAACCAAGTTGCACAGAACTGGTCAGTCTAAGCGCTGTCGAATCAGCTTTGCCGGTTGAATATATTCTGGCCCGATGCACGCTTGGCACCACTGGC
Source organism: Dicrocoelium dendriticum (assembly GCA_944474145.2). Lineage (NCBI taxonomy): Eukaryota > Metazoa > Platyhelminthes > Trematoda > Plagiorchiida > Dicrocoeliidae > Dicrocoelium > Dicrocoelium dendriticum. The sequence goes on from OX104064.1 coordinate 187,954,338, forward strand.
CAGTGCATCAATTTAGTCCAGAAACCTGTGCTAACGGTGAATTTGTATATTAACATAAACGGCATAAAACGGTGATAGGTCGGTCAACAAAGGAGATGCTCAGCGTGCTCGTTGGTGTTCTGATTTCATTGCGGAAATTGCCTGAGGCAATAACATATAACTTTTTGCAAAGTCTCCGTGTTGATGGCACGACATTCATTGACAAGGCTGCCTATCAGTCGTTGCAGTAAAACTGACGTTTTCATATAAGTTCTTCTTTTCAAATAACCCCATAGGAAGAAATGTAAGGGGTTCATATTTCGTGACCTGGCAGAACAATCCTTTGGACCACTGCGACCGATTCACCGGTGAATGAACACCTTGTTAAGATAGTCTCGCACAGTTTGTGCATAATGGGCAGGTGCGCCATATGGAAGCCATAACGGGTGAAGCGAAATGCAGAAGTCGACAACGGGAATCGGTAGCGAAAACATATCTATCTTGTAGCTCCTACGTTACTTGTCAGCGACAGTTCCCTTTCCATGTGAGAACCATGCTTGACAGAGGAATGCCCGTAATCATAATTGAGTTACTTGGCAACCACGAGGCTAACGTCATATCTGCAACTGAAGTGCGTGACCCTGGCTTACAAGAAGCGCCTAACGCAACCTACTGAACATCAACGGTTTCGTCCACCGCTGTCAACTTGAGGGTAAACATGAACAGCGACGCCGAATCCAGTAGGACAATTAAGTGAGCAAGCGTTTCTCAAGTACCCGTCTTGTTTTTTGTCCCTTAACGTTCAGTCTAGCCCGACAAACTATTGGCACCATTATGCATTGCAGTAATGTGGTAGTGAAATCAATCGGAAAGCATTTTACATATATTTACATGGAGTGTTTCATGGGAAAAAATCAACAAACTAGATGTCCAAAATGACCACCGTCGTTTTGTTTGCAGAGCAGTACTCGCCGGATGGAATTGGCTGGCACTTTATGCAATGTGTTCACCGATATACTGCGTCATTCGTTTACGATGTTCCGTAACCTTATCATCGCAATCTTGACATGCCTAAAATAGGTGATTACGGACACCGAGATCGCACTATCTGTTATGTCACTCTTGCGCAATGATCGGCCCTTAAATGGAAGCAATGTAATACTTTACCACCGTTCCGACCCTTACATCCACCGCGTAAAGGACCCTGAGATTGAAACCGGGGACACCTACACCTAATGCCGGGAGATATATGCTTACTAGCCATTGTTTACCGCCCACCAATGTCCAATTTAGAAATGAACCTGACCTTAGTCTCTGCCATTAGGAACCTATTTGCACCATATTACAGCCAGGTTCTGGTGGTAGGGGAATTCAATCTGCACTGCCCAGTTACCCCGTCCACGCTAGGTGAGCAGTTCAACGCGGAACTGCAAGACCTCATCGTTGGTTCACTGCTGTACAATCATGTCACTTCCCCAACGCGTTTTAGGACAGGAAACGAACCTGCCTTTTTGGACCTCGTATTCACCAGCGAGGGACCCATGATCGACGTAGTAACAACCTGCACTCCTTTCGGCCGCAGCGATCATGCGACACTAGTGTACCTTTACATGTGCTACGCGGTGTCTCACCTCGTAACCAAATAAGATGACTTGTCCGACCTCATTGGTGCAGCTAGCTGGTGGTTCCTAGCCGAACGATCCCCTGAAGTGGCTTGTGGAGTATTCGTCAATAGATACAACAAGCACTTGGTAAACAAATCTGAAACCAAAACCCACCGACTTAAAAAGATGAAGTTGTTCGTAAGGAACAGAACGCCTATCCTTATGGCATTAAGGGATTTGGCATGGATCATCTAAAATGCCTCTCCGAGCGAGAACACCTGGGATATCTACACAGTACAAATGAACCACTGTCCAAGTCGTCCAGGAATAAAGAACTAACCAGACCTGGTGTACAAATTTTGATCTGATCCCGAGCTGCTACAAGGACACGTAAACAAACTGCACCGGGTTAAGCGAGTAATTCTTGCTCGACACACAGCATGCGGGTTAGCACAAACGGCACAAGAGGCGCTCAAGTTTCTTGGACAACAAATTAGCCTTACCTTCCAAGATGTGTAAGCATCTTGCATCCTGTCTACTCAGCTCATGCCGCCATCGGCACTTAATCACATATTGTTTGCCTCCACAACTGTTGAAGAGGCTGATGTCCTTGCGCGAGTTCAGCTCCCCTGGTGAAGAAAGCATTCGCCCAAAGGCATTGCAGGTTGCTATCATGAGTTTAGCGAAACCGTTAGCAATTATCTTTGAGCGATCTCTTAAGGAGATTCACGTCCCCAAGATGTTAAAGCACGGGATCATCACTGCAATGTACAAAAGTGGCAGCCGTGCTGACCCAGTAAATTATCACCCGGCAACGTTATTTCCGGTGATCTCCAAGGTTATAGAGTCCATTTTAGCTGAGAATTTAATGGGTATCTGCTGCCTTCCAGATCAACACGAGTTTCGCCAAAATCGCTCCTGTACTACTAACCTGTTGATCGCACGTGATCTGTGGATGCTGGTGTAAGAGTCGATGCGGCCTATCTGGATTTCTTAAAGGTATTCGACCGTCTAGACCATGGCAGTCTACTGCACAAGGTCCAGAAATATAGAATCTGAGATCGCGTTCTGAGATGCATATGCGACCTTCTCGTTCAACATCACCTGTATGTGAGGGTTCACAGCACCCTATGGGAACTAGCGGAAGTTCAGTGCGGCGTATCTGAGGGCTCGGTCCTCGTGCCTCGCCAGGTTCTGGCTTTCAGAAATTATCTCGCGGGGGTGCTGTTTTCAAACTACTTGGTATTTGCCTATATCCAAAGAAGTGCCCTGCTACTGCTACAGTGGAGTACCACACAGTATTCAAGATGACCTGGACAAAGCGTGCACATGATCCATCGAGAATATGTTACATTCCAATGCCACCAAGTGTAAATTTCTCAACACACGGCATCAGAGTACACTCAACTACGGCCTAGGACCAAAAAGTCTACAGCGGGCTTACTATGAGTGTGATCACGGCGTGCATGTTCGGGATGAGCTCTGTTGTTTGAGGCAGGATAAAAAGTCAACAATCAAGCAAACCAGCACTTCGGCCTTCTTCGTAGAGCGCTTGGAAATTTCGACACCACAGTCTTTCCAAAAATGCTTTGTGACTACCTGAGGTCGCATGTGCGATATGTTGTCCAAGCATGGCAACCCTGGCGGAATCACCATCTCATGGTCGACCCAAAACTTATTGCATTTCAACGTCAGTAAATGCAAGGGGCTTTCCATCCGACATAAAAGCAGCTACTCATACCGACTCGGAACCGATGTACTGCAACAATCAACTCTCGAACGTGACTTGGGTGTCCTGGTTCAAGTTGACTTGGGTTGCTCCAGGCAATCCGAAAAGGCCTCGAAGACCGGGAACCAACACGTCGGGCTGCTGAGACGGGCGTTTGTACAAATAAACAGCTCCATATTTCGACAAAAACTCAGTGCGTATATTAGCCCCCATGTCGAATCCGCTAGCTAAGTCTGGCATCCATAGCTGAAACACGACCTAAATGCACTGGTGCAGCCACAACGCCGAGCAATTAAGAAGATAATTGGAATGCGCAATCTTTCATACCAGGAGAAGCTGCAACGATTGGGATTATTCGGTGGAAGCTATCACAGACTACGAGGCAAACGGATTATGGCATATTTGATACTGCGAGACCCACATCATGTGTGCCGCCCTTTACTGCAACTCAGCAGCAATACAAATCTGAGGGGCCACTCATTAAAACTTGCAGAAACATACAGTCGTCTGGAGCGTTGCAGAAATTTCTTTTCTATTCGTGTCTGTCACCCGTGGAATGCTCTCCCAGAATCGGTCGTCTCTGCACCGACATTAACAGTATTTAAAAGAAGGTTGGACGATGCACTCATCCACTTACACTTTGTTACTTAATACTAACTCTCCATCCTACACCTGGAGTTTACCATGGAATTATTTGTTGCTAACTGTGGATGCTGTGAATCTAATAGGATTGCAGGACTGCAGCGAAGCAAACGAAAAGTCCTTATTTTCATATTTAAAGTATTAACTACTTTATTATCCTTATCATCATTAGTGTTATGTTGATATCCCCTGCAACTATCCAACGGGACTTGTAAAGCAACGCTTCTTAACCCGTATAAATTCATTGTTAATTGTTATCATCATCATCATCATCATCATCATCATCATCATCATCATCATCATCATCATCATCATCATCATCGTCATCATCATCATCATCATCATCATCAACAGCAGTACATCAGCCATTTGAACTGATGCTTCGCTGCCATACAACCATGAGGACCTATGAAATAAAGAATAAGAAGAGGGAGAGCAGGGGGACTTACCTGAAAAACATGATGCGCTAAACAAACATTCAAGGTCAAGACGCCTACACCTTGTGTAGTCAACATACCGTCACAAACAGCTGGCTATCGTGCAAAGATAAGTCGGCATCGGCGAGACAGCTTCCTTGCGGCTTTCACTGCCCCGCGTCATAATCAGCCATAACCCCGCAGATAACTCAGCACCAAACACACTTTAACAGGTAATCCAATTAGGAGACGGCAGCAGACTCGCCACTGGTGTCTACTGCGAGCCATGTCCTGTAAAGTCTCGAGCTAAGCACAAAGCGAGTCAGGCGGAATCCAGCCCGGAAGGCGATCCGGACCAACGGTATCCAGTTTGTTCGTCAGTGACTTCATTTTCCGCTGCCAAGTCAACTTCTGTCCACCTCGAGCCTCTCACCACTCTACACCTAGCAGACTAAACAAGGTCCTGCTAGGTAAGCGATGACCAGGCATACGTAACAGGTGCCCGAGCCAACGCAACTTATTCAGTGCTAGCTGTTGTTCTAGGGAGCTAGCATGATTATCACCACCTAGTACTCGCCTACGCACATCATCATTGCGGACACACTGGTGCCATCCGACTCCAGCAACGCTTCGCAGACAATGATGATAAAAGAGTGGAAGGCGCCTCAGATCTTCAAACCGAAGGGGCCAAATCTCACTACCATACAGCAGAACGGCCCTCACTGTGGCCTTGTATACCCAGCCTTTCAGACGGAGGAAAACTAGCTGCCGCAGGTTCAAGAAGGTTGTTCTGGCTTTTATAGTGCGTGAGCTGACGTCAGTTTCTATGCGCCCATCGTTGCTGATGCAGCTGCCAAGATAAGTGAAATGATCACCTACCTCGAGTTCCTCGTTAGCAAGCGTCAAGGGGTCATCAAGTGGGTGGTGATCCTGCAGTAACACTGCACTTTGAAGGTGCGAAGTGCATGCCAAATAATGGGACCACTCTTGAAAGGCTATTCAGGGTTGATTGTGCCTCCCCAACATCGTCGAAAAGCAAGACGATATCGTCCGCATAATCTAGATCGACTAACCTTTCACCAGGCAGCACTTCAATGCCTACATCGTGAGCTTCCGCAATGGAACACTCCATGATAGAATCCACGACGAAATTGAACCAAATGGGGAAGTCGGACAACCCTGACGAACGCCACTTGTGGTCGGAAAGCTGTCCGATAAGACAACGTAGACCCTGACGCGGCCTGTAGTGTTCGAGTATAGAGCACGAAGGATGTTCACATATTTCGTGGGAACACCTTTCCGCGCAAGTAATTCGAACAGAATCGATAGATCGACTGAATCGAACGCATTTTTGAAATCGAGGAACACAGCAATTATCGATCTGCGGTATGAGTGACGCTGCTCTTGCACCTGCTGTAGACTGATTAAATGGTCTATACAGCCACGTCCTGGGCGAAAACCAGACTGCTCTTCCCTAATCCGAGATTCCCGTTCCGCAGTGAGGCGACGAACAATAATCGAGGCTAATATTTTTGTCTTAATTGGCGTTAAGCTAATACCCCTGCGGTTAGAACAGTCTGTACGACTGCCCTTCTTATATATTGCCCCTATAATCAATTCGCTCCAAATAACCGGGACACTCCCTTCCAGATACATTCGAAAAAGGAGGTCAGGGCTTTGCAGAGAACCTCACCTCCATTCTTAAATAGTGCAGGTGGGAGGGAATCCCGGCCAGCGGCAAGAAAACCATCAAGGACTGTTATCGCGTTTCGGACCTCGGCCTCCGACGGAGGCTCTAAACTAACCGTCCATGGCACGTCCTGCATCACCTGAGTAGGAAGAGGTCCCGGAACAGGGGGCAGGCTGAACTGATCTTGAAAGTGTTCCGCCCAACGAGCCATACGGCGCTCTTTATTGTTTATCAGCCCACCCGCGCTGTCTCTGATTGTGTCACTAACGCCTGGTATTCTGGGACCAGTGGTGCGGATTAGCTAGAAGAGCTTGCGGTAATTGCCTACCGCTCCTGCCTCCTCCATTTCTTGAGCCCGACTGGTCCACCAGGCTTCCTTGTCAACACCTAGGCTCTGCTTTAGTTCACGCCTAATAGCCTGTCTGGTCACATTGCGTTCAGAACCAACCGGGAGTTGTCTTCTAGCTTCCAGCAGATTCACCGACCTCTCGGATATCCAGTGACTGGTGCGGTGATGATTGATAGCGCCAAAAGCAGATGCTCCTGCGTCGTGCATGGCGGCCGAGATCCTATTCCACTGAAGTTCAGTGTCATTAGGACAAGACTGCGGAAGTTCAGTATGCAGTGCGTCTTGATAGGCTTGCCTGACCGAGGACTGAGACAATTTCTCCGTTGCCAGTCGTAGGGGAAACTTGGTGCGCCTCCCGGTAAAGTTCATGGAGAAACGACAGCGTACTAATGCGTGATCAGACTCGACACAGGTACTCCAGTATGAGCTGCAGCCATCTGTAACTTATAGTTATGTGGTCAATTTAGGTCCATCGCTGGCCAGCTACAGGAGGACGCCAAGTGGCACTTCGGCGCCCACTTGTCTAAAAGCAGTGCTACTAAGAAACAACTGGTGCTCCGCACACAGTTGCAGCAGACGCTCGCCGTTGTCAGTCCGTTCGGCGTTAAGTCCATACTTACCACCCAGCTGAGCTTCTGAAGAGCTCAGACGCCCTACTTGTGCGTTCATATCCCCTGCAAGTACTATAATATCTGAACTAGTAGCACTGCGTAGTAGCGCGTTCAGTTCGTGATAGAATGTATCCTTGACTGCATTAGAACTGCAGTCGGTGGGAGCATAAGCAGAAATCACAAACAAACAGCGTTTTGTTTTACTTCGCGAATTCACCTTAGCTGATGTCGTCAAACGGGCTGCACATAAACGGCTGTTCACCGGAATCCAATCAACCTACGATGACTCAGCCTTGGAGCTGAGAATGATACCTACACCAGCTTGACCCGTGAGTGCTGCATCGGCGTCTCCGGATGCGTGCAACCAATAACGAGAAGATAAGCCGGGTGCAGTTAATTCAATAACCCCGTTAGGGTCATTGATCCTAGTTTCGGACACACAACACACATCAACACCCAGTGTGTCCAAGGTGAGTGCGAGTGCAGTCTGTTGACCTGTCTGTCTTAGAGTGCGAACGTTGAATGTCGCCATGGAAACGGGATAGCGTGGCTTTATAGGGGACTTTTAACGATAGGCGGCGAATAGTTGCGGTGGGATGGTGGCTGCAGATGGTTCTACTCCAGTGGCACTTCTGTTGCTGTCAATTAAGCTGGGAATTATAGAAGAAAGGTTAGTAATGGGGTCGGGATGGGAGTGAAGGAAAAGGGTGGAAAAGAAGGGAGGCACCAGCAGTAGCATGTTTTCGCTTATCCGCCCTGCTGTATGCAGCAGATAAGGCGACCCTTGATAATCTGCGCGACGGCCGATGCAGGATGAAGTTTATGTTTGAAGAAGATGTCATGGTTGTATGTGGGCTGAGATACTGCCAGGGCACCCAGACCTAGACAGGAGGACGATTAGGGTCCTAATTTAAAGCTTTTGGCTCAAAAGCCTCTCCGCAAGGCAGCGGATGTGGCAATGATTTAGTTTTACAGAAATGGACGCCATCCCTTTTCAAACTCCCAACCTGAAGGACCAGGAGACTGAGTTTGTCTGACCTCTCACCATTGACCAACCTGGTAGAAGCAGCTCTCAAGGTGCCCGGATGCATCACCCAGTATAGCTCAATGGGTCAATGAGGTACGCAAACCATCGCACCACGTTAAAATCCAGTCTCTTTGCGACGGATCACCATCTCACCACACCCGATATTGCACAACGCATGGAGACAAAGTAGGTCAGAGTTTTGGCCCGCCATTCCGACCCACTAAGGCGAAAAACACTCAAAATATACAGAGGATTTTATCGGCGTCTAAGGGGCGATTTCATAATAGTGTGTTGGATCCAGATAAAACCCTAAAACATGCCACTCTGTCTTTAAAGCTAGTCAGTACACATCACTAAGGGACGATCAGTTTAAGCTGGTCACGTAGTACAGACGACTGGAATATCGACGAAACGTTTTCTTCCTCCGAGCGTAGCAACCTTGGAATGCCCTCCCGGCACAGGTACTAAATATCGCCAACTTATTCCTTTTCCAATAACCCCTTGACAATAATCTAACGCAATTACACTACGTCACATAGCCCATGATTATCCAATGCTGACAATAATGCGCAACAAACAGTGGACGGTGTCATAAACCTCCTAAACTCCATGTAGAAGTACTCTCACATGAATTACTCCAAACCCCTTGGGAATTCAAGCATTTCGCTCGTTTTTTACTGACACTGTTTTTAGTTTACATTTATCACCCTAACTATCCTATGGGACATTCCAAGCATTCGCTTGTATACTCGTTATAAACCATTGCTCTATTGCTTCAAGCACCTTTCTTCAAAACATTTGCAAATGGAATTTAATTAATAAAGCGCTTTGCATCACCAAGAGCAGCAATAGCCGCATCTACTGGAAAGCGATCAATCAATGCACAAAATATTAATTGCTATCCATCAAGACACAAACATCTATTCAAACCTGCAGAGGAATAAATATCCACTGGACCGAGATGGGTCCGCCAGTTGGTGGCCTTCTATGGTCTATCTACCACACTTCTAAAATTCCGCGTTTAAGCGTAAATACCTTTCAACTTGCAGCGGCGAACATCGTTCCGTTGACTAAGCAACGATATTCTATTCGAACGAACACTGACGTATAATAGTAAGTTGAGACGTCCAATTAGTGCGCATTGCTTCCGTAAGCGGAAAGGACAGATCACTTCTAATCCAACAGTGCTTTCACAAATGGCCTAAGTTGTATGATTCTTATCTCATCCGCACATCTGTCCATCTGCTTTAATGAACGCCATAATTTTCACAAGGAAATTCATGCTTTAAGGCACCCAGATTTGACAAACTATGCCTTAGTCAGCCGTCCATCAATAACAGTTAGCATGACGCGTTGAGGAAATCTATTTCATCGTTATTCCCCCCTTGTAGTGCCAGTTCTGAAACTGGGTTCATTCAGCACCGGCCATCTATACATGTCCGTGACTTTTAGCAATCGAAGCTGGGCTCAATGACTATTTTAGAAAGTTGGATTGATACACAGGTTTCCGAAGAAATTGCTCAAAATGGCACAATTAGTCTGTTAACTACGAACAGTTCCGATGATTTCAGAAACTGTTCGACAATACTTGTATCACTTATCAATGTTTACGATGCGCGTCTTACGGTGCAATCACATAACGATCTTCTGGATACTAATAAACCCCAGTTAAGTTAGCCGAAAATTACAGGACCATAACTACCAGGCCAAAAAGAACGGAACCGCTAACTGCTTCATAATATATTTATATGGCGTTAACGAAATAGGCTCCTATAATATCTGGCGGCTATGCAATGATCCTAAAACCTGATTCTTTAAAATGCCATTCGCTTAAAAACGATATGCCTATTCACTAATATACTTTAACAGCGTGCGACTGCCTGCATTTAATAGACAATATTGTATTCAAGAGCCACAATAAGTTTGCGTTTATATGAATGTTTTTGTGTATAAGTTCTACTCTCTATATTTGGAAAATATGTAGTTTCGGAAATTTCTATGCGCTGAATATTCATGATTTATGCCTACTGACTTTGCCTGCATTTGTATTGTGATAGGATTGTGTAAGCTAGCTAGCCGAAGAACCTCCACATGGTGTCAGCTGGTTGGTTCGTGTTAATCCCGTTCCAGCGAATAGTTCGGCGGCCGAGTTCCAGAAAGGAGTGGGTTTTCGCCTGGCAAGCGTTTTCCCTATGAAGAGCCACAAAGGTCAATTTAACAACACTACGACATGGCGGATGTGATTCGCCATTAAATTAAGTCACTACATCATCCTCTTCCAGGTGATCTCCACTTCACGAACGTCATCCAGTTTGAAGGGTTCCTTTGGTCCCTTCATATGATGGCGAACACAGTAAACTAACTCACAAATTCAGTCACATTTCAAAAGTTCACTCACCAATCCCAGTAATACTACACTTACATATGTACAGACAAACAAATCCAGTGTGCTACCGCTTAACTTGCTATATTTTTATACAACTCACGAACATGCCTGTTTATATTATCCTGATCATGCCTTCGCAGTTGTGTCCCGCACTGCCGGGAATAAAGCATTAATTAATTAATTAATTTATATGGATTTACATGGTGAAGCAGGCGGCTTGCTTGCCGCAAGCGAACAGATCAGTTGATTGGACGCCTATGAATATTTTGTCTGCGCGCTGATTGGCCTCATTTAGCTACGCTGAACCGTGTTTGTTAAACTAAATCAAAAAAAGAATTTCATGAATACAGAAGCGTCTTTAGGTATGAAACCGACCCGGTTGTTTATATAATGATTTCTACACGCTTGTTATGCTGTCAGGTTCGCAGAACATTCTTTGTCGAATAAATCGTTTGTCCCTGAAGGGCCGAGTTTTGAGACATCGTGTCATAGAAGAACAAGGCAAGATCACCCAATTGTGCTCAGTTGCTGAGTGGAGCGCAGCTAGCCGTGCAGTCACTTTCCCAATAACAAGGAAGAACATAACTTGACCAGTAATTGGCGAATCTTAAAAAGCAAGTGAATCGAATTTTGCGTACTGGTGCGTCTTAATAAACAACCGATGGCGTATCGTCTGGTGATGTTTCGACATCCATTTGGAGATGAAGCACGCCGCGTCCTGGAAATGATGCAGTACGAAAAGTAAGAAGACTCGGCTGATCTGGAAACAGTCATCCGAGAAGCCAGCAAGTTTTGTGAAGTCCAGACTAGGAGATTTGTCAGAGATATCTCTGTTTACTCGAAACAGGCGCCCGAAGCAATGTATTGAGAACTAGGTAAAAGACTTGAAGATCCTGGTTCGCTCCAGTAAATTTGAAATAGTATGGCCGACAGTCTCATTGGGGACGGAATCGTATTTTGGATCAGTGATGGAAACATCGCCAAACGGCTGTTGCGGAAAAGAAAAAAATTCCTTGATATATGTTCCAGTGATTCGTCAACTACACGCCACATCCATCAAATATGGTTGCCATCTGATGCAAAGCGATGGGCAGTGTCCAGCTTACCTAACAAAATTGCGAAGTCGGTTACCAAGACACAATAAATTTGTAAATTCTGCGTCGCGCGTCACCCGAAAGATCTTGATCAGTGTCCGGCTGGGTTTGAATTTGTGCCAAATTTGGCTGACAAAGTCATTTCGCTCGATGCTACCAGTCACCCACTGTCAATGCACTCATTTGTGACAAAACCCTCAGACTCTAAACATGAAATCAGCAAAGCGTCACGGACGGGATTAAAGAAGCGCGTCTACCCACGTTTATTGGTTGGCGACGAAATGGTGCGCTTCTAGTTAGGCGCGGGCGTTGTCCAAGAATTCACGTGAGACCAGATCAAGGCTACTTGTTCAGGTGGGACGGCTCCATGCTCCAACCGAAGGGTGTCGCCACAAGCAAAGTGATCGGTCCCGAAGACGGATCCTCAAATCATTTGGATTTCGCGGTCGTGGAGGAAGATCTCAAGACTATTTCGACAGTAATTCCATCAATTGTCTTGGCTTGGTTCATTTTAACCATGATCGTTTTGTGCATACGTGTCGAGCGGAGACATATGTTTGTGAGCAATATCCGTCCGTGTTTTAGCCCAGGTGTTGTGAGGTTTAAAGTTTCAGCTAATTTGTTCTTAGATGCATCAATATGACCGATTGCGCTGCCGGCCAGAAGGGTTATGTTTACTGTACGTGATGATTTCGCCAACGAACTAAGTAACAAACGCAATTGGGTGTAACTGCAAAGGTTGACGAGCACACAGACTTCGTTAGCCAAGTCACGATTATCACAATAAAGAACGGTGAGTTACATCTGTGCGTAGATTCTAAGCCATTGAATGATGCGCTACGCTGGCAGCACTATGCGTTTTCAAGGTTAGTATATGTCCTACTGCGTTTAGCAAAGGCAAAGTACTTCAAAAAGTTTGATTTCTCATCGGCGTTCTGGCAAGTAATCTATAATGGGGAATATAGTTTCCTGACGACATTCGACATAACCCGCTGGCGTTTTCGCTATCTAAATTTACCTTTTGGTTTACAGGTCTCGAGCGAAATTTTTCGGAAGCCGTTACTGCAATCTAGTGGAGAAGTAGACGGTGTAAAATGTCTAGCAGATGATGTGCTGATTTACGGATCGACCGACCAGGAACATGATGCCAATCTACACCACTTTTCGCAGCGTGGCGTTCTAAAGAACATTAAACTCAAACGTGAAAGATTTAACCTCCGGATGTTTGAAATGATTTTTTATGGGCACGTTCTGACATCCGAGGATATAAAGATCGATCCCGAGAAAATCGAGACAGTGCAGGTGCCACAACCTGAGGACTTCAAGGCTTTTAGTCACATAAATGGCAAGGTGAATCATTTAAGCGGTTTCTTATCTAGGCGGGCTGATATTGTGACACCTATCCGCAGGCTGACACACATAGGTGTAAAGCTGAGTTGGGGAAAGTGCAGAAGACCGCATTTAAAACCATTAAGTCTCCCATCAGCTCTGCTCCAATACTCGGCTACTATGATTCAGCTCTGCCTTTGGAGGTGAAATGTGAGAGTAGTCAGAGCGGCATAGGTGCCGCTCTAGTGCAGGACGGTAAGCCCTTGGATTTTCGCAGTCGATCGCTCACAGTGACAGAACAGCGCTATGCGCACATCGAAAAGGAGGCGCTCGCTGTTTTCTACGCGATGGAGCGGTTTAACGAGTAAACTTTTAGAAGGAAACCTATCCTGTATCGTGACCATCAACCGTTCGTATCAATAGCCAGGAATCCATTAAATAGGGTTACTCGACCTCTTCAAAGAATGCTTCTCGGGCACCAAAAATAGGAAAATATTATTGTGTGCTCGCCAAGCAGGAGAACCAATGATGCTGCGTGAGATTCCATATCTACCATGGCAAAAGTTTTAGTTACTTTCTTCTGTGACAACGGGGAGTACAACTTAATTACAGTGGACTACTACAGAGACTATTTCGAGATCAGTTCAATCAACGCTACAACCACGGAAGCAGTCATCAATAAACTTAGGTTTCAGTACATCAGCAACGGAATACCGGAGGAACTGATTTCAGACAATGGCTCGCAATTTACAAGTGCTGCGTTCTATACTTTCGCAAAAGGTGGGAATTTTCACATAGACAAACCATCCAGTATCACAGACAATCGAACGGAAAAGTGGGAGCACCTGTCAAACAAGCAAAGATGCTGTTGTCGAAGACTAGAGCCACTCATAAAGATCCACATATGATACTGCTGGAAATTCGCAACACAACATCTTTGAATATTCGTAATTGTTCAATGCGAATTGTATAAGGTAAAAGAACACGAACCCTAATACCTGCGTCGGTGAAACTTTTACACCCTGTCCTGCCGTCCCATGAGCAGCTGCAAAGCAATTTAAGAAAATGGACGGTCGATCACAAACGGTATTACGGCCACGGGACCCGGACGCTACCTCAGCTAACAGTAAATGCTGAAGAGCAGATACAACCAATACCGGGTGTCAGAGAACGATGAAAGGAATGTGTAGGGACTGCGACAATCGAAGAAAGATTTTATGAAGCCAGTACAATTAACAATGAACAATGATTTATCATGGGATAAAAGCAAGTGCTTGACCCGTCTCGTAGGATGGTTGCGGTGAATATGATAAAATCCAAATATATCTGAGTCATCTACAGAACGTCTGCCTAGATGGATACTTCGATAAATTACATCAGTGTAAAATTTAAGAAATCGAGCGTAAACGTTCAGAAAGACTCTGGGGGGCAGTGATCATTGTTGTAAGTTGTGAGGAAAGTAAAATATGGTCGCTCACTTGGGTCCATTTGATACATGAATCCTGTTGAAAAGTATGCTTGTCGTAATCCACAATAGAGAAGTTTAGGTAACAAAATGCTGATAGCTAAGAGCAACATCTAGTTATTTTTTGAAAACGTCCAAGGTAAGAGGGGATACAACTGAGTCTTGGAGTGCGTTCCAAGGATGGCAAACTCGAAGGGAAAGATAATTCCGTCGACACCCCACAGGGCTATATTTTTTCTTCAATTTAAGCAGTTACCTTTAGGTTGCGTGTTGTAGCTAAGTTTCAGAAAATGGCGGAATACGTGGTTGGGGTCACTCAATATCTGATACGCTAATATGAGACCACGCGCAGCATTCGATAGCGTCCGCAATTCCAAGCAACTCCAACCTTCGGTAGTAAGAGTGATAGCGCAGGCCCTTTACATTCTTTGTTGCTCTTCGTCGTGGTGCCTCTATCGCTTCTAGGTCGCGCTTCAACCAAGGTTGCCAAGCTTGGATAGCGTATTCAACATGCGGGCGCACGTAGGAATTGTGCGTCATTCGGAAGATTGATGTGTCAATTCGCCCGAATGCCCTTTGCAGCATGCCGACGTACTGGTTGCCAACTTTCACAGCTACCCCAGCCTGTTTGAACAGTGGAGGTCGCGCTCCTGGGAGCTGGTCTGCAATCCGTTTGTCCTAAGCAAAAAGTGAAATTATGTATATAGCCTGCTTGTACAACGCGACATTTGTCTACGTTGAATGGTAGGTCGCTTTGAACTGACCAGTTCGACACTGTGTTAAGAGTGAACTGGAGCCGTTCGTGGTCGTCCGGTCCTCTGATCCTTCGCCATATCTTGATATCATCAGCAAAAAATAGGAAATCGGAAGTAATTGATCTCGCCAAATCGCTAGTGAACACCAAGAATAGACGAGGTCCAAGCACCGAGCCTTGTGGTACTTCACACGCAACATCGATTGCATACGACAATGATTCTCGGACTCTCACCACTAGCCGTCGTTCTTGTAGAAAATTGCTAATCCAGCTCAGGATTGGGTCACTAATGTCTTAGTTCCGAAACTTCTGAAAGATAATTCGATGGTCTAAGCAATCAAACGCTTTGTAAACGTCCAGGTAGATGACATCGACTCCTATTCCATCATCAACAGCTTCAGTCCAGCTATTACGTGCAATTAATAGGTTAGTATTACACGAATGCTTTTGACGAAAGCCATGCTGCTCTGGAGCTATTAAAGTGTGGCTTCCCAGATACTGCATCAGCACATCTGCGATGATTAATTCCATTACTTTGGATGGTACTTGAAGTAGTGTTATTGGACGGTAGTTGGCAGGATCAGTGCGACTACCTCCTTTATGGATAGGACTGATGACGCCTGGCTTCCAAACTGATGGAATACGGTTCTCTTCTAGATATCGCTGATAGAAAACAGCCAGTGGTTCAGCAACATCACTAGCTACCGCCTGCAGAGCCTTTGGTCAGATGTTGTCGGCTCGAGGAAAACTGTGGATACGCAAGTATAACAAATTCTTCAACACAGCTACCGCAGTAAAAGTGATGTTGTCAAAGCAGATGGTGGAGTATTAGAAATGAGGAGAATGTTTGTGCTCGTTACCTGCTGGAACGTTTGGGTAATGAAACCGTAGGAGGTCAGCTGCTTAAATTGCTGATCGCTTGCACCCATCAGCCGTGATGAATGTTGGAATCCCCCACTTCACCATTCGAAGGTCGTTAGCGTGCATGTACAGGAGTTTGCGGTTCGTGCAGAATCGCTTCATTAGCTCCTGCTGATGAGTGACTTTGTCTTCGCGGATCAGTTTCACACAGAGGTCACGATGTGTCACGTATGCGGTCCAGTTTTCTGCGTTTGAGCAGTCCTGGTGATTTCGCCATGCCAAATCCCTCCGGGACATACATTTACGTGATCTGCTCCTCAGAAATGACTTATGCTTTTTTGGGGTCGGAAGGACTTCTGTTCCGATGCGTGCGCAAGCAGTGTGCTAAAAGTCCTTGTAAAGGTCTCCCAGGCAACATCTGGGGGCATTCAGTTAAGAAAGTCCAAGATGTATTCTTAACCAGATTAGAAAACATATTGTAGTGCGTGACGGTATGTACTTTGTCAACCTCATTTTCAGGGTACTCCGCATAGCATATATAGTCAAAGAGTAGAGTAACATGATCACTACGACCCAGTGGTGTGCTTGTAAATAGCCCGTCAACCATGGGTTCTTCGTTAGTGAGCACAAGATCCAGTATCGACGGTTTGTTAGCATTTCTAAATCTGGTGGGAGAGGTTACGTGGTTGTACATGGGGTGGCTAGAAATTAGCTGTTGCAAGCAGACTTTAAACTGCGTGCCGTCGGTTGTCGGCTTTTCTATGTCATGCACGTTAAATTCTGCAGCGATAAGAATGTGGGTGTAGGACTTGTTCAAAACAAACTGAAAAACGTGGTTCAGTTTGGAGACCATTTCCGACGTTGAGTTTGGTGGGCGAAAAATCACGGCTAGTAGACATATGTCCGAGTTTCGCAACCATAGACTGCAATAAAGCGAATCAGAAGCTCGGATTTCCGGGTGATCGATAACTCCACATCGGGGGTTTGTATCATAGTAAAGAATCACATCGCCACCCCATTCCAGTTCTATTGGTCCGAAGCAGCGGCACACCGGGTAAATTGACCTCAGAATCGGTTATCTCAGAGTTTAACCATGTCTCTGTAATGGTGACGAGGTCCCGCGGTTGTGAGGCATGGAGTTCTCTAAGTTCGGCCAACTTGCTTAGAAGGCCTTTAGCGTGGGCGCCGTTGTGTCAGTCTCTTCACAGGACTATGCAAATAAATAATTTGCAGCGTTTGCAAGTTCCATCGAATTGCTTTGGACTTTTGGCGGTTCGCCTGCTGGCTTTAGCCGGATCTCTGTTGGCCACCTAACTCGAAACTTTTACAAGCTATCCAACAGAACTTGCGTCATTCCCTCGGAGTGTAGTATTACCTTCATTAGCCTTGGACAGCCGCCCTGGTAGTTAAGTGATGACGGAATTCTTGTCAGGGATTCGGCAATAACATTGTCAACAGAGAGTGATTCGCGGAGGTAGCTCCACCGCTCTCATGTCATGTGTTCGCGTATCGTGATCAGAGGAATGCGGAAGCTCGGGAAAACCATGAACAAATATTGTTATCTTGCTATCCCTATTAAGAATGCCGCGTTCTTCAACCGCTTCTTTTGGGCGATTTTTTCCAATGTAGATCAGGTAATATGTGCGCTGCGCTCGGTGAGTTGCGAAGACGAACTACTGAATGCAAGACAGTCTCTGTCTTATCTGCTGAGTCTAGTGTTACTCGAAGAATTCGAGGTTCACCAGAGTGCACTGAGGTCAGGTTACACTCTACGCATTGCGGCATTGCAGGCTCAACCCGAATACCAATCACATGGCAGATCAAACCCCACTGGTTACGATAGTCTTGCAACTTGCCTTTTATTGTGCCAGATTTGGATTCGGGAGCATTGGTGCACACGAGAGTTAACGCAGCTTGGTTTTGTCTAGCCAGTGTTGGATTTATAGTTTTGCCCACAAATCGGGTTGTTTAGAAGGCACTAGTGGAGTTGACGGTGAAAGCTGTTTTGCGCCACGCGTGCTCGGTACAGGAGATGGATCTATGTGTGCCGCTCCCGGTGTGTTTGTCGAGGCAGTCGATGTGTATGTTATCTGCTTGTTATCTGCGCCGGATTGCCTTCGGCTCTGAGCTGTCGGTGTCATGGCTGAATCTCCAAGTGAACCGTCTATGGTTGGAGAAGTGGAAACAGGCATCTTTAAGACTTTTCCACTTATGGGAGTGAGGTGACCCAGTGGATTTAAAGTCATAGATGCTGCAGTGCGTTTGGAGCGTCTAGCTCTCTTCGGCTTAGATTCGGAGCTTACTTTGATTGGGTGAGGTATTATCGTGGCCATATTTACCTCCGTGGGATCGATCTCAGTGTTTACAAAATGCGCGATTATCTCAGTCATCCTATCGCACTTTTTCATGAGCGAAGATAAACAGTTGACAATTGGAATGACTTGACATGTTGGGCAAAATCAAACTGTGTTCGCAACTTGGTTTGTCTGTAACACTTTTTAGACGGATTTGCCCACACATTGCGGACAGTACGATATAATGCTGTTAGAACAGGTAACACTGGCCTTAAGGACCTTACTGCAATTGTCTACGCAACGTAGGCGACGTTGAACCATTGGAATGCTAGTCTTCCTCTTATTTTTTACAGCAATGCCTATCTAAGCGATCATCTTGATGGGTGTTCTTTGCGCCAGCGTGGACGCCCGTATAGGTAAGAATAGGCACACGAATTGAGATTTGTTCAACCGCACGAAGGTTAGGCGGTAGAGGCAGATGGAGGTCGTAACGCGCAGACTGTCCGGTTCAGCGACCAATCGACTCGCAGTTGAACACACGCACCCACACAAAGCGGCAGCGTGTTTTAATCGGCTTGCCTTAAGCGACGATGCAGGTGGAGCGCTGATAAGCGTCCCTGGAAATGCTCAGTTGATGGGCGAAGCAAAAAGGCCGTAATTTTGTTATGCTGCAACTTGCAGGGCTGGTTGCCGCGTAGTTTGGGAGCCCTCAACTTCTTCTTCCGAATGGGACCAAAATCTTTTCCGAAAACTCCGGTTTGATGTAGTTACACAAGTGGAATTCGGCAATGAATATGGCGAAAACTGGAAACTGGAGCAAGAGCATAATCCACATAGGTTAGATTCAAGAGGTGGGAAGAACTGAGTAGTGCTCGTCGAACTGGTTCGAACGAGTGCAGGCACAATATTATTTGGGGAGAATTAGAGTGGCCACAGAGAGCAAAGCCAGGGTCGAGTTAAAGTGGGGCCGGACGTGAACTTGTTGTGTGTAAGGGAGGGAAGGTAATCAGAAGGAACCGAGTGCAGCTGTGGAAACATCTGGAACGAGAAGGTTTACCTGCAGTAAAGATTTGAAGTCAAAGGGGAGGTCACAATGACATGGCAGCCAGGAATACGCCGAGTGGTGCAGTTTTCAGAGTCAGCAACGACGAAGCGACAGCCGATCCAGAAGAAGCGAACGATGTGATTGGGTTGTGTAAGCGAAAGGACCAACGGATTAACACGGCAAAGCAGCTATTGCTTTGCCGCATGCGAAAACAGCAGCTGATTAGACGCCTTCGCGTATTTTGCTTACGCGCTGATTGATTCCTATTTAGCTACGCTGTACCGGGTTTGTTTAACTGATTCAAAGGTAGAATCTCATGGATACAGAAGCGTCGTTAGTTATAGAAATGAACCTGTTACTTACATAGAAATCTCTACATGATCGTTACGCTGTCATTTTTACTCAGCTTGCTATGTCGAACAAACCGTTTTTCTAAGAATGACCGAGATTTGCGAGAAGTATACTCTCGACTTCTTACGCTAGTGAATAAGAAACTTCTTAAATGTTCTACTTAAAGGACATTCTATGATACCTAGTGGCAGAAGGTAGGTATATTTGAATAATAGTTTGTTTTAGGCCATTTATACATATGCAGTTATTATTGCTTCCATGGGGTTGAAATTAATCAACCTTAAGCAGGATAAATAATTCATACATTATACACGTTAGCTAGAGGGGGAAACACCTCAGCTAATGTGCCGCAATACGTAGAAGCAGAAAGGGGAAAAATTCAACAGATGCAAGCCAACTGAGCTACCGGTAACGGATGGGCATCTTTCCGGTAAGCTGCCTGCCGGCTTCTATGCAGCAGAAAAAATAACTTACTATGCAACATTATAAAAGGCTAAATAGTGAAATCGTGGTTGGAGGGGAAGGCTAAGAGGGATAGTGTGGGACTAAGATACTCACAGCACGAATGCCATTGAGGTCAGCACCTAGACATATCAACAAGTGTATCCATCCAAACGTGTTCATCGTCTTTCGGACCCCAACCAGGGAGCAGAGACGCTACAACGGAGGCCAATTTCGAAGTGAAGGCCTTCCTTCCTCTCGATCAAGTCATTACTTGGCCACCTCTTCTCTTCTTAGATCCACACACCCGACGCACAGACAACGCACATCGCGGGAGTCGGTGGGTTAGCATGTGT
The DNA here is from genome assembly GCA_944474145.2 of Dicrocoelium dendriticum. Taxonomy (NCBI): domain Eukaryota; kingdom Metazoa; phylum Platyhelminthes; class Trematoda; order Plagiorchiida; family Dicrocoeliidae; genus Dicrocoelium; species Dicrocoelium dendriticum. The sequence goes on from OX104064.1 coordinate 187,974,761, forward strand.
AACACGTGGTCGAGCCATCGGAGCCTGGTGCTTGAAATAACGGTGCTGAGCTGTTCATTTCCTTTTCCTGTGCCATAAACAAGGCGTCGAACACGCTCATTGCTTACTCGGTGTTCTCACCGGAAATGAGCTAAATTGTGGAAGCACCGGTGCTCGAACTTAACTAGCCTCTTTATATCCGTTGATCAAATGAGCCAGGTTTAGCAACCGTACAGTGGGGTCCAACGTACGGCTGCATTATACACTCTAACCTTCAGGGCGAAAGTGACGTCGCGCCGGCTTCATAAGTGGCGAAGGTTAGCAAAAGCGCCTTGAGCTTTTGTTACGGTTCGGGATCTTATCTACAATCCAACTAGCGCGGATACAACATCCCAGGTAGTTGAATTTTTGAACCACTTCTAGCTGGTCCCTACGAAGGGACAGCGAAGGAGACGGTCCAGTCCAATCTTGGAGAAACGCTTTGCACTTCGAAGGTGCAAGGCAAAGCCCGAAGTGACTGACAGCCAGTGCTAATCTATCCAGTGCCGTTTGTCACTTTTGTGAGGTCTCGCAGATGAGGGCAATATCGTCGGCATACTCCAAGTCAAGATGTCCTTCTCCTGGGAGCAGATCCACAGCTTCTAAGTCGTGTCCTGTGAACGCGATTTCCATGACATCGTCAAAAGGGTTGCGATCGTCTTGCAACTTGCCTTTTATTGTGCCAGATTTGGATTCGGGAGCATTGGTGCACACGAGAGTTAACGCAGCGGGGTTTTGTCTAGCCAGTGTTGGATTTATAGTTTTGCCTGCAAATCGGGTTGTTTAGAAGGCACCACTGGAGTTGACGGTGAAAGCTGCTTTGCGCCACGCGTGCTCGGTGCAGGAGATGGACCTATGTGTGTCGCTGCAGGTGTGTTTGTCGAGGCAATCGGTGCGTACGTTACCTGCTTGTTTTCTGCACCGGATTGCTTTCGGCTCTGAGCTGTCGGTTTCATGGCTGAATCTCCAAGTGAAGCATCTATGGTTGGAGAAGTGGAAACAGGCATCTTTGAGACTTTTCCCCTTATGGGAGTGAGGTGACCCAGTGGATTTAGAGTCATAGATGCTGCAGTGCGGTTGGAGCGTCTAGCTCCCTTCGGATTAGATTCGGAGCTTACTTTGGTTGGGTGAGGTATAATCGTGGCCATATTTACTTCCGTGGGATCGATCTTAGTGTTTACAAAGTGCGCAATTATATCAGACATCCAACCGTACATTTTCATGAGCAAAGATAAACCACTGACAATTGGAATGACTTGACATGTTGGGCAAAACCAAATTGTATTAGCAACTTGGTTTGTCTGTCACACGTCTTGGACGGATTTGCCCATACATTGCGGACATACGATTTAATGCAGCCAGAACAGGTAACAACTAGCTTAAGGACTGCACTGTAATTTTCCGCGCAACGTAGGCGACGCTGAACCATTGGAATGCTAGTCTTCCTGTTATTGTTTACAGCAAGGCCTATCTAAGCGCTCACCTTGATGAGCGTTCTTTGCGTCAGCGGTGACGCCCGTATAGGTCAGAACACGCACACGAATTGAGAGTTATTCAACCGCACCATGGTCAGGCGGTAGAGGCAGAAGGAGGTCGTAATGCGCAAACGGTCGTTTTCAGCGGTCAATTGACTCGCAGTTGAACACACACCCACACAAAGCGGCAGCGTGTGTTAATCGGCTTGCCTTAAGCGACGATGCAGGTGGAGCGCTGATAAGCGTCCCTGGAAATGCTCAGTTGATGAGCGGAGCAAAAAGGCTGTAATTTTGTTATGCTGCAACTTGCAGGGATGGTTGCCGCGTAGTTTGGGAGCCCTCAGCTTCTTCTTCCGAATGAGACCAAAATCTTTTCCGAAAAACCGGTTTGATGTAGTTACACAAGTGGAATTCGGCAAAGAATATGCCGAAAACTGGGAAGTGGAGCAAGAGTATAATCCACATAGGTTAGCTCAAAGATTTTGGAGGCAGTGAGTAGAGCTCGTCGAACTGGTTCGAACGAGCGCAGGCACAATATTGTTTGGGAAGAATTGGAGTGGCCACAGAGGGCAAATCGAGAGTCGAGTTAAAGTGGGGCCCCACATGGGAACTCGTTCTGTGTAAGTGAGGGTAGGTAATGAGAAGAAACCGAGTGCAGGTGTGGCTACACCTGGAACCGAAGGTTAATCTGCAGTAAAGATTTGAAGTCAAATGGGAAGTCACAATGACAGCTCAGCCAAGAATACGCGGAGTGGTGCTGTTTTCAAAGTCAGCAACGACCAAGAGTCAGCCGATCCAGAAAGAGCGAACTATGTGATTGGGTTGTGTAAGCGAAAGGACCAACGGATTAAAACGGCGAAGCAGCAATTGCTTTGCCGCATGCGAAAACAGCAGCTGATTAGACGCCTTCGCGTATTTTGCTTACGCGCTGATTGATTCCTATTTAGCTACGCTGTACCGGGTTTGTTTAACTGATTCAAAGGTAGAATCTCATGGATACAGAAGCGTCGTTAGTTATAGAAATGAACCTGTTACTTACATAGAAGTTTCTACATGCTCTTTATGCTGTCATTTTCACTCAGCTTGCTTTGTCGAACAAACCGTTTTCTAAGAATGACCGAGATTTGCGAGAAGAATACTCTCGACTTCTTACGCTAGCGAATAATAAACTTCTTCTTAAATGTTCTACTTAAAGGACATATTCTATGATACCTAGTGGCAGAAGGTAGGTATATTTGAATATAAGTTTGTTCTAGCTCATTTATACATCTGCAGTTATTATTGTTTCAATGGGGTTGAAATTAATCAACCTGAAGCAGGATCATTAATTCATTCATTATACACGTTAGCTAGAGGGGAAACACCTCACCTACTGTGCCGCAATACATAGAAGCAAAAACGGGAAAAATTCAACAGATTTAAGTCAGCTGAGTTAGCGGTAACGGATAGGTATCGTTCCAGTAAGCTGCCTGCCGGATACTATGCAGCAGAAAAATAACTTACTATGCAAAATTATAAAAGGCTAAATAGTGAGAACGTGGTTGGGGGGAGACTAAGAGGCACGGGGTGGGACGAAGAAACTCACAGCACGAATGCCATTGAGGTTCGCGCCTAGACATATCAACAAGTGTATCCATCCAAACGTGTTCATCGTCTTTCGGACCCCAACCAGGGAGCAGAGACGCTCCAACCGAGGCCAGTTTCGAAGTGAAGGCCTTCCTCTCGATCAAGTCATCACTTGGCCACCTCTCCTCTTCTTAGATCTACACCTTCGACGCGCAAATAACGCACGTCGCGGGAGTCGGTGGGTTAGCATGTGTAACACGTGGCCGAGCCATCGGAGCCTGATGCTTGAAATAACGGTGCTGAGCTGTTCATTTCCTTTTCCTTTGCCGCAAACAAGGCGTCGAACACGCTCATTGCTTACTCGGTGTTCTCACCGGAAATGAGCTAAATTGTGAAAGCACCGGTGCTCGAACGTAACTAGCCTCTTTATATCCGTTGACCAAATGAGCCAGGTTTAGCAACCGTACAGTGGGGTCCAACGTACGGCTGCATTGTACACTCTAACCTTCAGGGCGAAAGTGACGTCGCGCCGGCGTCATAAGTGGCGAAGGTTAGCAAAAGCGCCTTGAGCTTTTGTTACGGTTCGTGATCTCATCTACAATCCCACGAGCGCTGATACAACATCCCAGGTAGTTGAATTTTTGAACCACTTCTAGCTGGTCCCTACGAAGGGACAGCGAAGGAGACGGTCCAGTCCAATCTTGGAGAAACGCTTTGCACTTCGAAGGTGCAAGGCAAAGCCCGAAGTGACTGACAGCCAGTGCTAATCTGTCCAGTGCCGTTTGTCACTTTTGTGAGGTCTCGCAGATGAGGGCAATATCGTCGGCATACTCCAAGTCAAGAAGTCCTTCTCCTGGGAGCAGATCCACAGCTTCTAAGTCGTGTCCTGTGAACGCGATTTCCATGACATCGTCAAAAGCGAACTTAAAGAGGAAAGGTGACAGCGGGCATCCTTCTCTCACAGCGCCTGAGAAATTAAGGGGCGACGACAGCTTGCTGTAAGCCCTCACTCTGCCTAAACCGCGCGCATATAATGATCGGATAATCTTTTCATATTTCTCAGGTAGACCTTTCCTGAGCAGACAGTCTCAAAGTGTACATCTATTCACCGAATCGAACGCAAGTTTGATTTCGAGAACATGACAATGGTGGGCCGCCAATATATGTGACGTTGCTCCAACAATTGACGCAAAGTGAAGATGTGGTTAGTACAGCCCCGACCTTAAGGAAACCCGGCTTGTTCTTCACGAACATGAATTTCACGAGTGCCAGTCAGTCTGTAAAGGATGACAGAGGCAAGCAGTTTGTAGGCGATGGAGATCAGACTGTTTCCTCCATGGTTGCGCATTCCAAAAGCGAGCCGCCTTCAAGATGGGAATGATAACGGAGCGGCTCCAGTCGGTTGGGACAGTTTCCTGCTCCCACAGTTTCACTAGTAATTCATGTAAAACATCAAGGAGAACAGAGCCCCTAATTTTAAGAGGGCTGGATGAAGATCATCTTGTCCCGCGGCTTTATTTAACTTTAACAGTACGATCTCACGGTTGACTTCTGAGCAAAAGCGTGGATCCAAATGGACAGCCCAAGGAGCGGGGCGATCAGTGGCCGGCGAGAAATCTAACGACTCTGACCGATTAAATTGCCTTACAAAGTGCTCAGTCCAACGTTCCAAGCGTTTTGACAAGTTGTGGATAGGCTGTCCACTCTGATCTCGTCTAGTTTCACTGACACCAGGTCTCCTGCTGCCCGATTCCCCTATCAGTCGGAATAACTTACGATGGTTACCAAGGGCAGCAGTCATTTCCTTCTCTGATGCACGATGAAACTATTAGATTTGGAATTTAGATAGCTCGGGAGGTTTGCTCATATTTGTGGAGTTCTCATAGCTAGGCAACTTGATTGCAAACGTTTCGCCACCATTCGAGGTGACATCTTCAGTGCGAGCTTGATAGCAGTTAAGTAGCAGTAGCTGGTAGAAAGCAAACGCATTATCGGGCTTGCTTTCTACCAGCTACTGCTACTTAACTGCTGTCAATCTCGCACTGAAGATGCCACCTCGAACTGTGGCGAAACGTTTGCAAAGAAGTTGCCCAGCTCGGAGAACTCCACAACAACTGAGAGACCACCAGGATTCGGGGTCTCTCTTCAGGCTAGCACGGAGTTTTGCCAGAAGATTTCTGCGAGGCTCATTGTGTTCGCTTCCAGCCTGAATGTGCCAGTGAGCATCGATATGATTCAGAGACTGTGAGGAGACCAAATATCTATGTTGGCGATTAGACATACCACATGAGGATTTTTCTGCTGCTAGTAAGTTCTGGTGAATATGAGACCAGTAAGCTTCAACTGCATGCAGTGAGCGCTTACTCAACTCGCACGACAGTGTAATTTGATAGGCATACAGAAAAGCCGGTTTCGCCATTTGGCTGGTGTCAACGCGCTCACAATTTCGTCTTGGACGTCCACTAAAACGCATCCGCAGGTCAGCACACAAGTGCATAATCGGTGTCTACACATGTGCTCCAAATCGAGCGACAGTTCTGGACGCAACCCCTTCAGCGGTAACTGATAGCAATGTGATCGATTTGCGTCCATAGCTGGTTCGAGGCTGGTGGGCGCCAAGTCACCCTCCGGCGGGTGCTGTGTCGGAAATTAGTGCTCGCAAGAAATAAGAGAACATCCTCACACAAATGAAGTAACCGCTCACTATTATTATTACGGGAACCTACACCATATTGGCCGCCCAGATGCAGCTCATCATTGGATACTTTTCCAACTTGAGCGTCCTGATCCCCAGGCAGCATACAGTGTCCATGCTTCGTCTGTGGCGAAGGAGTTCGTCCAGTTGGCGATAGAAGTCGTCTTTTACCGAGTCATGGCTAGAGTTTGTGGATACATAGGCAGCGATGACGAATAGACATCTGTTAGTCACACGCGACTTCGAAGCTTTGCATGAGCCAGTAAATCGGACCGCACACATCAGGCTACTGATTGGAATCCAATCAACCAGAGTAACTTCATCCCTGGGACTCAGGGCAATACCAACACCGGCTTGGCCGGTGTTGGAAGCTGCATCTTAACCAAATAGACGCCATGAGAAAGTGTTGCTGGTGTCATCTGAAGAGGATGGCAAAATGAGCACAGAGCTCGAGTCTTGCAGGTGGGTCTCCGATAAGCAGCAGAAATCGATCGAGAGGGTCTCTACTGTTCGGTCAAGTGCTGCCTGTTGGCCGATCTGCAGCAATGTGCGAACATTGAGGCATGCTAATCTGAGGTAGGATCGAGGGCTCCAAATGGAAGCCGAGGATCTTGGGTGAACCGCTTGGTTAGACATGGGCTTGTCGACAGGAGAGAAATGACGTTCCCGGTTCACATGTGAGTTGAAACGAAAAGGCAAAAGTCAATCAAGACAAGGCGAGGGAGGGTCGAGAATTGGGAGTTGAAAACATGGGGAGATAAAAGTGAAGCTGGAACGGGACGGTAAGATAGAAAAAGCGTAAGAGGGGGAATAGGAAGATGGGTAGGTCTGAGCAGTAGCATCCAAACCCCTATCCACCCTGCTTGATGCAGCAGATAGCGCACGGTTGATTATCTTCTGCGGTGGCCGGAGAGCCAGGAAATGGTTTGGCGAAAGATTCGTAGTATTGCGTGGACAGGATGCTGTCAGATTGCCTTAGCTTAAACAGAAGAAGGATTAGAGTTCTCAACCAAAGCCTTTGGTTCAAAAACCTTACCGCAAGGCAGCGGGTTTGGCGTTGGGCTACAAGGAGTCAGTTGTAATGCATAAGGAGCCACCTCATTCCAATCCCCAACCTGGAGAACCAAGAGCCTGAGTTTGTCTGGCCTCTAACGATCAATCAATCTGATATGAGTGGCTCTGAGGGTGCAAAAATAGCACCACCCAGCATAGCTCAATGGATCGCTAATGTACACAAACCATCGCATCACGGTACAGTCCAGCAACATTGCGATGGTTAAGCAGGATCCTTTTTACTTGACTTAGTTTCCACCTGACTGTCATCTGATTATTAGCTGCAACCGCGACATACAACTGCAACTCTTTCTGCTATCTCCTCTTGCTTTGTAGTAAGGTACTGATAAATGTTTATGTCAGCATGTTAGCAAAACTCGTTAGAGAAAATCATCAAGTTCAAGCAAAGGTGAAAATTTATATCAAGTGGAATGAAAGCGCACGTAAAGTTCCATGGCAATCAGCAGCATTTTAACGCCTTTGTCCGATAAAATCTTACATCGCTAACCGTTGGATTGTAGCGACCTGGGTTTGCATGTACCGTTGGTACCATCCGATGCGTGTTCATCTTATATTAGCCGTGTAAGTACTGAATTTGGGCGAGTGGGATGGGTCAACTTATCGCTTTGACGGATGAATATCATATATTTCGGCGAGCACACATAGTACCTAATCTCAGCACACATTGGTATTCAACATTATGCGCCACTACGGCCTAACTGTTCCTTCCATGTCGCCAACAGGTAGAGTGAAATAATTATGCGTGATACGTGCTGTCCTTGTCCTTCCGATTCTAACGCGTATTGTTCATATACGCATTAGATACCCAACTTCACCTAATGAGCAGGTCAAGGTCGAACTACAAGTAATAGTCGCTGGCCAACTACTAGATAACCATGAGATTCAGAATGGGGAACACGCCGGTGATTTTAAATAACTAAATAATTGGTATATTCTCGGTAAAACGAGGCACACCGGTGAAGGCTAGATCAACTATGCATACAAGCAGGACTGATTTGGAGTAGTAAATCATTGCGTTTTAATGAAAGGTATGACCGAAATATTTGTAGTTCATACGAATGAAGCTTTTGTCAGAGCATAGTGGGTCCCGGGAACATGATGGCGCTGGGGCGCGGAAAAATCATTCACAACCGTTGTGTCCGGCATGATTTCTCCATGTGGTAGTCCATGAGGACAGCAACCATAGTAAGAGTTTGCCGCAATGGTTGTTCATTAAAATATAGGCATGTTCGGTGCTCCATTAGAGCATTCTCCATAGCAAAATCGGTTGCACAGGTTGTATGTAGAAGTCTGATGACTGCGCCAGTGTGAAATGGTGGGCTGTGACTTTATTCCGTGGACAGTCACATCTGCCACATCGTAGTGTTGTTAAGTGGACGTTTGTGGTTTTTTATAGGATGGACGCTTGCCAGGCGAAAATAAGAATATTAGTATAGAAATGAAAGTGGCCGAACCCATTCGTTCGAGCGCCATTGAGGAGCAGCAAAGCTGTCCATGAAATGACATCGGAAAACCACCAGATGAATGGCGAATCAGAATGTTCTTCCGGAAATGTAAGGCACCAAACCCAAGTGTTCGAACACCAGTGAGAATATTCAAAGCTGTCAGTGACAGAGAAGGTAATCATGATAGAATAATCTGTCATCCGTGGTGGAACAAGGGTTCCATGTATGTATATTATTCCAGATGAGTACCGTGTGATACTGTGGGTACGAGGCGAGCTAAACACATTTGTTTCGACCCGGTAAAAGCGGCAACTGCATAATGGCGAATAGAACTCCATTTGGAACGATGAGTGGAGTCTTCAGAGAGATCGATTGTTCTTCATATCCAGGAGAAAGGATCAACTGTTCAATCCAGCTGGCTATAGAGATTGAACCTTCTTGCATCGACCGATGTAACTGTGGAAATCTAGGAACAAACGGGCAACGAAGAAGAGGCACCCAAACTGACAGACAGACAGACAGACAGCAATGCATCAAAAAGCACTATCGAAAGACTGATGGCATGCCACGGTGCCTAGCTATGTGATACACTGAAGCCCATGTAATTTTGTTTTGTATTCATGATTTGCAAGTGTGTTCTTTACATCACGTAACTGGTGTGGATCAGCAAGTATCTACTACGTAGAAAGTAGGTTCTGCACACGCACGGTGAAAAGACCGATATAACAAAGCGTGTTTACAAGGTTGAGCGAATAGTATGCTTGTTGAGAGAGAAAAATAGATAGCCTGATGATGATAACGGCCTTCCGAATGCGAGAGACAGCTTAGATGAAACCAAGATCAACTAGATTGAGACGGAAAGCGGGGAGCAGACATTTCGTAAAGCAACATTCCAAGAGGAAATGAAGATGCAGAGAATCCGCAAGGAACGAATGCATGGACCGCCTTTTCGCCTTTGAGGAACGTATGGTCGACAGAGTGATAGTGAGTCGTTCTTGGTACTTAGTGAACATGAGACACTGCTTTTCCCCTAGCTCTGCTACGCGGAGCAGTTTAAGAGGGAAACCGAAGCGGTCCGCATAAGAACATATTAGAACCTTTCTTCCGACCACATAAAGGTCATTATCGGAACAAACCCGTGAGGTCACTGGAGGAAAGTTCTCCCATCAGTTCGGCACTTTAATAACAAACGCAGCAGAGAGTAAAATCCTCAGCTTAAAACAGTAAAGCTCGTTCTGCGAAGCAGAACGCTGAAACTAATGGTCAAGAGCGATTCACTTTGGAAAGCATACCATACCGACCCAAACGTCAACATCTGAAATGCCTACGTAAATGAGCGAAACCACTGCGTCCAACTGACTTGGGAAAATAAACTGAAAAACCATAGGATTTGGTTAAGAAATGATGTTATAAACCTAACCGGCATGTTATTAAACTTTGCTCAGAACAGCTTGGCAAAACTCCTCTAAACACCATCTGTGTGTAAGCCCAGACTGCCAAAGAAGCAGTTAATGCTCTTAGACATCATTTCGCTTGTAATTTCCAGAACGCATTGCCGTCTTATATCATTCTCATACATATCACATCACTACACGAACTTAGCCACATCCGCTTCACAGCCGCAGATGCGCGGAAACGACTTATGTCCCTAAGCCTGTGTAGTTCATCTGGTCCGGACAGCATCCAAACATGTTATTGATGGTAACAGCCACGAGCATGGCTGGACCATTACCTCAGTTTTGCCAGCTCTGTCTCGACGAGATGCAGCTACCAAATATGTGGAAGCGTTGAATAGTCACCACCATATGGGAGGGATGCAATCGTGCAGTGTGTGTAAACTATTTCTTGATTTTCTTCTCCCAGTGCATGCTATAGTTATGAAATCTGTCACTGCAGATGCATTTATGGGATAGCTAGAAAGGTGCCATATCATTGTGCAGGAGCAGCATGGCTTCCGACAAAACTGCTCATGTACCACGATTCACTATTAGCCCATGCAAGCTGGACGGAATCAGTCGATGATAGAGAAGGGATCGACTCCGCTAAGCTTTATTTCCAGCAGGCATTTGATCCACTTGATCAAAGGATTCTTCTTCACATTCTCCGGAGCTACGGAATCGGTAACCCAATCTTAGGCTGGACTCGTTCATTTCTACACCAAGGATGTTTGAATGTGCGGGTTCATAACACCATATCCAACCATTTAGAGGTTAAATGTGGTGTTCCTCAAGCCTCGGTGCTTGGATCACGTTCATTCTTCATGTTCATAAATGGCCTTGTGGGAGTGTTGACGACGAGCTTTCTATTCTTTTCGGATTTGCTCAAGATCTGGCGAGTCATTCACCTACCAGAAAGCGTTAAAACGTGATCTCTACAGGGCTTACTAATGCTCGACCAAGAACATGCCAGCGTTTAGGCCTTTCAAGTAAACAATCCTACTCATACGCCACTAGAGAACCTAATAATATCGATTCGGCGAACATGTCTTGCAGTGCGCCTTTCATTGAAGTGATCTCGGGGAGCTAGTGCTAAATGGTATTGCATGCTGAAAGCATGTCAAGATGTCAGTGAAAAAAACTAGTCAACACTTGGGCCTACTGCGGAGAGCGCTTGTCCGGGAGCAGATAACATTAGAGCAAATGATTTACACATAGCAACCAGTAATCTAGTAGAATCAATGGCCATTTTCCGACTGCGCTGTCTAGAGCAAAACCAAAATGTACCAGTATAACTCTTATTCATACGGAAGTAGCCGCAATGACTCTACCAATTAGTCTTCGATAACGCTGCGTTTCAAAGTTTAGGATTCAATCATTGGAGAGCCACTGATGTAGTATTTGGAAAACCACAGCTTAATAGCTGTGGAGGGACATAGATTCTGCCCAAATTTCTTAGGTAACAATAAACTGTTAATTGCAAAAGCAGCCGCTGGACCGAAGTATTTGATGTTGAAACCGAAGTCGATGTATTCTACCTGGAATTCTTAAAAGCGTTTGCTCGCTTATACCACTTAATACTTCAAAATTTTCTATCTGTATGTCGCTTGGTGATGAGAGTCCAATAATCCATGTCTGCTGTAATAAAGGTGGATTAAGATGTACCACAATGCTTGGTGTTAGGGTCGCGCCTTTTCTTGGTTTTCATAAACAAAAAAGAAATGGCTACTGCTTCCGAATTTTCGTTCATCGCAGATGATATTATGAGATGGACAGCCATCAAATAACGGGACGGCCAATAAAGTATCCAGCGCCACCCTGTTGCCATTTAGAGCTGGTCAGTTCAGAATAGCGTACCCTTAAACCTTGAAAAATGTCAGGTATTCAGCTACGTCACATGCATGACTACATATATAGGCTCGGCGCGAACAGATTGCGGTCCATTCTAAGGGAACCGACATTGTGTACTACTACAGATTGAATTAACCTGTTCGAAACAGCTTGAGGCAGCTGCGAAAAAGTCAAGCTGTACGTTGGCCAGCTACGAAGTCTATTCGGAAGATTTGATCCATTTATCTTCCCAATGATGCACAACTTTTGCGTGCGCTCTCACGTTGGTTTCTCTATGCAAACTTCGCAATCTTGATTAAAGCGTGACCTAGAAATGCCAGAGACACCACAGCGCTTGGCGAAAACGGATGTCAAGCGTCAACACAAATACTATTTCCAGTAAAGGCTGGGAGTTTTCAGCAGGCTCCCGACGGCTGCGCGGTGACCCGTGATAGATCAGTGGCCATGGTTCATTGTTAATCTTCAGATATGTACCTGGCTTGTGAGGTAATTGAATTGTACAGTGGAGCACGGGCGCTAACTTCTTACACTTCGTTCTTGAATGAATCACTGTAGGATGCTAGGACATGTAGGTCGTTTGCGATGAAGGCTTCTGAGATATAAATGTGGCTGTAACATAGAAGTGTACTGATTGTAGGGGTCATTTAGAAGCATTTGTTGTGTGGATGGATCGCGACGTTTACTCGGAATGTGGAACGCGATTTGCATGCAACGGAACATTGGTAACTATATTCTTCTGGACCATAGCCTATGGAAATGAATAATAGTTGGCCCGTGCCTATAAAACATTGCACTACACGACTAGTAAACCGTTTGTCCAGACACAAATCGGACGGTACTTAATCCCAGGAGTGAATACTTTAGTACAATGAACGATTGCCGCCAAATACTTTCCATGGGATCTGAGGTGCAAACGGAACAGATGCAAATCGGTGACACGCTTGTCTAGATCATTTACTGGCTGGCAGTGCGAGGAACTGCGATAATAAGGAATTACGCGACTTTACCCAATAGAGCAGTTGTGTCGAAAGTGTGATTTTTCCGAAATCGCGAGTTTACATCCCTACTGTTTGTGGAATAATGCAGCCAATGTTTGTCAATTTGATGTAAAGGTGTTTGGCAGTATTGTATAGACATGGACGACTTTTGATTTCCGCTGGAAGGTCGAACAAAATGTGTTTTCAAAAAGGAGTATTACAGAATGTTTCATGCATCGCTGCGCTCCACATCTAGCAGTGTTACGCGTTAATGCGTGGTTAATTATATCGTCGCAAGTACATTCTTCGCAAATAGACTGCAAAGCACATAGGAAAACTGTAAATATGGCAAAGCATTAGACCTTCGTTTTCACCTGTTAGGGCTCGTTATTAGTGTGCCTTCTCCTTGTGCCCCTCAGGGAGCTGAAGATGTAAAGGCTAGTGTCTTACAACACTAGGTTGTAACTTCTGCGAGTAAACCTTGGCAGACGATAGCTGCTAAAATGAAATCTGCCTGTGATAAAAACATTACAGGTTATACGCTAGGTATTCTGAACAAAACCGTGGGAATGGACAGCGCTGGCGATTCCCAAGAGAAACAAATGTCTGTCTGTTGTTTGTACTGGTAGTAAATTGGCAAATTTAGTTTTTAATCCGGTTGCCATAAAGTAGATAAATCTTCTCAAATTCATCTACTCATGAGTACTCCATCAATAACAGGGAGTAATAGGGGGTGTTAAACAGTATACGAGAGGTGCATCGCACATAGACTTAGTCAGGCACCAAGCAAATGCTCGAAAATGCACTATACCGCAGTTTCCTCTTTTGGAGAATCGTCAGTAGTGTGCATTCCATTTGGCAACTGTGTGACTGGCACACCGCAAACCGTGCGTTATTAGTCCATGTTGAAGGCCACTAGGAAACGGGGGAAGGCAGCGATCGACGAGAGAAATTTAGTTACCGTAACATGGCAGCACTCACTAGTCGGGCGGGCGATAGCTGTCTGACCGTAGCAAAATGTGAAGGACTTATACTCAAATTGACCAAGTTACCTCGCAACCTCTTTGTAGCCCGTAGATAGACGAAACTGATTATAATACCAGAACTAAATTGGCCAGTTAATTTTAGTAATTTCATCGATTATTGACGGGTCTGCCTTGTCCATTGCCCAACGGCTAATGCGCAGCGTTATATCAAATCTATTAAGGTGGTCAAGACGGTCACTACCATATACTCTATCGCAGTATTTTTATAACGAATTGATTACATATGAATTGCGGGCTCATGTCCCGCAAGGATCACAGAGAATGCGCTCTATTTACAATTCCGAAAACATCAAATATCCGTAAGTGCTGACCAAGTCCAGATGTAAAATAGCCTAAATCTATCGTTAAATTGGTCATTCAAATAAAACTTACTAGATTACTGTTTTAAATACTGCACAAATCAGACAGTCGCATGCATCCAGATAATTCGTGCTTATATTTAGGAGCTTACTGGCGGTTCTGTATATTAATATATTCGGGTGAGGAGATAGAAATGGCTATCTAAATACATTGCTTTTATCCCATTTTATTTGGCCAGAATTCAATCACCAACTGAAAGTTGATGCAAATATTCCACGGCATCAATGTGGTCCGTGTGTAGGCAGCGTTCGACAAACTGTTGTCCCTGCACCCTGCTTGGTGCACCTAAAATCCAATTACTCCTTCATTGTGACTAGAATACAGCGATCCGGAGTCACTAGAAATAAGTTCTTTTGACAGCTAGCAGTCTTAATCTGAATTGTCAGTGAAGCATTTGATTCATTTTAAGCAATACGGCAATAGCCATTTAGATGAATAATAAATGCCAGTGAAAATTCTCTGATGCGAGGTGGGAGTAAGAACATTTCATACTGGTCCGGATAATCACTTTTAATAAAGGTTAATCTAACTTATTGTTTGAAATTTTATCTCAGTGATATCTCAGTTTTTCAAGACAAATTTGAGTGTTGCACATTATGTCGTTTACGAATGCACGGCTCGTTTCAATGCTATGTTTACCAGACATATCCAACTCGTGTTAACTGCCTTCTGTTACGCTAATTTCGACCGTTACACTTGCCTCCCAAACACGCCGCAGGACGTTATCTGAAATATTTGACGCTAGTTGTTTATTAATTATCACTACAAAAGCACACAAATATACCGTAAAATTTCTGACTGGCAGTCATGTAGCGAATCAAATCACGAATTGCTGGTGCTGTTCCAATGCAAGGGGAAATGCTATGAGAATACAGCTGCAGATTCCCTAGCCTAATGTATATAGTAACTTGCTCAGTGCAACCGTATTAGTTATCCTCAACAAATGAGTACAATTTCCAATAACGTGTGTCGAGTTCTCTTTGGATGCTTATCTTTAGCATGGGCATAGCAATTCCTTTGTAATTAAAGCTGGTCGGGCTTCACAGTAGACAAATATATGTAAAACGTAGCCAAACACCCGAGAACCATACTGTCCTAACACATTCTGATCAACGGTATCCTGGATGGCAATCGTCACTTATCATTACCCGTCAGTTATAATATGGCTAAATGACAGTGAGTACACTTCCGATAGTATGAGCCGTAACTCGAGTATCGAAACAGCTGTGTCCTCGTGTCACTTTTCATGTGCCCTTCTTTTCTAATTATCGTGCCAGTTTCTCCACGATGTGCGGATCTAAGTTCATCTTTTGTCAGGCAGTGTTTGTGATGGCACACAAAATGACGCGGTAGACAAATGGAACTATGGCGTACTTTCCGCCACTGAAGCGATGGATCGTATAGTATATTCTTAACACTCAGTTGTTACCTGCTTCCGGGTGGTAATCTTAGTGGTAGAATCATAGCTGCGTTGTCTGTTTGTGGAAAAAGCACTAAGGTAAGGTGGAACTTGATCTTACTAAAGTCGAGCACTGATAATTATCTAGGGCTGTATCCCAATATAAACCGAGAAATTTGATAACTGCACCTAAAATGCTGTGGAATTTGGAGATGTAGTTTTGAACAGGATGAGTTACTGACACTAACACGCGCTGGGTTTTCTCAGTTGACATCTTACTGAATATCTGAACGATTGAGTTACATTAATCCTTGGGCTCGAAGACTTTCCATTCTAAACAATAGCAAAACAGCGATTTACACAATGATTAAGTGAGCCGACTTTGCTAAATATGATTTTAAGTCTTAACGCAGTAGCTAAACTACTAACCCGTGCACTTGAGGTGAGCAAAACAAGCAACTTTCAACTACAAATCTGATCTTCCAGGATGTAGGATGTGTAGTTAAAGGAATATGCAGTAGTACTTTAAAGCAGAATGGTTAATATCCTCCTAATAGAAAAGATCGACTAAAGCACCGTTTCTGTCTATACGGTCAAGGGCATTTACTGAAAAGTTCAGGATATCAGGCAGAAACATTTAAAATACATCCGTCTTTAGCAATGTTTATCAAACTTTTGGGGAAATTCGCTATAAGCCCATCGGTATGATCTTCGGTTTAAATGGTTAGATGTAAGAACTCGGCAACATATTGAATCAGTTTAGATAGAATTTTCCTAATAAGTAGGGCAAAATTTAGCTTGTTCAGCTTTGGTATAAACCAACAGCGAACAACGTTTCTGTTCATATCAAAACTTTGAATCCAAAAATTTTTAAGTTAGTACTTAGCTTGCTACAAGCGGAACCAACCACGTAGCATCGTAATTTAAACAAATAGTGGAACCAGCAGTCTCAAAATGCCTTTCAAGGAATTGCTTCTTATACCATGTTTTCCACGTTGACTGCCATACACTTATCTGCGAATACTGGCCAAGGAGGAGCTTTAATGCACTGAACATTTGCATATATCATAATGAAAACGTATTAACAGATATTACATAGTTTTAGCAAATGCCTGTTATTTTGCCGAAGTGTTTGAGAAATTATCTGCTGAGCCGTGCTCTTTTAGTGCTCGGTCCTCAAATTACATTTGTGTTTGTGTGTACAACATCCTGAGCGGCTTAGTTCTTGTAAATTAAATAACCCAAGTGATTATTTTATTAACAGACGTAGTATGCGTTCTACTAAATCTGTTACGATAGAATGATAATCTAGTGCAAGCGTTCGTACTGCTGTATAAATGATATTTCAGATCACATTTTAAGCAGGTCCAAATTATGAAAAGTAATAATCATTGGAATGTTACTCGCGTAAGTGGTTCTACGTGTAACGTTTAGCATATAAAATAAACGTATGTCTGTGCATATTTGAAGGTATACTGAAGGAACCCGCTTCACAAACGGAGTTAACTATCGTATTGTTAACTTTGTATCGAGTTAGCTATCGTAAGAAACTGCAAAACTGCTGCTGAAGTATCCAACAACCTGTGTGACTCGTCGTTTTGCGGTTGGTGCCCTATAGGTCCAAGATTTTATGCTAACTGATACACCATAGTGGTTAACTGCTACTGAATAACGCATAACAGCAACTCCCTTATAAAATGTGATTTTTAGTAGCAAAATTTCCGTTTATGCATTCCGATCAGTCATATCTCCAACACTGAAATACTTGGGATGTATTCATATGTGCATATGCTAAGCGGGCGGGAGATCCTATGGTGTGCTGAGGTTGGTGTTAGCTAGTTCTTGACAGATGGTCTACCCTGCTGCTACTGTTGTGTTAACGGCATATGTCTTGGACACCTCCTAGTGGCGATCCCTGGGTGGGAATTGGCTTACGCTCTTCTCCCTGCTAATATCCAGGACATCAATCCACATGAGTCAGTGAACTGACCATGTGCTAGACCCGCTGGCTTTCGGGTGTACGTTTAACTGAAGGATTTGGCTGAGGACCCGAGTCGTTCTTTTGTCAGGTGTAGGCGCCCTGTCAGCATTCTAGTGCACCCTCTTCGGAGGCTAGGGAATGGTCGATGGCCCTCTTCCCGTAAAACAGCCATGGGAAACATCAAGCCCACGGGTTATAGGCTCATAACTCGATTAGCGTAGAGCATGAGCACCACGCATTGTCTCTGACGTTAAGAAAACACCTCCGGGTGTTCAAGGGTTTACTAATGCCTGCCTCAAGCCAGACAGCCGATGGACAAATTGGTACAAACCCGCCAAAGCCCGCCTGCGTTTGGCCGTGGTCGCAGGTGTATCCTAGTACGCAAAACGTAAATGAATCGTTCCAGTACCCCAAAGGTTGCGTGTGACGGCCATCAAGCAAATCATAATCTGTCTATGTAATCACATTCCCGAGCTGGATCTGCTCCCCACTGCCTTGTGGGTCAGACTATTGAGCCAAGGGCTCCGGGTGGTCTCTCAAACAAATCTCCGAAGCACAACGACCACCTCGCCTGCGATTGCTCACCAATGCAATCGTATGACTGCGCGCAAAACACTCAGCATCGGGTTTTGGAACATGTGCACACTATTGGACCGGAACTCGAATGAGCGCCCCGAGGGACTTAATGCACTAGTCGCGATGGTACTGGCACGCTACAAGGTCAATATTGCGGCAATTAGTGAGACTCGGCTCGCTGAGCAAGGTAAGTTGCATGAAGCAGGTGCTGGTTATACATTCTACTGGGTGAGTAACGCCGCATCAGCACCACGTGATCATGGGGTCGGAGTTGCAATATCCGATCGCCTCCATGGCCAGCTGGTGGGTGAACCAACAGGCATCAACGCGCGACTGGTGACTGTTTGCCTAGGATTCGGAAAAGATAATTTTGCTATCTTGCAAAGCACGTACGGTCCGACCATGTGTTGTCCTATTGACACGGGTGATCAATTCTACACTCAGCTATCCTCTATGATACGGTCTGTGCTGAGGAGCGACGGACTATTTCTGCTGGATAGTTTCAACGCTCGCGTTGGGCGTGATGCATCGGTGTGGACAGATGTTATCGGTCCGCATAGAATTGGTTCAGCAAATGCGAACGGTGACAAGTTGCTCTCACTGTGGCCATTCACGGCCTGACCATCACGAACACTCGGTTTGCACTGAGTGCGAGTGATATAGCAACTTGGACGCACCCACGGAGTGGTCACGCGCACCTGCTTGAATATGTTATCGTATGTGAGCGTCATGTGCATAAAGTGCATATGATACGTGTACGGAGTCGAGCTGAGTGTGGCACGAATCACAAGTTTTTTCGGACCAAACTGCATGTATATTTTCGTAAATCTATGTATTGCACTTCTGAAGTGAACCGGCGTAAATTTGACATCTTCCCCTAGATGAAGTGAAGAAACGTATTGAGTTGCAGAAGGAGATGGCTATGCGCCTGTGTGATGTGGAAGGCATAGCCACAGCGGGCGACCTGTGGCACCACATTCGCGACCAGGTGACAGCTGCTGCCGAGGATACCATCGGGCGCGCAAACTGTAAGCGGCCTGATTGGTTTGATGAGAACAATGCGACGATTGGCGCATTGGTGTCGGAGAAAAATGCAGCATTTGCTGCATATGTCGCAGACCCCAGTGACTTGGGGAAGAAGAGTCAGTTTCGCAGAACTCGACGACGACTGACCGGAGAGCTCCGTTGCTTTCAAATGAATGGTGGACGGAGAAGGCGAAGCAGAAGGAATGCTACTCCGAAGGCCGCCAACACAATGAATTCTTTGACTCCTTGAAGGCGGTGTATGGACCGAGATTGGAGCTGCTGAGGATGCTGATCGATGGTAGCTCAGGCGCTACCTGAACACAGACTGCAGACATAATGCAGATCTGGCGAAAACACTTTGACTGTCTCTTGAACAACCGTTCAGAGATCGACTGGCCTACATTGAACGGCCTCAGGCAGCACCATGTGAAGACGAGTCTGGCGGACACGCCGACACTGGATGAGATGCAGAGAGCACTTGCTCAGCTGCGAAACGGAAAGTGTGCCAGGACCGACGGGATCCCGCCTGAAGTATTGAAACACGGCGGACCGGCGGTGGTGACTGCGCTGCACCACTTGGTGCAACACGTATGGATGGAGCAGGAGGTGCCTCCTGAGCTGAAGGATGCCCTTTTGCTATCACTGTACAACGGCAAAGGTAGGAAACAATGCTGCACGAGTTATGGTGGCATCCATTTGCTGAGTTGTGTGGGCATTGTGATTGCCCGAATCCTGTCTCATCAGTTAGGTTGTAGAATCTAACGTGGCGGAAGAGCAGTGGGGATCCCGTTCGGGTAGCAGCACTATAGATATAGTGTTTGCTGCTCGCCAGTTGCAAGAGAAGTGTAATGAACGTCACCAGCCATTGCACTAGATTTGTTGATTTCACCAAGGAATTTAATACGGTGAACCGCGAGGCATTGTGGCTGGTGTTGGGTAAGTTGGTTTGCCCGCGTAAGTTTGTAAGTTTGATTGAATGTCTGCACAGTGGTATGCGGGCGAGGTTACAGCTGAGTGAAGGGACTTTGGATGACTTTGCAGTTGTCACTAGTGTGAAGCAAGACTGTATCATACCTCCTGCCCTGTTTAATATATATTTTTATGCAATGATGTGCTTTTGATAGAGCTTGTGCTTGAGGTGTTGGGGTAGAGCACGATATTGATAGTGGGTTGCTGAACATTCGTCTTTTCGGTGCGAGAACTGTAGTCTATGAGACAACTATCCGTATGTTGTTGTTTGCTGACGACTGTGCCTTGTTTGCACACAACGCGGATGAGTCGCATCACATGACTAGTGCTCTGGCTTCGACAGCGGATAACATCGGGCTCATCGTCAACGAAAACAAAACTGTCTGCCTTTTGCAGCCTTCACCGGAGGTGCAGTCTTCAATATTGCCGCGAATCAGCCTTGGTGCTGAAGTATTGGAAACCACCTCCCGCTTCTGCTACCTTGGGAGCGTGATGTCGACTGACCAGCAGCTACACAGTTAGCTGCGTATCCGCGTCTCGAAGGCAGCGGCGCCATTCGGGAAGCTAGAGTACCTAGTGTGGAACAACCATCAGCTTACCATTGACACGAAGTTGATGGTGTACAAATGCATGGTGCTGTCCGTTCTTCTATGTGACAGTAAAACGTGGACGATGTACCGGCGGGATGTGCGATATCTCGAGCGGTTCCATCAACAGTGTTTGCGACGGATTCTGCGCATCGGATGGGGTGACGGAGTTGCGGACACAGAAGTGTTGTGACAAAGTGGGATGTATGCAGTGGACTGCATACTTTGCTGAGACACCTGAGGTGGCTCGGTCATGTGAGCCGTATGGATTCGACGCGGATACCGAAACAACTATTATATGGTCAGCTGAGTACTGGGAAGCGGCATGCGGGGAAACCAAGTTACGTTACCAGGACATGATTAAAGTGAGCCTCTCACATTTGAATCTTGTTTGCAGCTCATAAGAATCGAAAGCGGTTGATCGGCGTGCACGGCGCGATCTGATCACGAAGGCCTTTGCCAAGATGCAGGAGAAACTTCTCGTGCATGCAGAGAAGTAGCGGCAATTGCGGAAGCGACCGGCGCCGATGGGTTGTACTCCATCGACAGCGAGCGCGTGGCGCTGTAGCACATGCGGTCGCGACTGCCTGAGTCAGGCAGGCCTAGTGAGCCATGAGCGAGGCCACTCAGGACCACCACCGAAGCGACGACGTGTCCTGCAGAGAACGTAGACAGAACCGGCGTAGCGTTTGTAGGTATGCTGCATTTCATATACTAACCGCGTGCTTGCCTGCTGAGTCTCTTTATTTCAGGTGGTGGGTTTGCTATTTTGTCCTAATGTCTTTAAATCTCATATTTATATCTACCTAAACTATCTACCATTAACTTGCACACGTCGTTTGAGCTAACTGTAGTTAACTTCGATAACATTTCCGCGGTTGTGACATTTTCTTAACATAGATTTTCTAACGTATTGAACTCTTCGCGGTGCATTTTGCCACCAATTTATTTCATACGCTTGTTTAGTGAAGAGTTATGTCTCCGTATCTGTATGTATTATTCGCTTTATTTTACTTGTTATCGTCACTTCAAGTGATTGGCTATTGTTTGACATCCCCGGTGTGGCTTCGCTTGATGTCTATGTTGACAAGGTGTCTACCTGCCTTTTACCCATTACCTCGTCCATACAGGCTCCAGGAGACAGTTGGTCGTTGTTGGTGGGGACAGGGTGCTCGGTCCTTGTGGATGTGCTAGGCTCGAATAATGATTCCATGCACTCAGCATGGAGCGGACTACGGTCCAGTCACCACCTTGTGTGCGAATGTTTCCAAATAGAACGTGCTTGTGTTTGCTTGTGAAGGAGTGTGCATCGGCTCCGTTGATGAAACGTGGCTCCCAATCACATGCCTCCCGGACTTATTCCTTCGTTTTCACGCTGGATATGGGGTGTGTGGTTGGAGCTGTGGGTGGTGTAGCGCAAACCGTCCATGATCCCTCTGTAAGCACAGGCGTCCTGTGGTTGCCTACAGTGACAGGCAGATCCGAAACCGGACGCCGTGAACCATGTGCTATGTATGTCTTTGATCTAAAATTTTAAGTAACGTGTTCAAAAATTAAAATTTACATGTGTCATTCAAGTAAAGGTTTACGCGTCGTATTGCTAACTTTCCTGAAGTCCAAAAGTGTAAGGAATAAATAAGGTAGGGGAGATGCAACAGGTGGTTTTGCGAGAAAACTAAACCATAAATTTGGAGCAACTAGCCGAGCAAGAGGGGAGAAAGGCGTGCAGAACCACTTTGTACACGCTGCAAAATTGTTACGTGCGCCAGAATGTCTAATTGCCATGAGACCAGACATTATGGACAATCTACTACACCTGTAAGTGAGCTTAATGCAACTCACAATTAGTGTGGACTCGTTTCGTAGAAGACTTGGGAAATGATGCTTGCACAATAAAGCCAGTAGGGAAGAACATAGGCAACGAATTTATAAATAAAATATCAGGGTGTTAAAGTATTTTCCTTTTAATGGTATAATATGCTAATATCCTCACCTCGCAGAATATTTCGCTACTGTGTGTTGATAATAACATCTATAAGGTTAACCGTTAGCGAACTCCGTGTGAAAAGTATGATCTGTGTGGAGTAAGACGTATCGGGTAAAATCAGCATTCGTTTAGCAGGCGGGAGGGACTTAAATCGTGGCCTTTGGGAGCATTACGAATAAAGAATCGGGATGACGGCCACAGCTGATTTCTATCCAATCCTTTTTGGAGATCCGCATATGATTACTCAGTAGGATTAGTGTTGTCTGAAGCGAAGTCATCAGCACAATACATTAAATAATTTGAAGCTACTGGAAGCACTTTGATGCAGAAATATAATATAACTGTGGAGGGGATAGTTTCGTGAAAAACATCAAGTTATCACTAAGAGTGGCCGAATTCAACTTTAGCCGGGTAAAATGAGAACGAATTGCGAAATATTTGCTCATAGGCCGTATATTGCTGGTTACACACCACCCACAGGAAGCAGGGCAAGTAGAAAAAAAGAAAGACATAACTCCACAGGTTGAGGCAAAAAGTACGAGTTCATTGAAAGAACTGAGAAATTCTAACATTATAAGCGACGCGCAATTTGTTCACTTAACGCCTATCGGATTACATCCACCCCGGCTCTATGTATTGCCCAAAGTGCATAAATCGCAGGTTCCTCTGCGCCCTGTTATCTATATGTCTGCGTCCGCCTTCCACTCGGTTGCGAAATGGATTGTGAAATTGTTAGAGCCGGTACGTAAATCCTTGTGTATTCATGCTTTAAAAGATTCCTTCGATTTTGTTAGATGGGTGGAACAACTGAACGTAGACGGGAAATCGATATTATCGTTTGAGGTCGAGTCACTTTTTACAAATCTTTTATTACTCGTGACTGTCAATTTCATCTGTGATTACATGACAGAAAATCATATAGATATCGGTATCCCGGTAATTAGATTGAAGGAACTAATCTTACGATGTACTTTCGACCGGCGATTATTATTTGAGAGTTGCTATTATAGATAAATAGATGGGGTTGTAATGGGGTCACCGCTAGGTCCGTTGCTGGCTGGTATTTTCCTTGCTAAGCTTGAACGCGGGCCCCTCCAAAAAATTTATCGCGTCTCTTCATTCCTACTGGAGATACATGGACGATACCTTTATCGTCTGTGATTCAAACGCCGACGTTGCTCATTTACTAGGTCAGTTCATTAGCGCGCACTCCAGTTTAAAGTTTACAAGAGAAACTGAAAACGGAGGAAAGATGGCATTTTTTGACTTCTTGCTAAGCAGACGAGAGAATGGCACATTACAAAGAAGTGTCTACCGAAAGCCGACCTGGATAGGCTAGTACACACATTTTCGTAGCTTTGTACCGTAAAGTATAAATTAAACTTAGTGCATTGCCTGTATTATCGCGCCAGCAGAATTTGTAACTTCAGCAGTTTGGAAACCGAAAAGGATTTTCTCCTTAGCACACTACAAGATAACGGTTATCCTGTTACATTTATTCAGAGACACTCTGTGATCCGTGACCAAAGACAAACTATCGTGACTGTGTCAAAAATGGATGTTTATCTTACTGTTCCTTTTAAGGGAGGTGTTCCCTTTGAGTTACTGAAGAGAAGACTACAACATGCAGTGGCCAAGTCTTTCCCTGCTGCGCATCTGCAAGTTATTACTGAAACTGCCTCGGTTATAATCCAGCGTCTTAAGGATCGACTCTCGGTCCTGTCCGAATCTTTTATCCTATATCAATTTACTTGCACCTCTGGTGTAAGATACCTCGGGCACACGACCAGACGTTTGGCGAATCCGTTAGCAGAACATTGCACAGCAGCGTTATGGAAGAATGCATTCAAAAGGGCCAACAGTGCTGTTTTGGAACATTTAGTCCAGAGCGGCCACCAAGTCGTGACGACGGAGGCTTTTAAAGTTTTATACGTTGTGCCGAAACACTACCCAAAAGGAGTTAAAAGGCGCCTACTCTTGACGGCCGAGGCTATTTTGTATATGTAACCAGAATTACGCAAGCAGAGGATGTTAGTTTAAAAGCTCCATTTACTCTGGACATAATTTTACTGTGACTCGCCGTTCTCCTCGACCTCCGAAAGTGAGCTTTTCACCCCATCAGACAGCTGCACCGTGGTGTATAGTATTGTGAACATGTGTGTATACGTGTGAGCTTAGCTCTTATAATAATTGCAAAGCAGCCAAAGCTGCCTGTTTGGACTTGACCAACCCTAGACTTGTCATTTTAACCTACCATAATTTTAACCAGTTTTATATATGTAGTAGCGTGATGAGAAATATCGAAAAGAAATTTCTTCGCTAAGTAGAATTTACTTGTTGAGACCCGCAAAACCTGGGGAATAAGCAAGAAAGGGAAACTCTACAGTCTTCTATATCACATCTACTGTAGAAGCTGTGAAGCAGACAAGGATTTTTAACACATCCAAGGTGAAACTTGGGATTTTTAGCCAAACTGAGTTAAGTCATTTGCTGGAGTGCTTGTTGCTATCAAAGGCACAAGTAATATCTTTAAAACCTTCGGCATGACGGATGTACAGGCGATCGGAAGGCATTTCAGACAAGGCTTCTTTGAAATAATGATAGACCTCCAAATGTCGGAAATAATGCCACAAAGTAAACGATGACAAAACAAACCCGCCAGAAGCATGGTAAGAGAATTGGCACTTTGTTTTATCTTAACTTTTGTTGGTTTGTCAGGTTTCTTAGACTTATTTAATTTCAAAGCTTTGAGTTCTCGTTAGACTAAACATGTTGGAACTTTGCTTTCAGCCAGATAGACAGAATGAAGTCAAAGAAATATGAAGATGAGCAGAGTGCATCCTGTAGGGCAGTACAAAATCCAAATGATGTTTGTCCACATCCAGTGATCCAAACTGCTTATTGTGGCTTTTACCACCTACGTACTTTAAATGTCTCCAAAGGTCACTGCAGCCATGATTGCATAAAAACGCTTCCACGATAAGTTGCAAAGCATAAACATAACCATTCATTACTGAAGAGAGCCCTTTGTTACAGTAAGTCATTGTACATTTGTAGAAAAGTATCCTCCTTCTAATTTGTTTAAGTGGTAGCAAGAATCTTATTCCTACTTGTTAGCAGATTGTTTACACTGGGTAGCCGAGGTAGAAGCAACAGTTGAGATGTCCATTAAGATTCTCACACTGAAAAGTCTGATTTTCGCTATTTGACAACTTTAGCTTCAGTGGAGGAAACCGTTGCCTAGCATTTTGCAATAGTGGAAAACATACTCATAGAAATGAAAATCTGGCAGCACTCAAAACGTCTGGTTAAGCAAATTCCACTAGATATGGCATGTATTATTAAAAAAAGATAAGCAGCCGAACATCAACCCCACGGGTACCTGTAGCTAAAGTGCCTTTTGTTGAGATATAGCCTCCCGGATCTTCAGATACATATGCAGAGACTCCCTGCAAAAGTTAAGCCTGGAGGCCGCCGTTGCGGTCTCTTCTGTAGTAAACACCATTTAGACCACAAGATTGACAAACAGTAACCATTAACACTTGTCAGCGGGTCATGAAAAGCGATTAACTTTCCTCGTAGACCAACAAAAAAGGGATCCAACAACAGTGCTCGGACTTTTTGTATGTTCAAATCTCCGTGAATCTATTGCCATCATATTGCAGGATAAATTGTCGGACGACCAAGACCGACTGAACTCATTGTGCGTGATGATGCGGATAAAAGGCAAGCTCATATATCTATTACGGATTACTAGTCATCCAAAAGCGCAAAACTATGATGAAGCAAGACTTCTCTGAGTAAAACTAGAATCCCCCCACCGATATAGAAATGGTTTTGATTTTCCCAAGTATGCTAAGACACGGATCCTGTGGGCTACGCATCTATTCTGATGTCCCTTAGAGCGCGCTACAATCAAAAAGAAACACCGAAGAGGGACACAACAATCAAGACTGCTTAAACACAATCATCATACATGGCGTGCAAGAACATACTTTTAACGATGTTCAAGAGACCGAAAAGCACGATTTAGAACAGCGGAGGTCCATTCGGGAAGCACCTTCTTTGGATAATAGTGTGGTGCTATCGCTCACCAGGATACTCACACCAAAGTATAGAGAATGCGGCCCTAGCATCCTAAAATTGTGGTCCAGTTAGAGCAACTAACAACAGATGTTTTGGATAGATGGCGGACAAAACTAAAATTGCTTCCTTCTGAAATTCCGTTAAAGGTCGAAAAAACTTTTCAAAGTTCTTATAGCAATGTACTTGATGCAGCATGCGTACCGACTAGGATACAAGAGCTTAACTTGACTACTGCTTTATTTGTCTCTGAATAAGGTCCAAAGGAAGATTAGGACGCACTTTTGCCGAACCAAGTTTAGATGAGGTATCATTGTCCTCTCAAAAAACGAGTAACTGCCGACCTCTGATCGGTCGGCATTCTCTCATACTTGACCCCTTTAGCACTCTGTGGGCTCTTGGAGACCGAGAAACTTATCTGACTTTCAGGTCCTATAGTGTCAATGTTATCTATACATGTGGATAACGGACGTTGAATTTTTGTTACCGGGCATATCGCTGATTAGGAAAGATAAGCTCACACAAGGAGGAGGGGTAATCCTGTATTACCGAAGCGAATTGGACTACGAAGCCGTGGAGGATTAAGGCTCGCTGTTCCCCGACTCTTTTTAATGTCGCTTGCAGTTAAAAGGCAGAGACATTCGCCTTATTGTCTTGGTGTACCGCGTCGCTAACTCTACACCCAAAACCGGCTGCCACCTTGCGGCTGTTTAAAGAAGCAGTTTACAGCGATAGTTAGCTCACATACTTATCATGGGTGATTTCAAGGTACATTGATTAGAAACTTCAATTTAAAGACGATCTACAAGATCTCGTAACCATTATTCCTCTTTACAAGCAAGCACTTTGCCCACTCGGTTCAGAAGAGATAATTGGCCATATGTGCTGGATCTTGTGCTTACCAACGAGGAGCATATTATTGCTGTTTTAATTTTAGACTGCCCGTTGAGACGTAATGTTTCCACAGTGATCAGTTCCAACTTCGTCTGCTATGCGGGATATCCGAATGAGAACGATGTGACTGTGCGCACCATCACAAGATACGATCGATTAGCCCAGCTCGTCAACGCTACAGTTTTTGGTCGTTCCTTGCCCTAGAACACCAGAAAGTCGCCTGGCTCGAGTTCGTCAACAAATTCAGTCAGCTGATTGCAGAGGATTCAGATTAAGGTTTTGTACTAAGCATAAACCGGTTTCTTTTGTTAAGAGCAGAATTCAAAAATGGATGAGAGTACGCTACTCAGCATGACGAGTGTACAGAGAAGCTTCCGTACTAGAAACTTGGGACAACTACGTAGCCCAACATAACTACTGCACTCAACTGCTCAGTGAGGACAAAGCCGCATATCAGGAGAACATCACGAAAACCTTCAGTGCTAACCACAAGCTGCTGTACAAGCACACCAATAGCCTGCGATGGTTGATGCAAGGATTTCCTCTACTTAGGTTGACCGATAGCCCAACACGAATGGCTGTGAAAGCAGCAAACGCGCCGCGGACGCAATATGCCCCCAAGTTTCAGAGGGTCTTGCCCCCAAGCGAAATTTTAACCTTTGTCCTCCCCTCGCCAGGACTATCCTGAATCACTTTTACCGCACAGGCTGTATAGCAAAAGCTGACGTATCTACGCAAACACAGCTCCCGGGTGTCGATCCCATTAGTTCAGAGTCACTGGAAGCAGCAGTAAGCCAACTGGCAGGACCTTTAGCTCAGCTTTTCCAGCGCGGTTTAGACAGGAACCGACTTCTAGCTATGCAGAAGCTTGGAGTAAAAACAACGAGTTACATAGGTGGAAGCAGAACCGATGCGTCCAAATACCGTCCAGTATCCATACTCGCTATAATCTCCAAGAAAGAATCCATAGTTAGCGGTGCACTGGTGTGCTATCTGGAAAATTGAAACATCAACAACATTGAGCAGTACGGTTTCCATTGACAGCGGTCATGTATACTGAATTTACGAATCGCATGCAGTAGTTGGACCGAGTCAGCTGACGCCGGAAAATGCGTGGATGTACTCTACCTGGATTTTTCCAAGGCTTTCGATCGTCTAGCCCATTGAATACCACTTTCCAAGCTCGAATATTAGGGGATCGGAGACCATCTATTAAGCTGTACTGCCAACGTTTTACTTCAACGGCAAATTGTGGTCAAAGTTCTGAGCTCTTTATCGGACCCCATACAAGTGGTGTGTGTTGTGCCGAAAGGCTCAGTTCTAGGTCCAAGTCTGTTTTTGGTATTTAATAATGACCTTGCACAGTCAATCATTTCAAACTTTCTGATGTTTGCCGAGGTTATCAAGAGTTGGCGCAGTATGCATGCGAACGCCGACCAGCATTTGTTTCAGAGTGACCTAGATACTGTATATCCATGTTCAACCCAGAAGTTAATGTATTTCAACGTGAGTAACTTCAACTTACTTTGCATCCGACACCAGAGCAACTATCATACCCGCTAGGAATGAATGTACTTCAACAATCAACTGTCGAAGTTGACTTGATTGTCCTGGTTTGCTATGAATTGGATTGATCCAGGCAATCCGCAAAGGCCTCAGAGACCGGAAACCAATACGTCGGGCTGTACCGACGGACGCGTTTAGACCGAAAAACAACTCCACATTTCGACAACTGCTCAGTGCGTGTGTACGCCCCCATGTCGAACATGCAATTCACGCCTGGCATCCATAGCTGAAACGCGACCTTATTCACTGGAGTAGTTTCAACGTCGGGTATTTATAAACGTAACTGAAATGATCAATCTTTCATATCAAGAGAGGCTGCAACGATTGCGGGTATTCAGCGGAAGCTATCGCAGACTACGTCGTAACCTGTTAATGGCATAATTAATTCTGCGAGACCCACATCATTAGTGCCGCGCTTTACTGCGACTCAGCACCAATACAACCCTGCGGAGCCACTCATTGGAACACGCAAAACAGTGTAGCCGTCTGCAGTGCCGCAGAAGTTTCCTTTCCATTTGTATTGGTAGAAATTCGTCACATCTAGTCTCACTCAGACATTTGTCACACGCCCGGAAAAGCACTGTACGCGCGTTTCAGCCTTTCGGGAATCGTCAGCAGTACGCATTCCATCGGACCTGGGTAGGGCTCGAACCCACAACTCGACTGTTGCCAGTCCGCGGTTGAGACCACTGAGCTACGGGGGAAGGCAACGACCATCGTGAATAAGTTACTAGAGGTGATATAGGGCCTCTCACTTTACACTGACTTACACCTTACTGACGTGCAGAGGACAGGGTAGCCCTCTCACCAAGCAACGAGCTTACCAAACTTAAGCCGCCAAGTAACTTATGGCATTATAAGCAGTTTGGTCTGCGTACTGATTACAGAAGAGTAGTAGAGGGAGTTGAATTTTATAGGGGTAAATGCGTCACATCTGAGTGAGTCTAGAAAGGTGATGTGGAGCAAAAGTTTCACACTAATAATGTTAGTAATAGAAGGTGAAAATACACCGGCCCTCGCAATCGGCCAAAGGTTTTAGGGTTAACAACCTAAAGAACGTGTACGCTCATTCGCTTAGGTTTGAACACGCATATCTAGCGCACGAACTTCCTCAAAAGCACTCCTAAAAAACAACTACCGTTGGTTTTTTATTGTTGTTGCGTTTCGGCGTAGTTACGCCCCAAAAGTGCATCGCCACTCCACCTACATCAAGGTACTTGGAACTATCGGAAAGCATATTACGAGCTCTACCACAAGAGACATATACCAACTCTATCGGTAGCTGCATAAGGCGGCAAGAATCAATTAAATCTTGCTTCACTTTTTGGCTGACCGAAAGTGTCCACTTTGCATTGAGACCCGCGTTCCAACAAACGCATACCCACTCTCTTTGTCTGACCGGAATTGTACGTGTGCGCTTATTGGAACTTAGGGAGAAAGGGGACGGGGAACGACGCGGAGTTTTCCTCAGTGTAGACTGGTACGTAGAGCGATCGACTACAGAAGGACAATAAACAGTCTGTCCCAAAAACCTGGTCCCTCTACTCTGTGAATACGGGAAAAACGGCCACTCCTTCCAGTGTGATGTGGAGCGCATTAAATTGCTAACTGTCCAATAGTAGATGTTGGTCTATCTCAAAATATCTTACCCGGTCACATGGATGTAAAACAACTGTATGCTTGAATGTAGTTACATGTGTACGTGTGTGTAAGATGAGGATAGTTGAGTTGGAGTCAACCTGCGGCACGCCCCCGGGTAAGTTCACCAATCGATACATGCGTTGTGTGGGGCTGGTTGGATCGGAGACAGTTGTGCAAAATGGAAATAGCAGTACCTCATTGCCGGGCTATGCGGTGGAATTGTGGCTGCGCTTGGAGAGTTGAAACTGGCCAGAGCATGGATTGTGCAATAGGTGTTCAGTGTTATCCCAGCTAAATAAATAAATAAATATTTTATTCTCGACTATGCAGGGCACGCTAATGGAGGCATGATCAGATATGTACAACTGTACAAACATTTTATGGCAACTGTAACAGTGACAGTAGAAAATTGTTCATATGTCCATGCTTTGAACTTTACAATGGCGAAAATGCGAAACAATAATTTGGCTGTCATGAGATACGGGACCTCAGCTAATAATGGATTGACAATCCTGAATGATCCATTGGGAGGTAATGGAAGTGCACGCTCAAGAGATATATGCCAATAGAGTGAGTTCGTGCACAAGTAAGGCAAAGGTCAACGTATCGTAGGAAGTAAAAAGACGACAGTATATGCAGATGTAGAAGTTCCAGTTTAAGGGACCTATCTAGAATTGTGACCCAAGTATGAAGTTATGGGCTGTGACTTTATTCGGTGGCGAGTCACATACGCCACGTTGCAGTGTTGTTAAACGGACATTTGTGGTTTTTTATAGGGAGAACGCTTGCCAGGCGAACACCCACCACGTCCTGGAACACTGCCGCCAATCCATTAAATGGCAAATTGGAACTGGCTATGTTTCTTGTTGATCGTTTGTTTGCTCGGTTATTCGCAGTCAGGTTGCGTCCCATTTTTCTGCTGGCTGACGCCTTAGCTGGTTGCCTATTGCGTTCCTGGGTCCTGTCCATTGGTAGGTCGGGTACTAAACATTCTTTTTGAATATGGTGTGTTGACCCATTGCAGAACCACGAGAAGTCTTCTCTGATTATGCATATTTGCCGGGAATGAAGAATTCGTGTCCAGCTACCCTCACTGGACATCGGTGGTTGGGGGTAGTTGGTTAGAATGGAAGTGAAGCCATGGTCAAGGTAAGTTCTTGTTGGTTATTTCATCCCATCCCAGACGGAGGCAGTTCCTCAGTTCAATCCCGAATCTCTCAGATGTTCACGATCTCAGAGAAAAGGGAGAGAGAAACAAGCCGTGAGAAGACCGAAAAGGACAGTCAATGTAACTAGCATTGGATCAAAATCCTACTTTAAGTCATTTACTCGAGATAACTAGTGTACAATGTGTAACAGATAATACGCTAAAGATGTTTTTAATTACGCAGAAGGCATGGCCTAATGGGTAAAATACTTTCATGTGCATAAGGATGAAGAGCAGGATTCCGGTAAGAAATTCACGAGGTATAAGCTAACGATGTTCGAATTCTACCTGAGACTAGAAGGTGGGTGTGTAGTCCTGATTGGTTTTTATCGGAAAACAAAAGATACAGTGACGATGTGGCCGTATTTATATATGCTTCACGGGATAAGGATTACCTGAGACCCAATAGCTATAATGTACATGGATATATGAAGATAGGAAGCTAAGCGTAATGTAAGCAGGTTAAGATTAAATGGGTATGAAAGGAAGACTAAGTGTTGAAGGTAAGACGATCAAAAGATAGCAATAACGGACCGGGTTTCAGTGGCCAAAAGTGCCTGTTGGGTTAATCATTCTAGCTATTATTGAATAACTACAGTGCCAAAGGATAGGACAGCAAACCAGCTGAGCTGTGAAAAATTATACCAAGAGAATAAACATTCTACGAAAGGACTGACCCTTAGCGAGCTACGGGTATTCGCAAAGTTGAATGGAGCCTACAGCGACCAGCTGCTGCTGA
Source organism: Dicrocoelium dendriticum (assembly GCA_944474145.2). Classification (NCBI taxonomy): domain Eukaryota; kingdom Metazoa; phylum Platyhelminthes; class Trematoda; order Plagiorchiida; family Dicrocoeliidae; genus Dicrocoelium; species Dicrocoelium dendriticum. Next base: position 188,007,359 of record OX104064.1, read on the forward strand.
GCAGATATAGTAGCTGTAGGAAAGGGTGTATCAGTGGCGGGTGTAGCCATATCATCAACACCTTTGACCACATGCTGGATCCCTACATTTTTAATAGGTAAATAAACGAGCGAACGATTAGAGAGGAAAGCCTTCCAGAAAAAAAGTAGGAGAGAAAAAAAGTGAATCCATCCTTACATGGGGCCAACAATGACTAGCTGCTGTCAAGAAGAGTTGATGCGAGTAAGACGAAAGACGAATAACGACGCGCTAGGAGAGATATGAGTGGCCAGCAATTGAATTCGGATTAAGCCTTCAGTTACTAGTGGGCCCCACGGTAGCACAGAATAGGTCAACAAACCAGCTGATCTGTGACGCAAACAATCCATGCGAGGGAACATTGTAAGAATGGAGCGAATCCTAGAGAGCTCCGGATATCCACAGAGTTAAATGAAAGCTATGGCGACTAGCTGCTGCTAAGCAGAGATAGTGGCTCTAGAAAAGGAAGCATCAGTGGCTGGTGTAGCCATATCATTAAGACGTTGGTCCACTAAAGGATACCTACAGTTTCGATGAAGAAATCAACATGCAAGCGAAGCTTAGAGAGACAGACGTCAGAAGAAAATGAAGGCTGCAGAGTCAGGGAGTGGCTCCTTGCAAGCTGTATGGAGCCAACAATGACTAGCTACTGCCAAGCAGAAGCGTTGACGCAAATAAGACGAAAGACGGATAACGGCGCGCTAGGAGAGAGATGAGAGGCCAGCAGTAGATTTCGGATGAAGCCTTCAGTTACTAATGGATCCTACGGTGGCACATAATAGGTCAACAGGACAAAAAGGTTATTGGCCACGCTCATGCAGGCTGAAACTTACCATACCAAATCTACCTTTGCAATATATCCATTCCTTACAGTGTGGTTATCTGTCCAGTTTGTTTTAGGCGGGAAAATGAGCGTTCATTCCAACATACTTACTGAGGTGGCAATATTACATTAGCACGGTATAGAGAACATGCATCTCTAGGCAATATCTCATCCTCGCGGCTATGGAGAATTAAGCATTGCAAGCAGCTCATAGGCTCGAAAAAATGAATAAAAAACCGTGGAACCACAATACACGCATGCGTTTTCAAGCTTACTATACACCACAGGCCCGTTATCCCAGTGCTAGCTTTTCTGAAAAATCATCCTGCAAAATCCGAAAAACAAAGTCAAAAGGGTCGATAAGCCAAGCAGTTGCGGTCTCTCTCCTTATAGAAACGTCGATGGACCTTCACTATTTCCCCTGAGTTTGACAGGTGTGTTATTGCATAAAGGAACTCATCCAACGCCAGAGTGTGTATCCAATAAAGAGTATACAAGTACGAAAGCTAATAGCCTAATTTCTTTTCACTTTCCCGCTCAAATCCTCCCTAAATTTATTAGGCATAATCAATTAGCAATTAACTCAGACGTCATCAGACTCACCGCAGTCAAATCAGCAGTAGTAAAGAATTATATTTTCTACCAACGCGTATATATGCACCGTTTGGCAGTGCAAAAATGCAGTACAGAAATCAGTGATAAGGGTTAATAGGTATATAAAGAAATACAGCATAAAACGGTGAGAAGTTTGTCAAATAAAAGATGCTCAACCTTCTCTCCGACGTTCTGATTGCACTGCGGAAATCGCCTGAGGCAATAGGCTATAATTTTCAGAAAGTTTACGCGTCAATGGTGTGACATTTGTGGACAATATTGCCTTTCAATTGTTCCAGTAAGAAGGCGTTTTCTGGTAAGCTCTTCTTTTCAAAGATCCTATAGGAAGAAATGTAAGGGTTTCAAATCTGGTGACCGGGAAGGCCAGTACTTTGGACCACTGCGACCGATCCACCGGTGACCGAACAGTTCCTTAAGATAATGGGGCACGGTTTGTGCATAATGGGCAGGTGCGCCATGTTTAACTTATTACGGCTGAAGCGAAGTGCAGCCAACAAGAATGGGTGGTGAAAAGATTTTTATCTTGTACTTTCTGCATAATTTGCAACCGACAGTTCCCTTACCATTGGAGAACCATGGTAGACAGAGACATGGCGGTAATCATAATTGAGTTACTTGGTAAACATGAGGTTAACGTCATATCCGCAACAAGAAGCAAGAAGCGCATAACGCAGCCTACTGAGCTTCAACGGTTTCGTTCACCGCTGTCAACTTTAGAGTAAACATCAAAGACGACGCCTGCATCCTGTCGAGCAATTGAGCAATCGCGCGTTTCTCATGTACGCATCTTGTTCTATTTTCTCGTAGTGTGCATTCAACCCCGATGAAGTATTCACACCATTAGCAATCGCAACCTTGTACTTGTAAAATCTATTGCCATGCATCTTAAATATATTTACATGAAGTAGGTTGAAAGAGCATGTTCAGAATGACCACCGTCGTTTCGCTTGAAGAGCAGTATTCATCCGAAGCTATGGGCTAATACTTTATCTGATATCCCGCGACATTCGTTGACGATGCTCGGGTTCACTCCCTTCGGCTTGCAGCTGCGGAATGACACAGGTCCGCGAGATTTCTTTGTAGGAGGACGCTAGCAGATGTGAAGCGTCAAGGCTGTTAATAAATAAACTTATCCGTCATAAAAGTCAACGAAGTAAATGTCTAAAATGGCCGCGGTCGTTTTGCTTGCAGAGCAGTACTCACCGGATGCTACTGGCTAGCACTTTCTGCAAATTGTCCACCGATATACCGCGCATTTATTTACGATGTTCCGTTTCAGTTCCAGCAAACATTTGTTAGCATCCTCCTACAAAGAAATCTCGCGGACCTGTGTCATTCCGCAGCTGCAAGCCGAAGGGAGTGAACCCGAGCATCGTCAACGAATGTCGCGGGATATCAGATAAAGTATTAGCCCATAGCTTCGGATGAATACTGCTCTTCAAGCGAAACGACGGTGGTCATTCTGAACATGCTCTTCCAACCTACTTCATGTAAATATATATAAGATGCATGGCAATAGATTTTACAAGTACAACGTTGCTATTGCTAATGGTGTGAATACTTCAACGGGGTTGAATGAACACTACGAGAAAATAGAACAAGATGCGTACGTGAGAAACGCGCGATTGCTCAATTGCTCGACAGGATGCAGGCGTCGTCTTTGATGTTTCCTCTAAAGTTGACGGCGGTGAACGAAACCGTTGAAGCTCAGTAGGCTGCGTTATGCGCTTCTTGCTTCTTGTTGCGGATATGACGTTAACCTATGTTTCCCAAGTAACTCAATTGTGATTATCGCCATTTCTCTGTCTACCATGGTTCTCCAATGGTAAGGGAACTGTCGGTTGCAAATTACGCAGCAAGTACAAGATAAAGATTTTTTCACCACCCATTCTTGTTGGCTGCATTTCGCTTCAGCCGTATTAAGTTAAATATGGCGCACCTGCCCATTATGCACAAACCGTGCCCCATTATCTTAAGGAACTGTTCGGTCACCGGTGGATCGGTCGCAGTGGTCCAAAGTATTGGCCTTCCCGGTCACCAGATTTGAAACCCTTACATTTCTTCCTATAGGATCTTTGAAAAGAAGAGCTTACCAGAAAACGCCTTCTTACTGGAACAATTGAAAGGCAATATTGTCCACAAATGTCACACCATTGACGCGTAAACTTTGTGAAAATTATAGCCTATTGCCTCAGGCGATTTCCGCAGTGCAATCAGAACGCCGGAGGGCAGGTTAAGCAACTTCTTTTTGTTAGCGAACATATTTTTACACCTTTTTTGCGTCATTCCCTTTTTTGTTTTTTCGAGTTCACCAGCAGTGTTTGACCACAGCATGCGTGCAAATATTATATAACTTCCCTATTTTTGTTTGCTATGGAGTAAAGCGACAAAATTATCGATGCGTCGCTGGTCATTGCAGCCACAAGCTACACATACTTTTCGCCACTTCGTCACACTACACTGTCCTACGCTCTCCCGCTTGTGTGACTCCTATTGCGACTGCGTTTTTACGCAATTACTAAGTTATATGAGGGACGTCATTTCAATGCATACCCTTGTTAAGCGTACGGAAATAGTTTATGACCTGGTAACAACGATTGCAGGGCATGAGACGGGTGCATGATATCGGATAACGATTCCAATCATATAGCGTGACACAACTTTTCTCCACGATTTCTGGTCACCTAGGCTACCGGTGTTGGAATGATGCAACTTTAAATAACATGAAAAGCTAATTTCCGTCTCGTAGCTTCGGTGTATCGGGGTTTTGCGGCCTTTTGCGACAGCATTCATCCGAGTCACGCCCCCTATGCTTTGTTGCCCTGTATGTGACGGTGTGCGTGCAAATAGTACGCAGATTGCTTGCCTATGACATCCCTTTTATCACTGGGCGTTTGCGTCACCAACCGAAGGTACAATGTGATAACACAGCGATAACAGTTACAGGACTGGTCATTAACGAAAGTATCCCCGAGCTACTTGCTTGGCCAATTTGATGGCAATTTAAGGGACGGCGACTAAACAGTTAGACAATTGGTCTTTGAACGTTTTCTTCGAGCACGATAATGCCGCCACGAAGTCATTACTTGTACCACTCTCCGGGTGTGTGGGAAAGAATACTGAAGGCTTCTGAGGAAGGGAAGGATTGGAAGAATGTTGCTTCCTTACTGCAGGTGAAAGTGAGCACGCGCGGCATTTGGATAAGGATGTTGGAACCATCGGAGCCGAAGTGAGCACAACGGGGGGATCGTGGCCTTTCTGGGACACAATGGGAATTCAATGATCTCGTTAAATGGATATCGGAAAGTCTTACCGTTGACCTACCTACCCTTCATTTGAGGCTGTAAAGCGATTACGACGTGCAGGTGGGTTTTCCATTGTGTAAACAAATCCAGATCGCCTAATAACCCTTTAGGAAGTTGCATACATTCACGAAATCAGTGAACATAGTGGAAAAACAAAAGTGACGCAATTTTTTCTTGTTGACATTGCTGCAATTACAGGTAGAAGGTAGACAACCTGTTTGGATCGATGAGATGTATTGTCGGTTTGCGACAATGATTTCAATGAAGTGGATGTTGCATGCGAGGCATTAATTGAACATGAACGGAAATGTGGTGACCTAGGGCTTCCCCCGTTTGCTGTGTAAACTATTCTAAAATATATTTAAATTATAGTTTTCTTATGTATTAGCGAATTAGGCGGTTTGCTTGTTGGAACGTTGTTTTCCTTTGTTTGAAACACGAACACGATATCAGCCTTTGGCGGACGCTCAGTCCACGCACTCGACTCCCCAATGCATTCTCCCTAGCTAGATCTCTTCTAGTGCCCTATTTTTAGCATTAGCCAACTCTTCTCCAGTCCAATAAACTTTTTTCCTAGCTTAATTTGTGTGTTCAACACATTGATTTTGGTTGGCCGTCTAGTCTCCTGCCGGATATATAGCGCAAGATCATCTCACTATAATTGGGGACCATAAAAATGATTTTTGATCGGGTTTATACTAATATTTCTTTTCAGATCCGTTAGCTTTTTCTGTATACGTTAAATAAACAGGGATTTATATCATGTATATATTTTTGCAAACGTGGTCTTATACCGAGTATATAGATGTATAAAATACTCCATATATACGAAGTTGTGAACATTGTTAATATGGATATAAACACAATCAGATCATCCAAATCTAGATAACACGCATTCAGTTTTATTTACGTTGCTCCGATTGATTATTTTGCCTACTCATCTTCCTTTAAATTATGTGTTTCTTGCTTGATATCCTCCGTGTGGCTACGCTTGATTACGCTACGCTTGGTTACTGTCTCCAGGGTACTATGCAACAATGATGGTGGGGGACGGGGTGCACCGTCCTCGTGACGGTGCTAGGCTGAAAGAGAGGTTTTATGCATACAGTGTGGAGTGGACTACAGCCCAGCAACCGCCTTGTGTACGTCTGGTACGCATGATTCCCAAATTAGCTAAGCAGGAATGTTGCTGCTGTGCATGCTGAAGGAGCGTAGGTCGTCTCCGTTAACAAAACGTAGCTCCCATCCACATGCCTCCAGGTTTCACTCCTTCGGTTTTGCACTGGAAATGGATGGAGCTATGGGTGATGCAGTGAAAGCCACCCATGATCTCTCTGTAAGTGCAGGTATATTGCGCCTGTCTCCATGAAAGCTGTAGTGACTGGCAACCCCAAAACCAGATATCATTAACCAGGTGGAGCCACAAGATATCGGTGTTGATTGGTGTAGCTTTTTACTATTTACTTTCGCTTTGTTAGACCATTTTTGGCGGTAGCATACCTTAAGCAGTGAATCATTGTGTCCAGAATGTTATCTGTACTCCGAATATGGTTTGATTTTCAAACGTTAATTTATCAATTGGTACTACTCTCACCGCTCACTTTAAACCAAGCTTGCTGATTTTATTGCATCTCATTTTGTGCATTTGCTAAAGCCAGAGCAGTGCAAATCCGCGTGCATACACACCTGATCAAGTTTCGTTGAGGTCAGTGCAACCCGAAATGAATTAGGATATCATACGAAATGAAATGTGTAGTAATTCATCTGTCAAATTAAAACGTAACTGAATAAAAACAAATAGAAGACTTCTTTTAATTCAGGCGAGCTCTAGCCAGATAATCGCGTCATTCGTGTGAAAATGAGATCAAATCTGTCAAGTTTAAGTTGGCGCTTACAGAGTTTATGGCTCAAGACAGACTCAGCGACGGATCTACATCTGCTTACTGTCAAGCTTCCCATTCCCTCTCCTAATAAAGCAAACTATCAAAAAGCGCAAAAATTGTGAGTGGAAAGCTGCACATCAAAAAGATTTGTTTCTTTTCTTATGCGGTTTCGCTACGATTCCAGTGGCACAATACCCTTGCCACAGATTACGCTCAGTATATATATATATATATATATATATATATATATATATATATATATATATATATATATATATATATATATATATATAAAGACGACATTCCTAAAAGGCATACAAGTGAATGTTTTTATAGTTCCTCTTCTTAGCGTCGAATCGAAGAACGGACTAACACTGGATTTCATTTTTTCATTCACAGAGTTACTGATTTTTATCAGACCATCATCTGCCTATGAATTCAGCCTTCCTATTTTTTGAAAACTAAACTGGACGTTCACACAAAGCTGCTTTGATTCATCAACCACCACTAATTACATTTTTAATTAACGAACGATATTAATTGTCACATAAACGACCTCTGAGACGAACGGAGACTTCAGCTAGTCATGCAAAATAGATGCACTAGAAGATTAAACCCGCGCAGTCCACAGGGTAAAGCACGCTTAAGCGCTCAACATTTTAGCCTAAAGATCAAATCGCCCCTTAAGGATTCCGTAAACCACGAAACCAAAAGAAGAGTCACGAAGGTAGAACGTTGCTTTGGAGATGAGCATGATACAACATCAAAAGACAACCACAAATTCCCTGGCAACGATGTCACTATTCTAATGAGAATTATATCATAATGAAGTTAGATTCTTGCGCGAATAAGCTTTAAACTAGAGCTGACACCGTCGTTTTGTTCTCAAACTTGGGATTAGGTACCGACAGCAAAATCAACAGTTATAAAGCAGTTGGCTCTACTTTGTAGTCCACTACATCTGTTAATATTTACGTAAACTTTACGCTCGCAAGGTTTGGTGATTTTCCGGATGTGTCCCCAGTTCCTAATGTGTAAATGTATCTTCAACAGCAACACCACTCATATGGTCTATGTATTTTAATTTCAATTCCAAGGCATATATTCTTCAAATCTACTATCTTTCGTCGGATAACTTAAAAAAATTAAAAGGCTTGTTGCCTTGGCAATACGTGATCTTTACATTAATTTTACAAGACAGTTATATTATGCAGTTTTGCATTTTGTCTCTTTACGTTTTGTTCCTAACTGTTAGATAATGCACGGATCTATTACACCCGAATAGTAAATCCATAAATCGATCGAGCTCGGAAAGTGGTGTAAAAACAAAAAACCATTCAGAGATTTCATCACAGTCCATGTTTAGTCAGCAGACTTTGGCAAGTCTGGAAAAGCACCAGACAGCGCTGTTTCGACCATCTGGGTCTCATCAGTGGTGCGGATTCCATCGGACCCCAGCCGGGTTCCGACCCGATGACTTCTGGATGCCAGCAGCTAGCGCCACTTCGCCATGGGTGGCAGCCGCGGAGCTGCGTGATTGACAGTGGATTGTGATATAGCCCGACTTATCTTCCACTGTCAATTCCTCTTGCCGACTGTAAAATGGAGATATTTTAGAGAGGAAATGATGATGCCTACTCTTTAAAGGTCCCATAAAAATGACCAAACTGTAATATATAACCGGTTACTGAATAGAGTAACCAAGAAAAGCCTTTTTTCCTAAATTCTTTAAACAGTGCATGATAATCCGATCACTCTAAGCTCCGGATGAACTTTTTAATGATATCGCAGTAGCCCTTAGACAATGCATCCTGAATTAATGAAAAATCGTCCAACCTGATGGTCAATATTTGCGCATTTTTAAAATATCATTAGACAATTCGTGAATTCTGTCGCCTAATTCCATTATATTGAGCGAATCTCTTTGATGAAATAGCTTTAATTCGTAGTCGATCTTATTGTTGCCAAAACAAGACAACTTCTGACTTATGGGCACACTGTGCTTTGAAACTACACTGCTGACATGGTTCAATAATGACCAATTGTATTTTCTTATTATAAATCACTGTTCATATGCAGCTGAAGTACATCTTTTGAGAGCACGTGAGCACAGGTTAACAGTTGTTTTCTAATGATAAATTACACTGACCAAAGAAGCTTTAATGTCGAATATATTGCAACAACTTTGTGGTATTTCTGTAGTGTTGGTTACAAAGATGAAACGGATTTTGCAAATTTTCTCTCCTTTTTAACTTAAATTCTCGACAGCCAACTGCTACACCATATATCTTTTGTGAAGGACCTAGGAGTACTCTCATGTGGCGAATTGAAGTCCGTTGATAACACGAACAGGTTATATCGTAACGGACTGCGCATGCTCTGGGCACTCAAACGAAGTTTCTGCATCTGCTCTGCAGAGATTGCAACTAGCAGCTTTTCTTCCATCATCAGACCAATGTTAGAGCACAGCTGGCCCGCCTATTGTATGGCCACTTGTGGCAAGGCACAAAAAACAATAGGTTTCACACGTCGCTACTAGGCTCATCCCCCGTTTATGAGGCTTACAGTACGAGGACCGGTGCGAGAGACTGAGGTTGTTCACCGTGGCATACCGTCGGTTAAGTGTCGACTACATCACGACCCACCGGGTTCTACATGTAAGCGACTTCCTCATGCTAAGGCCACTGTTCCATTCATGGACGCCTTGCAGCACTTGCGGACACAAATACAAACTTGTGATTCCAAATATGAAGCGAGTTCCCCAACCTCTGTGCTTGGAATGGCCAGTGGTAAATGTCTGGAACAGTTTGCCGGAACATATGGTGGAAGCGAACTCAGTGCCGTTATTCAAACGACCACTGGATGTGCATTTCTCAAATATTAGATCACGTGAACCATTAATCACAGCGATCTCACATGTTCGCGACTTAATATACTGTGAGTTAAACGAGTTTTAAAGATATAACGCGCGAACGTGAAAACGACCAGCATATTGAAAAGTCACAGTTTACATTTACAACGCTTTTGTTCACACTTACATGGAGTTGTGCAGCTTCAAATTTCTATCTGCTCCCACAATACACTATTCTGGATTCCTTATTCTATATAAAGTAGTTCGTCAATTACTAAGTATTCAATAATATTAATCTTTAACTTATACAAGTTTCACATGTTTGTTTCATACATCTTTAGTTCCTGTAGACGTGGCCGTTTGAACAATCCCGACGTATTCTGTTACAATTGTGGAGAATACGTTGAGGCAAAACTAAGGAAAATTAGCATCTCGTATTGACAGGATACGCAAAGTATCTTCGATTCATATGCTTATAAGAAAATAAAGCTAAACAATGTCACTGGAAGAAACTGACTCAGCCTACCAGGGAAAATATGTATTCACACGGAGTAAATATCATCAAGAGGTTTCTGGTTGACAGGGAAAACATTGTTCTGTCAATACTGAATATCAATCTGGGGCTGATGAAACAATTTGTTAAACTACTGGGCAGACGTCGTGTTTGGTTTAAGTACATGTGTAGATCTTTCCTTGAACTGAGTATGGAGTAGTTGAAAACTGACATTGTCGGTGGTCCTCAAATTCTACAACTCTTTAATTATCGAAATGTTGCAACATGTATGTACAGTGTTGAGAGACGTGCTTGGGTTAATGTTTTCCCCCATTTCCAGAACCTCCTTCTCAACCAAACAGCAGGGAATCATGTGGAATTAAATGCATCGATTAAAGACCGTCTGTCCATAAATGTTTAAGACGCTTAGTGCTCGAAAGCAAAACAAATAAAAAGCATTTCAATCTGCTTGCATTCCTCCTTCTTTATCTGATCACAACATTCTTGCAGATGTCGAACTTTGGATCAGATCGCTTAGAGTGAAAAACACCGCTGGGAGAGACAGAGACTTCCTCCACACCTGTCGGACAATTACACGATTTCTTATCGAAACTGTGGGAAGCATGACGGTGCCAACCGACTGCGGCTGCACATATGTGGTCTCCATGTTCAACGAGATTCACGTTCAAGGGCGGCATTCTTAGCGATATCAGTCTGATCCCCGTATCACCTAAGGTTAAATTCTCCAGCATCCTTCATTGGGTTACTAACGTCGCGAAGAGCATGCAACATTTATTCCAATTTGAAACGTTATTGACCAAAACTTTACTTCTGCTCATGTTTATATAAATCTAAAATGACTTCGATTCGGTCAATCAAGTCAAAAACTTCTTCATAAGTAAATAAGTAAAGGGTTTATTCCTCTAAGTTGAGATACACACTTCAACTGAGTTGTCTCAACCAAGGACTAACAACAGTCGAGTGGCGGGTTCGAGCCCTACCAGGGTCCGATGGAATGCGAACTGCTGACGATTCCCGAAAAGATGAAACGCGCGTACAGTGCTTTCCCGGGCCTGTGATGGCTGTCTGAGTGAGTTTAAATAATCAATGGTTCATGTTTTGTACAACGGATCCCAAATAGTTTTTGAAGTGAATGGCGGTCTAAATTCACTTAAAAAACTCGCAAAAAGCTCCAGGCGAAACTCCGTGCTAGCCTGAAGAGATACCGCGAATCCTGTTGGTCTCGTCGTGCAACAGAGATGGAAATGGCCGCTGTCCTTGGTAACCATCGTAAGTTATTCCGTCTTAAACGAAAAACGGGCAGCAGGAGACCTTTGTTAGCGAAACTATAAGTGACGAGAGTGGACAGCCTATCCACAACTTATCAACACGCCTGGAACGTTGGTCTGAGCAATTTAAAAGGCAATTTAATCGGTCGGAATTGTTAGTTTTCTCGCCGACCAGTGATGGCCCTGCTCCGTGGGACGTTCCTTTGGATCCACCCTCTCGCTTAGAAGTGGAACGCGAGATCAAACCGTTAAAGTTAAATAAAGCCGCGGGACCTGATGACCTTCCTCCAGCCCTCTTCAAATTCGGGGGACCTGCTCTTGTGGATGATTTACACGAGTTACTAGTGAGACTGTGGGAGCAGGAAACTGTCCCAACCGATTGGAGCTGCACCATCATAGTCCCAATTTACAAAGAAGGCCCACGATCGGAAAGCGGCAGCCATAAAGGAATCAGTCTGATCTCCATCGCCTCCAAATTGCTTGCCTCTCTCATCCTTCACAGACTGACTGGCACACGTGAAAGCCAGATTCGTGAAGAGCAAGCTGGATTTCGTCGAGGTAGTGGCTGCATTGACCACATCTTCACCTTGCGTCAGTAGTTGTAGCACCGTCACATAAATTGGCGGCCCAACGTTGTCGTGTTCCTCGATATAAAAGTTAAATTCGATTCGGTGGATAGACATGCACTTTGGGACTGTCTAATCAGGAAAGCTGTACCTGAGAAATATGTGAATAATATCCGGGCATTATATGCGCGCAGCTCGGGCAGAGTGAGGGCTGACGGCAAGTTGTCCTCGCCCTTTAGTATCTCCAGCGGCCTGAGACAAGGATGCCCGCTGTCACCTTTACTCTTCAACATCGCTTTTGACGGAGTCATGAAAATGGCCTTTGCAGGACACGACTTAGAAGGTGTGGAGTTACTCCCAGGAGAACGACTTCTTGATTAAGAGTATGCTGATGATATTGCCCTGATCTGTGACAGCTCACAAACGTGCCAAGCGGCACTGGACAGCTTAGCATTGCTGTCCGTCACTTCGGGCTTTGCTTTGCACCTGCGAAGTTCAAAGCGTTTATCCAAGATTGGTCTGGACCGCCTCCTGCGCTGACCCTTGGTGGGGATCAGCTAGAAGTCGTTCAAAAATTCAACTACCTGAAAAGTTGTATCAGCGCCCGTGGGATTGAAGATGAAATCACGAATCGTATAGCAAAAGCTCGAGGCGCTTTTGCTAACCTTCGCCACTTATGGCGCCGGCGCGACATCACTCTTGACCTGAAGGGTAGAGTGTACAATGCAGCGGTACGTTCGACCTTACTGTACGGTTGTGAAACCTGGCCGCTTAAAGCAGCGGACCTGAAGAGGCTAGTTACGTTCGACCACCGGTGCCTTCGTAATTTAGCTCACATTTGGTGGGAACACCGCGTGAGCAACGAGCGTGTTCGACGCCTTGTTCATGGCACAGAAAGAGGAAATGAACCGCTCAGCACCGTTATTTCACGCATCAGGCTCCGATGGCTGGGCCACGTGTTACGCATGCCAGCCCACCGACTCCCGCGACGTGCGTTGTTTGCGCGCCGGGGGTGTGGATGGAAGAAGAGGAGGGGTGGTCAAGCGATGACTTGGTCCAGAGGCATGAAGGCCCTCACTTCTGGGCTGGCCTCGGTTGGAGCGTCTCGGCTCCCTGGTTGGGGTCTGAAAGACGGTGAGCACGTTTGGTTGGACACACTTGCTGATATGACTAGGAGCCGACCTCAGTGACGTTCGTGCTGTAAGTTTCTTTGTCCCACCCCATCCCTCTTAGCCTCCCCCTCCAACCACGATCTCATTATTTAGCCTTATATAATTTTGCATAAGATTTTTTTGGGTGCACAGCAGCCGGCTGGTAGCTTACCGTAACGATGCCCATCCGTTACCGGTAGCTCAGCCAGCTTGCACCAGTTGCATTTTTTCTCTCCTTTTTTCTTTGTATTGCGGCACAGTAGCTGAGGTGTTTCACACCTCTAGCTAACGTGTATGATGAAGATGGTGGCGGTCTAAATATTGTAGATATTAAGAAACTGGGTGAAAGAACTAGTGCGGACTTAACCGAAGTTGAAGTTAAGTAATACGGCCATCGAAGGGATCGTCTACAAGGTACCTGGTTCAACGCAGAGTACTCCTTCAATGGGTTTTACTAGCACTCTTATGTTCCAGCTGGCTGTGTACCGGAGTGGTAAAATAACATGCAAGCCATCACCTGGATCACAAACGTTTTATATACCGGTTGTTTATATGGGTATTTCATGGGCGATGAATCCTTAGCCAGATCAGTCGTGCGAATCATTTAAGGATGGCAACTTTTTGTTTTGCGCCAATGAATCAGTGGCAGTACATCTTGTACGGGTATAAAATTTATAATGTGAAAGCTGTAATCCATCACCCCAAGAAATCAGCCGAGTCGTGGTCAAAAATTGCATAACGAAGAAAACAAATTATTAGGAATTAAAAAGCATTCTATTAATTACAACCTTTTGCTGTTAGGCAACTCATATTTAGATGGAAAAACTTGATGACTAAAGACGATGATGCAGAGACTTCAGCTCGAAAATCGTAGTTCGTCTGCGAGTTAGTGCATCAAGAGAGAAGCCGATGTAGGTTAGACGGGAGTGTAGGAATGGCAAGCATAAGATTTTTATAAATCCATACTAAGGAATTAATTCATGCGTAATAAAATTGCAATATTTGGACAACTAGGCTAAATGGCAATTTGTAAGTGTATCCAGAACCATCATACAAATCATCCAGATTTCTCTTTTGGTTGAGTGTTGATCAGATATTTAAAATTGTCAGGTGAACATTGACCATCCGTTTGAATGGCGGACAGGTATTGCAGTTTCTGATATTCGATGGACGTTCGTTCCATAATGCATGCTTTCCTGAGAAACATTTGAGCGGAGCTTGCTACGGGACTACTGTACATGCAGACTTCGCCCACTGTTTCGTATTTCCTGGAGATAAGGAGTCAGAAACTCGAGTTGTGGATGAACAGTAAGGCTTAAACCGAATAATAAGCGGTAGAAAATTGTAACATAAGCTTCAGTCTGCGCAGCAGTAGCGGCTGCAATTTGAGATCATCACACCACTCACGGTAAGTCCTAATGTTAAATAAATAAATAAACGTTTTATTCCTCGGCAATGCGAGGCACAGACCAATCGGGTGGTCTTATCAACATGTATAACGTGATCGCATAATGTAGTTAATTATTCGTCTTTTGATCAATAGTTCCCGTATGGGTTTTTGGATTGATTAGCATTTTGGAAAAAAGTAGAGAGATAAAGAAACTGGGGACAATAATAAATGTACATTTCACGGATAGTTCAAGTAAAGTAATACGGTCATCCATGGAACTGTCCCCAGGGGACTTGCTTCCACGCAGGGTATTTCCACAATGGGTTTCACTCGCATTTCCATGTTCCAATTGGCTCTGTGCCTGTGTGGCGAGATAGCAAATAGGTTATCAGAACTAGGTATAAATGTCATTTTTAGGGCTGTTTTACGCATGCATTATAGACGATGAAGCCTCAGCCCGTTCCGTCATGCGGATCAATCAAGTGTGGCACCTTCTTTGTTTTAAGCCAGCAAGTCAGTAGCACTAGGATTGGCATGGGTATACTTTTTATTTTGGAAGCTGTAATCCGTCTCCACAAGACATCAGCCCAGTCATGACCAACGGTGAAACAAAGAGGAAGATAAAGTATGAGGAATTAGAAAACATAATGATGAGTACAAACGCTTGCTGATAGGCCAGTCACAATTTGATGGAAAATCTTGGCGAGTGACGACGATGGTAAGGAGACATCAGCTTGAAAGGCGTTGTGCATCTACGAACCAGTGTGTCAAAGGAGAAAACATAATTGGTTAGACGGATTGATAGGTCGTTCTCAAATATATACTCAAGAATTCAACTATATATAGGCATTCTTATATTATTGAAATGAATAGAGGATATGGTGACTTTCATATGTATCCAGGACCTTTCTCATACAAATCATCTAGAGTCACCGTTTGGCTTAGTGTTGACCAGATATTTGCAACAGTCAGGTGAATATTAATCATGCTTATGAATTGTGGATAGGTATTACAATTTCTAACACTCGATAGAAGTTTGTTCCATATTAAAGCATATTTTACGGAGAAACAATTTGAGTGGAGCTGTGTGCGAGACTTTGGTATTTTCACCATGCGCTCGCTGTTTCTTAATTCATAGCGCAAACCAGTCTGAAACGCGAGTTGTGGCTGAGCAGTGAAGCTTTACCCGAATAGTAAACGGTATAGAAGGCACAGATTAAGTTTGAGTCTGCTAGCCAAAACGGCTCCAGATTTAGCGCGTAGCAAATCTCACAATATGTCATAGTAGTAGGCATGTAAAAAACTTTTTTTTGAACCATCTTTGAATGTTTTCTAGTGCTATAATATCCACTTTTCTCAGATTATTATGCACTGTCGTACAGTACTCAAGCTTCGGTCTAACACGTATTTTAAAGGCTTGAAGCCTGGAATCCTCCAAAATAAGAGTTCGACTTATATGGGCGATCACTTTTCTGGCAGAAGCCTGCAAGTATATAACAAGCTCTAAAAAATTAAACGAGGCAGAATATCTTAGACCAAGGTCTCGGACTGTGCCACACACAGGATTAGGGGTATCGCTTAATGTAAGGATGTTCAGAGAAGGGCCACATCCGTGGTACAATAGATTACACTGGTCAGTGGCAAAGTGCAACTTCCAGAAGTTACTCCAGAGCTCCAATGCGTACAAGTCAGACTGAATATAGGCTAAGATAGGACTACATTGCCCAGGGGCGGAAAAAGACACAATTTTTACATCATCAGCGAAAAGGAAAGGCTTCCCATACGATATTTCATCAATGAGATCGTTGAAATAGATTAAGAATAGTAGCGGGCCTAGCACGCTACCTTGAATCAATCCGCTAGAGATTTTAGTGGCTTCAGATGTATATTTACCGATTTTGACTACTTGCTTTCTACCCTTGAGGTAGGAAGACAACCAACCTAGAAGCGAATTTGGGATACCGTAGGACATAAGCTTCCGCAACAATAAATTGTGTGGGACACAGTCAAAAGCCATTTGGATGTCAAGAAATATTACGATGATGGTACTTCCGGCGTCTCTTGCTCCTCCGGTCGGTTATTTTTGGCTGTGTTGACACGATCACTTTGTGTTAACTTTCTGCGTTCATTGGAAGTATTTCGTGGAAATTGAGCTACAATTCAGTTTCATTTCCGATTCTGAAATTTCCGACCAGAAATACTTGTGTTTTCATCGCTTGGTTTCGGCGATCTTGCTATCGCCATTTTCTTCGTCAATTGGCCGCCAGCTTGTTTTCGGCTTATTCACAATGCCGAAGCAGTCATCCTGTGGTACTTGCTCCAAACTAGTCGGATACCGTGCAAACGCCCTCACGTGTGTTTTATGCCAAGTTAAATATCACATTTCATGTGTTGGATTATCAGTTGAGCATTTTCATCGTCTTCGCGAGATCCAACACGATTTCATCCAAAATATATGTGAAAATTACCGAAATAGGATACAGCCAGAAAGAGTAAAGCCGACGTGTAGGCCTCAGCGTTTCGTTGCGAACAGCTCCGTGTTTTGCCCAACAACCTAGCGCGAAGAGCCTTCAGGTTTCGGCTCAGTCGTCCTCCTCTACCCGTGTAAACTCACTGACACTAAGTCCAACCGTTGTGAGAAGCCCAGTTGCACCGTTGTGTCCACCGGACACTGATGACCCAGCAGGTGAAACTCTGAGTGCTGAAGACCAGTGGAAAGAACAGAGAACGAAATTACGAAGGAACGTTGGGCGTTTACGTTCTGTAAGGCAACAGTTAGCCAAACTCCGTAAAACTGGTAGTATACTTCGCCCTGCAAGGCCAACCTCGTCCGAGCAGAGGCGTTATAATCTCGTGATTTTTCACGCGCCGAAATCCAGTGATCCATCACCCCAACTGCGCTACGATCACGATGTCGAGTTTTTACAGGGTCTAATTGACAGGCTCCTCGACGCTGGTGAGGACTCGGTAAAAGTGAGGCAGATTACCCGTCTTGGAAAGCAAGGTGATCAACAAAATCTGCCTATGAGAATCACTTTTGTGGACAAAGCCAGTCCAAGACTGATCATGTCTCGCCTAAGTAGGCTGAAAGGTTTGAAGATCCATGTTCATCCCGACCTGGACCCATAGACAGGGAGCGGCTCAAGTCTGCTATCATTGAGTTGAAAAGACGCACTGGTGAGGGGGAAACAAATCTTCGTATCGTAAATTTTTGGATGGTTTCCAACAATCCACGAATCAGGATAAACAGGCTGCTCAGACTTCAAGCAGGCCCGGTGGCTCCTGCTGCGGCCTGCGAGTAGCCTTCACCAACGTTTGCAGTATTATGAATAAGCGCGGTGAGCTTTGTTGTGTCGTTGGGTGTGAGCGGCCAGACGTAGTGGGACTCGCAGAGACATAGCTGCATGCAGAGTTATACACCCAAGAACTTGAACTCAACGGTTATTCGTGTTTCCGATGCGATAGACTAAAGAATGCCCACGGCGGTGTCTTACTTTACATCCGGTCTTCCCTGCGTGGGAGACTTGTGAGCACCTACCGAATTGACGATGGCCTGTGTGAGCTACTGTGGTGCTCCATCCGCCTCAGGCGCGGAGCACTGCTTGTGGGCGCAGTTTCTCGCAGTCCCTGAGTCTTTGTTTGGATCGGCTGCCCACTCTTCGGACCCACATGAGTCGTCCCACTTTCTACTTATGGGCGATTTTAACTGTCCTCGAATACGATGGCCTGATGTGCATTTGATGCCTGGACATAGTAAAGTTGAAGCAAAGTTCGTGGATTTGGTACTTGAAACTGGTGCATCCCAGCACATATGCCAGCCAACATGCATATCAACGCGTTCAACCTCGTCCTGTCTCGACCTGATGTTAACGAGCTACGAACAACGAGTGCGTGACGTTAGGATCCTGGAGCCCCTGGCTACGAGCGACCACTCAGTACTGATAGCTGATATGGAATTATCTTTACCGTATTCACATTCGGTGCAACCAGCTCCCAACTACTGGAAAACGGACTTTGATGGTCTTGCTCGAGCGGCGAGCCAACTAGATTGGTCTGTGTCACAAGCTGCATTTGTGGAAGATTGTTGGAAATTTATAAAAGAGAGATTGACGTTATTGTGTTCACAATTTGTGCCATTGAAATGTTGAAAGGTTGGACCGATTAAGCCTCATTGGTTTGACAAGGATTATGGAAACCTGGCTCGGAGGCGGCGCAGACTCTGGGACAAATTCCTTCTCTCTGGCTCTGCCAATGATTACGAAGGGTATAAATGTCAACGGAACCTCTGCAACAGTACGAAAAAGAATAAACACCGACACTTTGAAGTGCAGCTTGCATTAGCCGCGAAGACCGCCCCCAAGAGAATATTTGCATACGTGAAGCGACGCCTAAAGCCGGCAGTTGATGTGCCAGTGCTGCATGGCACGGATGGACAGCCCCTAACCTCCAGCACTGAGCGTGCATCCGCGTTGGCGGCGCACTTCGCTTCTGTATTTGCGAATATTCAGGTGTCGGTTCCGAGTTCGACGTGTACCGCTTTCACCGAACTCGATAGTCTGCATTGCGGCGTTGAAGAGGTATCTCAACTACTCGCCAACCTTGACGGCACCAAACCTGCCGGACCTGATGGGCTTCACCCACTGGTTCTCAAGTCACTCTCAACCATCTTCTCTCCTGTCGTGACTGACCTTTTCAACAGGTCGCTGTCCGAAGGTTCGTTGCCGGTTGACTGGAAATGTGCGGTGGTGAAGCCAATTACGGAAGTCGGCGACCCAAGCAAAGTAGACAATTACAGGCCAATTTGTCTGACACCTACTTTGGCAAAGGTTGCTGAGAAAATCGTGAAGAAGTGATTGCTGCAGTTGCTACAGTTAAGCGAGGTTCTGACGCCCGCACAGCACGGTTTTATTCAAGGTCGCTCATGCATTACGAATCTGCTTGTGACGAGGCATGAGTGGTTGAAGGCAATAAACAAGGGGAAGTCCGTCGACGTGATATTCATCGATTTCAGTAAAGCGTTCGACAAGGTCAGTCATGAGGTTCTCCTTCACAAACTCAGCATGTGTGACGTCGGTGGCTCACTGCACCGGTGGATCCGCGACTTTCTTGTTGGACGAAAGTGGAGGGTACAGGTCGACGACCATCCAACTGAATGGTACCCCTCTACAAGTGGCTTGCCGTAAGGACTGTGCTGGGGCCCACTCTGTTCTTGATCCACATCAAAGATCTACCGCAGCTTCTCCGGTCGCCGTGTGCCTTGTTTGCGGACGACATGAAGATTTGGAGAGAAATTGACGCTCCCGATGACTGTGGCCTACTTCAGCAAGATCTCAACCGCTTATCCACATGGTCTGCAGAAGTTCTTCTCCCGGTCAACCCAGCCAAGTCGGTATTTATGAGCCTGGGGAAGGGTGCCGACGGCCAAACCTACACAATTGACGGCCAAACGCTATATCCCACACCCTCCGTGAAGGACCTAGGTGTACTCTCACGCTACGATTTGAAGTCCGTGGACAACACGAACAGGCTATATCGGAACGGACTGCGCATGCTTTGGGCGCTCAAACGTAGCTTCGGCACATGGTCTGAAGAGGTTGCTACTCGCCTGTTCTCTTCTATCATCAGACCCATGCTAGAGTACAGTTCGCCCGCCTACTTTCCGATTACCTGAGGCGAGGCACAAAAGATCGAACGGGTCCAACACGTTGCTACCAGGTTGATCCCGATTTTACGTGGCTTTCGGTATGAAGACCGGTGCGAGAAACTTGGACTCTACACCTTGTCCTACCGTCGGGTGCGAGTCGACCTCATTATGACCTACCGAATTCTGCATCTCGGTGAGTTCCCCATGTTAAGGCTAATGCTGCGCTTACGAGGGCCATGCAGCACATGCGGACACAGATACAAACTTGTCGTGCCGGATATGAAACGTGTTCACCACCCCCTGTGCTTCGAATGGAGAGTGGTAAACATTTGGAACAGTTTACCCGAACATGTGATTGAGGCAACATCTGTGCAACAGTTCAAAACGTTGTTAGATTTGTATTTTGCCTCTATTCGATTCAGTGAACGACTGCACACTTACGATGACATATCACATTTGTGAATCCTGAAATATCGTAAGTGGATTATTTTATATATTACATGAGAACGACAATGAGATTCAAGGTTGACAACTTTTATAACGTTTTTCGCCATATTTCGAAATAGTTGTACAGAATCCATCTATACTTGCTCTATAATACAGTATTCAGTATTCAGTCACATAATCAAGGTAAGCTAAGTGACAGGTAGTGCACGACCTACCTTTCAAAAATCCGTGCTGATATTTATTGAGAAGCTCATAGAACTCAAACATTCTATTATGGGTGCTTTAACTATCCTCTCCATGATTCTGGAGATAATAGATTTGTGGTGGATTAGGCGGTAATTTTTTACATCTTGCATAGATCCGTTTTTGTGTCTTGGTATTTTAGTTGATTGTTTCCAGTGTATAGGATACTCCCCATTGAGCATGGGAAGTATAAATACATTAAGCAAAAACACTGGGACCTCCGTGCTTTACCAGTATTGTTGGGATGTTGTCAGGGCCTGGTGAGCATGATGGCCGAACTAATCTGAGTTGGCGACATATGTCACTAAGTGTAAATTCAACAGTTTGGGGTGTATTTCCGCCTCTGTGTATCAGGTTGAGCTGAGGATCTTCATTCGCATTAGTGCTGTAAGTAGACATGAAGTAGTCATTGAAGATCGAACATATGATTGCACGGTCGGTTATGGCAATTCCATCAGAGTTTACAATGGTGTTTATACAACTTGATTTTCTATTCTGCCTACGGTCCAAAGGTTTTAAGATGAAGACTACCACGTTGGCGCCCTTCAGTGCCTTTACTTCCTCAGAGCATAGCATTTTGTGGTGGTCTTGGTATAACGCTGTAAGCAATCTGGTGTGGAGCATCAGCAGAGTAAAATCGTTTGTTTTCCTAAATTTTTGCTTTTATGAATTTTAGTGGTTAATTTTTTCGAGATGCCTGCAGGTGCAGCAGTACTTTTCAACTACTTGGTACGTTCTGTAGCCACAGCTTCAAAACAAAGCTGAATGCGGTGGTAGAATTCATTACAAGCAATTTGTACATTCTGTGCTAAGAAGAATGGATCCTAATATGAAGACCTTATATGATCCGAGAAAACTGACCAATTCACAGAAGTGAATGGGCGGTAATTGATCACTGATTCTACCGGTTTAGAAAGAATTTGGAAAGTACAACCAACGTTGTTATGATCACGACCCGGCAACTTGTCAGTGATGTAGGTGGACACATTCAAACACCCAATAGTAAATATTAGATCAAGTGTGTTACCAAGCCATGTAGGTTCTGTGACGTGCTGTATCCATCCCAGTTACGCATTTACAAAATCTATATGAATCATTTTTGAATATTTTCTAGAACTATGCTGTTTACCATTCTCCGACTTCCGTACGTTAGCTTACAGTATTCAAGATTCGTCCTATCATATATTTTAGTTTGAAGCCTGTAATCCGTTAAGCTTAGAGTTCTGTTTATATAGACGATCGCTGTTCTGACATGAATAAAACATGCTATACAAAATTAAATGAGGCAAAATATCTTAGATCAATGTTAAGGACTGCGCCACAAGCAGAAATAGGAGTGTCTTTAAGGTTAGAATGTTCGGAGAAGGCTCACAGCCGTGATACCATTGACTACATTAGTCAGTGACGGTGCGACCTCCAGGAGTTACTCTAGTGCTTCACTGTAGATAGACCAGAACGAATACCTTGCCCAGGGGGGGAAACACTGCATAAGGCTAACATCACGAGCGAAGAAGAATGGCTTCCCCAACATTATTGTATTAAGGTCATTGAAGTAGACTAAGAATAAAAGCGGGGCCAGCACGCCATTTTGAAACACCCCTAAATATTGAAGTGTCTTCATGGGTACGATTATCAATTCTGACTAGTTGCTATCCTCCTGTTGAGGAGTTTGTTATACCATAGAACATAAGCTTCCATAGTGATAAATTGTGCGGAACGCCGTCGTAAGCCTTTTGGATATCCAGAGATATTACATCAATGTCAGTTCCGGTATCACTTGCTCTAGTTACCTAAGCAAGATTATCTAACTGACAGGTGCTGCATTACCTACACTTCAAAATACCGTACTGCTGTTTACTGAAAAACTTATAGAACTCAAGTAATATATTATGCGGTTTTGATTTAACTTATCTATGATTCTAGAGATAATGCATGTGTGGTGAATTGGGCAGTAATTTTTTACACTTTAGATAGAACCGCATTTGCGTCTTGGTATTATAATCGATTGTTTCGAGTGCAAATGTTGGTCTTCTTTATCATGAAAAGTATAAATACATAACGCGGAAACAGAGGGATGTTTGACTTCCGTGTTTAAGTAGAATTGGTGGGATATTATCAAGTCCTGGTGAGCAAGATGACCTAATTAATCTGATCTGACTGCATATACCACAATGGTTGAATGCAAAATTTTGGAGGGTATTGCTTCCTTTGTTCATCAGCTGGGGCTAAGGCTTCCCCATCACATTAGTACCATAGGTAGACAGTAAATATTCATTAAAGATTGAACATAATCCGCGATCGGTAACGACAGTTCCATCAGATTTTACAATCGAATTCATGTAACTTGATTTCCTGTTCTGTCTACGATCTAAACGTTATGAGATGCCGCCTATAACGTTTGCTCTCTTCAGTAACATTGCCTCCTCGGAGTATAACATTTTTGATGCGCAAGGTATAATGCTGTTACCACAGTACAATCGTTTGTTTGCCTAAACATTTTCTCTATTTTATTAAGTTTAGTGGCTATCTTTTCGGAGATATCTGAAGGTGCGCATGCCCTTTCAAACGCTTAGTGCGTGCTGGAACTAAAAGTGTAATGCAAAACATAATCCGGTAGTAAAATGCATCACAGTTATTTTGTACATCCTGTGCTTAGAAAAATGGGTCCCAATTTGAGATCCGAGAAAACTGACCTATGCCCAGAAAAGAATGGGTGGTATTTGATCACCAATTTTGCTGGTTCATAATACAATTTGGAAAGTATAACCAACGAGGTTATGATCACTCCTCGGTAATCTCTCATTTATGGATGTGAACAAATTCGAACATCCCATAGTAAATATTAGAGCAATTGTGTTATCAAGATGAGTAAGCTCATTGACGAAGAAGAACAATACTACGCAGGAAGTGCATTTTATTCAACGATGAGCAAGCATTATTTAATAGTCAGTGCAGTGTCTTCTTTTCCGTTGGATTACCTACAGGAATTCAGGTAAAGGACCCCAGCGAGGTGGGAATGGTGCATATAGAGGACATAATTTACGGAATTAGTGTCATTTAGGGGGGCGGTGGGTAATTGTCTGCAGGAATTTCATGCATTTTTGGAAAGGCGAGAAAAGGAGACAATTTCGACCCACTATGAAATTGTAGTTTGCTGGCTGTTGCATACAGCCACCCTAAATACTAAGGTCATTTAAGTGTTGAGGGAGATTGCGTGGATTATGGTTTCGACATTATTGCTCGGCCGCATGATTTTCGCTGACGAGCGGCTCAGAGTTTATAGAAAGCACTGTTTGCATACTCAATTGCTGAGCTGTTGATGATATGCTGATGGACGGTAGGGTTTTAATCGTGACAACGTTTGTGGAGACGCTTCAGCTTACAGTGTTGTTATTGTGCTTAGTAGCACTTATATACATGTTTTATGACGGTTTACCACGGATACCCTTTATAAGCAGGCTGTTCTTCAGCTTGTTCTCTTAAAATTGCACTGCTTTTTGGTGAGGAGGTACTCGGTTTCGTACATACTGCATGTTCGTCTTCCGAGAGTCGATGCTACTGGTGAGCAGAAGTAGGCGTTCGCACATTGGAACTTCCCTGTATGTTTGGGGACGAGTTGCACAGTAATGGTGGGCTAACGCACATTGATTGGAGTCAGAAGCCACGGTTTATATTCGATTTCAACTTTAGAGCAGACCCATTTATGGTCATATTGTCCGGTATTCAACCAGGTGGGGAACTTCCTGTGTTTTCCTGGATAGCGTAACAAATTGGTCACAAGCTGTTTGCCGGTAAATGGCCTTTTGCACTCCTTTTGTAGAACTGTCAAGTCCAGTTTCAATAACATATATTTGTAAATATCCCCAAGGGGTAACGTACCACTACAACAAATAAATGTTTCTGCCAGTTATTCGTTTATAAAGTTAAAACTGACTGAACAAATACCTTTTCACAGCGAAATGCAAGAAAACTGCAACCTATCAATATGGCATTCATTGGCGACTGCAAACCAAATGGCATCAAGAGATAACTTCTGGTAAATTAAAAGCTATGAAATTTTTGGACCGTTTTATGCGCTCGTTGACCTCAAAGGCGACAAGTATAAGATTCCCAACAGACTGAAGATATTCAGGTCAGATGTACCCGAAGTGTTAAAAAATATTTAAAAGCAATTGTTTGTTCTAGCACTTTCCTTCAGCTGTAGTTCAAGCGGAACAATCATTTGAATTGCCTTTGAGGGAGATTCTGCATTAATTACGCTATGAACCGGCATTGAAACATTGTGTGAAATATCTTTGGATTGTATTTTCACCTACGCGCGGTTCCGGATTTATCTTGATCTTAGGTGGTTACCCTTAAAATTTACCGCAGGAGGTTTTGCCAGCGTTTTACCAGATTCCTTTCCCTTCCCTGAGCTTCTGGTTTGACAGAGGTAACGAATTTTGTTAGTGACTATCTTTGTTTTTAGGGCCTGTAGAACCTAATAGATGAACATAAAGTAGAGTACAAAATTCACCGTTTCATTTGCATTGATCGATACAAAGTAACCGGTTTTTGAGCCTATGATCAGTTATCTAAATTCCGCCAATAATACAGGTGAACTGCTCTATTTGTTGCGTTGCTATCGAGATGGTTTTAAGGTCAGCTTTTGCGTTACCCTATCTGGAGGGGTTAAACTTGTTCGCGTCGCATCGGGGGCCATACTTTAATGAAATAATGCGGATGACGAAGTCTAACAATCCTCCTTGGCGTGTTCAGACAGCATAATCTGGCGGACGCCAGTTCTGCAAGTGCCCGATAGAGGTGCACAGATCACGTGTACCGTCCGGCCATAATGTACGGAGATGAATCACGGGTGGATACAGGAGCCGTGTAGGCATGCCTATGGATCATGGTCTCGCTGAAAGGGAGATTTGAGTTAGTCTGTCGGGTTGCAAACAGAACAGCAATGACCGTACGGCTAGTGACAATATTTCCAATATCCGCCTTGAAAAGCAGTCAAATTAAATGAATGTGGGAATTTTAGAGTGTCTTTAGAGTGCTCTTGTAAATGAGACTAAGTTAGCCTTGTTGGTTTCTAAGTGATGAATCTGTGCGCTTAACTTTGACTGAGTTTAATAGTTGAAAAGGTTTTGCACAGTTTTAATAAAAACCGTTAGTTATCATTTCAAACTATTTTCAGTGATAGATGGAGCACATAAATAAGATTCGAACTGTGTGGCAAGTGCAAATAGAAAACATAACATAATGCAAAACTCTGGTATTGTGAAATAATTAGATCCCTTTAATACTTTCAATATTGTGTCTGCCATACGCTTAATGACGCACCAGATACTTACTGTGGGTGGGTGGATATTCAGCGACAACACAAGAATTTAGTAATGTGTCATAAACAAAAAGCAATTACAAACGGACCGAAAATCCATGTTGCAAATCGACTAGTTAGGTCTAGAACGACAAAGTTGGGGTCTAGCAAAAATTGCGAAACATGATGAATGATCGACAAGCGACAGACATGCATGCGAGCATGCATCAACTTGTGCTTCTGTCTAGTGGACTTTGTTGACAAACATAGAAATGAAGCATTATGAAGTGGATGACTTAAATCGATCAAATTATTTGATGCCGTTTTCTTACAGAAACTAATGCGGGTAGACAAAAAATTGTTAACAAAATTAGGCACTACAATGCCACTACAACGGAATAACTTCCTTAAAGGCCTTAAAGTACTTATCCAGAAAGGAATGAAATATCTTGGAGGAGCAATACGTCCAATGGGGGGAACACGGGCTTTGACAAATCTTAGGATCAAATCACGATGGCAGAGGAGGATTGCAATCGAGTAGCATCAGAGGAAACGTTTATAACGTGGAATTTTTGTTTACATGAACAGTCCACGGTATACAAAATTACAGTGCCACATATTAGTACTTCACTGATGTAGCAGATTTTAGTTCGTCGCCGTCAATAAGTAGCTACTGGTACCTGGCTACTCTGTGTAGCGACAAAGAATGTCCAGAGGCTTTGGTTCAATAAGACTGATTATGAGCATTGGACCAGACATTAAGATCTTTCAGTAGATATTGCAACCTAAGTGAGTAAAGGCATTTCAGTTATTGACACCCTGGACGATGTCGTCAACCTACGGGGCCTGATGTAGCACCGAGGTAAGTGGAAAAGAGTAAAGGCGACAAAATTACCCTAAGAAGGACGCCGGAGTTTGTGATGAGTTGGGAGAAGCATCTGTCACCGATCCGGGTAATGTGAATGGGTCCAGGAAGACAATTTCTCAGCACGTGGAAGATGGGCGGCTTTATACATTAAAATTAGTAGCAACGCATCGAAATGCGTTGCTGTATTCAAGCAAACACGTTCAATTGGAGTTTTGTCTGTTGTTATGCGACGACTATACAGAATGTACGAGGCAGACAACCGCATCTTGGGTAGACCTCGAACTACAATAAGCAAATTGAAAGGGGTCTTTCAAGCACGTTTACAGCAGCACCATTACAATAATTATTTTCTATAGTACCTTCTAGGCAACATAAGTGCAAGCGATTAAACGAGATTTGCTGGACATTTTATGGCACTCGTGTAGAACCGAAACTTTTCTAGCAGTCAGCGATTATGTGTTGCTGCATACACCCTGTTTATACAGAAGACAGAAGCATTGCCAAAATATCGACAAATTTCTGATTCTGATAGATAATCTCTCCGGAACAATAACTGTACCAGAAATTGGTGGCAAAATGCACCGCGAAAAGTTCAATACATTAGAAAATCTATGTTAAGAAAATGTCACAACCGCTGAACTATTATCGAAGTTAAATACAGTTAGCTCAAACGATGTGTGCAGGTTAATGGTAGGTAGTTTAGGTAGATATAAATATGAGATTTAAAGACATTAGGACAAAATAGCAAACCTACCACCTGAGATACAGAGACTTAGCAGGCAAGCACGCGGTTAGTAAATGGAATGCATCGTAGCTACAAACGCTACGCCGGTTCTGTCTGCTTTCTCTGCAGGGCACGCCGTCGCTTCGGTGGTGGTCCCGAGCGGCCTCGCTCATGGCTCATTAGGCCTGCCTGACTCAGGCAGTCACGACCGCATGTACTACAGCTCCACGCGCTCACAGTCGATGGAGTACAACCCATCAGCGCCGATCACTTCCGCAATTGCCGCTACTTCTCTGCATGCACGAGAAGGTTCTCCTGCATCTTGATAAAGGCCTTCGTGATCAGTTCGCGCCATGCACGCCGATCAACCGCTTTCGATTCTCATGACCTGCAAACAAGATTCAAATGTAAGAGGCTTACTTTGATCATGTCCTGGTAACGTAACTTGATTTCTCCACATGCGGCTTTCCAGTACTCAGCTGACCATATAATAGTTGTATCGGTATCCGCGTCGAATCCATACGGCTCACATGACCGAACCACCTCAGGTATCTCAGCAAAAGTATGCAGTCCACTGCATACATCCCACTTTGTTGCAACACTTCTATGTCCGTAACTCCGTCATCCCATCCGATGCGCAGAATCCGTCGCAAACACTGTTGATGTAACCGCTCGAGATATCACACATCCCGCCGGTACATCGTCCACGTTTCACTGCCGTATAGAAGAATGGACAGCTCCATGCATTTGTACACCATCAAGTTCGTGTCAATGCTAAGCTGATGGTTGTTCCACACTCGGTACTCTAGCTTCCCAAATGCCGCCGCTGCATTCGAGACGCGGATACGTAGCTAACTGTGTAGCTGCTGGTCAGTCGACATCACACTCCCAGGGTAGCAGAAGCGGGAGGTAGTTTCCAATACGTAATCACCAATGCTGATTTGCGGCAATATTGAAGACTGCACCTCCGGTGAAGGCTACAAGGGACAGACAGTTTTGCTTGTGTTGATGGTGAGCCCAAATTTGCCGCTGTCGAAGCCAGAGCACTAGTTATGTGCTGCAAATCATCCGCGCTGGGTGCAAACAAGGCACAATCGTCAGTAAACAGCAACATACGGATAGTTGTCTCATAGACTAGAATACTCTCACCGAAACGACGAATGTTCAGCAGCTCAATATCAATACCGTGCTTTACACGAACATCGCTAGTACAAGCTCTATCAAAAGCACAAGACATCATTACATGAAAATATATATTAAACAGGACAGGAGCTATGACACTGTCTCGCTTTACACTAATGACAACTGCAAAGTCATCCAAAGTCTCTCCACTCAGCTGTACCCTCGCCCACATACCACTGTGCAGACATTCAATTAAACTTACAAAGTTACGAGGGCAAACCAACTTACCCAACACCAGCCACAATGCCCCGCAGTTCACCGTATCAAATGTCTTGGTGAAATCAACAAAAAGCTAGTATAATGGCAGGTGACGTTCACTACACTTCTCTTGCAACTGACGAGCCGCAAACACTATATCTATAGTGCTGCTACCCGAACAGGATCCACACTGCTCTTCCGCCACGTTAGGTTTCACAACCTAACTGACGAGGCAGGATTCGGGCAATCACCTTGCCTACACAACTCAGCAAATGGATGCCAGATAATTCGTGCAGCATTGCTTCCTACCTTTGCCCTTGGACTGTGGTAGCACAAGGGCATCCTTCAGTTTAGGAGGCACCTCCTGCTCCATCCATACTTGTTGCACCAAGTGGTTCAACGCAGTAAACACCACCGGTCCGCCATTTTTCATACTTCAGGCGGGATCCCTTCGATCCTGGTACACTTTCCGTTTCGCAGCTGTGCAAGTGCTCTCTGCATCTCATCTAGTGTCGGCGTGTCCGCCAAACTCGCCTTCACATGGTACTGCTTAAGGCCGTTCAGTGTAGGCCAGTCGATCTCCGAACGGTTGTTCAAGAGACAGTCAAAGTTTTTCCGTCAGATCTGCGTTATGTCTGCAGTCTGTGTGCAGGTAGCGCCTGAAGTACCATCGATCAGCGTCCTCAGCAGCTCCAGCCTCGGTCCATACACCACCTTCAAGGAGTCAAAGAATTCCTTGTGTTGGCGGCCTTCGGAGTAGCATTCCATCTGCTTCGCCTTCTCCGTCCACCATGCATTTGAACGCGACGGAGCTCTCGGGTCAGTCGTCTTCGATTTCTGCGAAACTGACTCTTCTTCCCCAAGTCACTGGGGTCTGCCTCAGGTTCAGCAAATGCTGCATTCTGCTCCGACACCAATGCGCCAATCGTCGCATGGTTGTCTTCAAACCAATCAGGTCGATTGCAGTTTGCGCGCCCGATGGTCACCGCGGCAGCGGCTGTCACCTCGTTGCGAACGTGGTGCCACAGGTCGCCCACTCTTGCTAGGTAGTCTACATCACACAGGCGTGTAGCCATCGCTTTCTGCCCCACAGTACGTTTCTCCACTTCATCGAAGGGAAGAATGTCAAATGTACTCCGATTCACGTCAAAAGTGCAATACATGGATTTAGGAAAGTATACATACGGTTTGGTCCGCAACAATTTGTGATTCGTGCCGCACTCAGCTCGACTCCGTACACGTGTCATACGCACTTCACGCATAACACGAACACATACGAGGACATATTCGAGCAGGTGAGCGTGACCACTCCGTGGGTGCGTCCAAGTTGCTATATCACCCGCATTCAGTGCAAACCGAGTGTTCATGATCGTCAGGCCGTGAGTGGCACAGTGAGAGCAGTCTGTCAACGTTCGCATTCGCTGAACCAATGCCATGCGAACCGATAACATCTGTCTACACCGATGCAACACGCCCAAAGCGCGCGTTGAAATCACCCAGCAGAAATAGTCGGTTGCTCCTCGGCACTGACCATATCACGGAGGAGAGCTGAATG
>OX104064.1:188038369-188080121 GCA_944474145.2 Dicrocoelium dendriticum
AGTTAAATAAGCAAAGTGACAGCGGGCAACGTTGTCCCACACCGCTGGAGATATTGGACCGCAACTGTTTACCATGAACCCTCACTCCGTCCGAAATATTCGAGTATAGCGCATTGATAGCGCTTACATATTGGTCTGGCATACCTTTTCTCAGCAGACAGGTCCATAGGCACATCGATCCACCGAATAGAAGACACCTTTGACGTAGAGAAACAGGACAACGGTGAGTTGCCAATAAACATGGCTGTGCTCCATGAATTGACGCAAAGTGAAGACGTGGTCGATGCAGCCTCGATTTCGACGAAACTCAGGTTGCTCTTCACAGATCTGGCCCTCAGCAGTGCTAGTCATTTGTGGAGGATGACAGAGGTAAGTAATTTAGAGTCATTTGAGATCAAACTGATCCCTTTATGGTTGCCGCATTTTGAACGGGAGCCTTCCTTGAAAATTGGGCCTAAAACGGAACGGCTCCTGTCTGTCAAGACACCCATGGCACCCATGGTGCCATACCTACTCACGTAAATCATTCACAAGAGCAAGTCCCAGGAATTTGTAGAGAACTGGGGGAGTTTTAGCTGGACCAGAGGCCTTACGCAAGTTCAACAGCCTGATCTCACTTTCGACTTCTACGAGTGAGGGTGGCTCTAAGGAGACAGCACATGGAGAATAGCACTCCATGCCAGAAACAGACAGCGATAACGCAGATTGGTTAGGCTACGTTACAAAGTGCTCCGCCCAACGCTTCAAGCATTTTGACAAGCTGTGGATTGGCTGTCCACTCTCCGCATATTGTCTCGCTAACGCCAGGTCTCCTGCTGCCTATTTCCCGTCTTAGACGGAGTAACCTACAATAATTGCGGACGTCAACGGCTGTTTCCATTTCCGATATGCGATGAGACCACTAGGCTTCGCGATCTGCCTTTAGGCTGGCACGCAGTTTTGCCCTGAGATTTTTGCGAGCCACATTGTATTCCTTTCCAGCCGGAATACGTCGGCGAACATCCATAAGTTCCAGAGAATTTGTAGTGATCCAATGTTCAGCATGGCAATTTGATTTCCAAATGAAGACATGCCTGTTGATAGTAACTTTTGACGAAAATGCGACCACTGCTCTTCGACGGTGTTCAGTGGACGCTTACTTAGCCCAGTGACCGCGTAGTTTGATACGCATTCAAAACACGTGGCTTCGCCAGCTGGCTGGTGTCGATGCGCTCAGAGCGACGTTGCGAACGTCCGCCAAAAGGCACCCGCAGGTCGGCACACATGACAGCGGGATAGAAGTTCACGGTGGTGCTCCAAATCGAGCGATAGTTTCGTATACAGCCTCTCCAGCTGTCACTAATCGCGATGTGATCGATTTGCATCCATGGCTGACCCAAGAATGGTGGGCGCCAAGTCACTCTCCTGCGGGTGCCGTATCGAAAGTTAGTGATCTCGAGAAAGAGACGAGCGCCTTCACACAGGTGTAGCAATCGCTCACCATTATCATTGCGGAAGTCTACACCACGTTGGCCGCCCAGATAAAGCTCATCAGAGGACAATTTTACGGCTTAGGCGTTGAGATCACCAGCAAGCACCACAGTAGCGGTGCTTGTTCTGTAAAGAAGAAGCACGCTAAATTAGTGATATACATCATCTTTCACCGAATCAGGGCTGCAGTTTGTCAAGGAGTAAGCCGTAATGACAAATAAGCACCGTTTGTCCCCGCGCGACTTCGGAGCCTGGAACTAACCGGCCAACCTAAGGGCGCATATGCGGCTGTCGACAAGGATCCAATCAATCAGGGTAGCTGCATCCTAGGGATACAAAACAATGCCGACGCCAGCTTGACCGGCATTTGAAGTTGCGTCATCACCAGACGGTCGTAAACAGAAAGTGACGCCAGTGTCGCATGTGAGCATCGCAGAATACGCACTTAGATTGAAGCTTGCAGGCGGATTTGCGATAAACAGCAATATCTATCGATTGCGTCTCGAGTGTCCGGGCAAATGCTGCCCGTTGGCCCATCTGTAATAAAGTACGTACGTTGACACCTGCTAGCAAGGATCGAGGACTCTAAAGGGAAACGGATAAACTGACATTGTCCACTTGGGTGAACATGGACGTGTCGACTGGGTTGGAGCGACGTCCTGCGACTGTGTGTTAGTTGAAACTAGAATACAAGCGACTATTCAAGCAACGTGAGGGAGGGCCAATAATTGGGGGAGTGTAAACCATGGGGACGGAAGTGAACTTGCTAAGAATGCTAAGGATGAAAAAGCGCAAGAGCGGGAATATGAAGGTAGGAACTGCTGAGCAATAGCATCCAAAACCCTGTCCACCCTGCTCGATGGAGCAAATGGTGCGCCGTTTATTATTTTGTGCGAGGTCCATAGCATCAGCAGATTGTTAGAAGGAAACACCATGAGGTATTGTGTGGGCAGGATACTGACAAGTCGCCCAGATCTAGACGGGAGAACGATTAAGGTTCTCAACCAAAGCCATTGGTTTAAAAACCTTACCGCAAGGCAGCGGGTTTTGGCATTGATCTACAAAGAGCCCATTTTATGGAGTAAGGTGCCAACCTCACTCCAACCCCCAATCTGGAGGGTCAGAAGATTAAGTTTGTCTGGCCATTAACCATTGACCAATCTGGTATAAGTGGCTGAAGGTGTAACATGCGTAGCTCAATGCATCACTGAGGCGTAAAAACCATCGCACCAAGTTAAGTCCCGGTCTCAGCGCGATGGAGGATGGGGATCAGCTAGAAGTCTTTCAAACGTTCAACTACCTAGCTAGTTGTATCAGCGCCGTTGGAATTCAGAACGAAGTCACAAAGCTTATAGCAAAAGCACGAGACGCTTTAGTTAACTTTCGCCACCTATAGTACTGGCACGAAATCACTCTCACCCTTAAGGGTACCGTGTATAATGTAGTCGTAAATTCGACGCTACTGTATGGTTGTGAAACTTGGCTCATTAGATCAGCGGACATAAAGAGGCTAGTTAGATTCGACCACAGTGCGCTCGCATTCTGGCTCGTATCTGATGGAAACACCGTGTCAACAATGAGCACGTTCGGCGCCTTGTTTATGGTGGGGAAATTAGAAGTGAGCGGCTTAGCACTGTAATAGCACGCAACAGGCTCCGACGGCTGGGCCACATGTTACGCATGCCAGTCAATCCGCTTTCGCGAAGTGCGTCGTTTGCGCACCGGGAGTGTGGGTATAAGAAGAGGAGAGGTGGCCAAACGATGACTTTGTCAAAAGGTTTGAAAGCCCTTAGTTTAATTTAGTCTCAGTTGTTGACTCTCGGCTCCCTGGTAGGGAACCGAAGAACGATGAAATGTTAAACTGAATACACTTGTTGCTCTGGCTAGGAGCCGGCCTCAATGCCTACGTGCTGTATGTTGCTTTGTCCCTCCCGCTTCCGCTCAGCCTCCACCTTCAGACATGTTCATCAATGATAGGAATGGCATGATTTGTTGGGGAACAATAGCCTGCAGTTTTCTCTCCAGTACGATGTCCAACAGTTATTGTTGACTAAGGCGGTGTGCTTCTGGTGCGTGTTTTTTCTTTTTTTAATTTAATGCGGCACAATAGCTGAGTTTTTCTCCCCCTGCAGCTAACGTGCATTTACGTTAACTTGCAATCTCTGTGCTTGATGACATCCTTATGAATCATGTTCACATAGATAATGTGA
This sequence comes from Dicrocoelium dendriticum, assembly GCA_944474145.2. Classification (NCBI taxonomy): domain Eukaryota; kingdom Metazoa; phylum Platyhelminthes; class Trematoda; order Plagiorchiida; family Dicrocoeliidae; genus Dicrocoelium; species Dicrocoelium dendriticum. The sequence goes on from OX104064.1 coordinate 188,042,050, forward strand.
GATAACTTCATGGTAACGTGGTTTGAGATTCCTAGCGATGCCGTTCTGTGGAGAGAACAAATGTTAAGCTGTTGGCATAAAACTTAGCTACGGTTTCTAGTAACCTGGTTCCAGACTGCACGATTTATTCAGTTCAAAATTCGTAGTAAACTTATTGTCGTATCGATTGAAGAAAGTGGAAAACGCAAAAACAAGCATCAGGAAGTTCAATGAAGGTAGCTGTGAACTCGTCGTAACCGTCTTCCGCCTCATTTAAATGAAAGCTTTGAGATATTTACATGTTGGCCATGGGAACGAAATGATAGCCGATTTGGTACTGCGGCTATCGTTTTACAATTTAACGATAAATCACCACGCATAATGACGAAAGACGTTATTTTTCGCTTGGAACCACGATGAACGTATGACTAAAGAGATGCCACCGCCTAGTGACATATATGTACGAGAGCGACCAACGCGATGCGCTGCAAATCCGTCACGATCGGTTAATAAAGCTTCCACATGATCGTTCAGCCAGGTTTCTTGTCCCATAATGACATCAAGTCGAGAGTAGTCACGAAACATTTGATTTTGAGTTCGTCTAATTCGCCCACAAGCGAACGGATATCAGTGCTGTTTAAAATAGACTGACTCACACAACAGATTTTTCATTCGAAGAGCAACCATTCATCCATTACCTGAATCTTCGTGGAAATACTTCGTTCTGCTTTTGCTACTTTCCATTTGCGCCGTATATCCTCAGCAGGTGAAAGTGTCAGGATTATGTTCCCGAGAACGCGCGAATATTCAAAAGGTTGCGTCTAAGTTAAGCGATTGCTAAATTAAAAAACCGCTAAATATACACACGTGGTAACAACATAACTTAGACTAGTGTGTGTTGATAAATCCGCTGCACAAGAATAATAAATTGCGAACGATAATTGTCAATATTGTAGTGAAAGTAATAACAGTAGTTCGAATTTCCCTCCCTGCACCAAATGAATAAGTCGTGAAAGCATCACACTGTATCATCGCAGGTTTTTAACACGAACAAACCTATCCCGTTAGCTCAAGAGGCTGCTCTGGTGGGGTGGGGCGACGAACATAAATAAAAGAAACACTCAGTTACATTGCTTTTCACAAAGAAATGCGCCTGCCTGGGAATAACCCAAACTAAAAAGCGTTAATGCTACTCACGGTGTTGCGACAGAATCTGCTTTTCTAACCCTATTCTGGTTCAGGATCAGTTTTGAGCAGTCAGGTAATAGAGGTACCATGCACTTTCAACGCTGTCAAACGACAGAATAGAAGCCCATAAGGAAAACACTATCTGTATGGTCAGATACTAAAATTATCAGGTGACCCAACGTTGCCTCTGGCAAATAAAGTGGCGGCTGTGACTCGTCACGAAATAAAGTAACCCCTTGATTACCCAGACAACCGTTTTAAGTCCATAAACATCAAGCATGCATTTAGCACTGGCGATACGTTCAAGCACGATCAAAAGGGCAGGGAAAAAATCCATAAGCACAGGTAAGCACGCCTAGAAGGTCGGCTACATCCGGTTTCAGATTTGCCTGTCACTGCCCAAACACAGGACGTCTGCGCCTACAGAGGGACCATGGGTGGCTTGCCCTGCACTACCTACAGTTCCATCCACACACCTCATATCCATTGTATAAACCCGAAGGAATAAAACCTGGAGGAATGTGGATGAGATCCACGTTACATCAACGAAGCCGGCACAAACTCCTTCACAGGCGAACACAAGCATGCTGTATTTGGGAATCAAGTGCATACAAGGCGGTGGCTGGACCGTAGTCCGCTCCACACTGAGTGCATGGAACCACTCTTGGAGCCTAACACGGCCACAAGGACCGTGCACCCCGTCCCCTCTAGCAACGACCAACCGTCTCCTAGAGCAGTCATGGACGAGGTAGTGGGTAATAGATAGGTAGGCACCTTGTCAACATGCACATCAAGCGCAGCCACACCGCGGATACCAAGCAACATGCAATCACTTGAAATGACAAGATGAACTAAAATAAGTCAAAAAATAAATACAAAGACGTTGACATAAACCTCATTAATGAGCATATAAAATATATTGGTTTCGAACGAATCCACGATAAGTTCAAGAGGTCAGAAGATATTTTTAAGGAAATGCCATAAACGCGAAATTGTTATCCAAATTAACTACAACTAGCTTCAGTGACGTGTGCAAGTTTTTAGAAGATAGTACAGGTAGACATTAATATGAGAAAGGAAAGCATCAGGAACAATTTCAAACCCACCACTTACAATACAGAGACTTGGCATGCAAGCTCGAGGTTAGTAAATCGAATGCAACGTTCCTACAAACGCTGCGCCCGTTCTGCCTAGGTTCTCTGCAGGACCCGTCGTCGCATCGTTGGTGGTCCCGCGGTTTCGCTCATGGCTCACTAGGCCTGCCTTACTCAGGTACTCGCGACCGCATGTGTTTAAGTACCATGCGCTCGATGTCGATGGAGTAAAACCCATCGGCGCCTGCCGCTTCCGCACTTACCGCTCCTTCTCTGCAAGTATGAGGTCTTTCTCCAGCAATTCGGCAACGGCTTTAATGATCAGATCGCGTCCTGCACGCCGATCGAATGCCTTGGATTCTCACAAACTGCAATCAAGATTAGAAAGTGAAAGACCTACTTTCATCATGTCCTGATAACGGAACTTTGATTACCCTGCATGTCGCTTCTCAATACTCAGCTGACCGTATAAGAGTTGTTTCGTTATGCGCGTCGAATTCATACGGCTCACATGATCGAGCCACTTCAAGTGTCTCAGCAAACCTATGCAGTTCGCTACATACATGCCACTTCGACGCAACACTTCCGAGTCCGCAACTCTGTCTCCCCATCCAATGCGCAGAATCCGCCGCAAACGCTGTTGATGGAACCGCTCGACATATCGCACATCCCGCCGGTATATCGTCCACCTTTCACTGCCGTATAGAAGGATGGACAGCTCCATGGATTTGTACACCATCAGCTTCGTGTCAATGGTAAGCTGATGGTTGTTCCACACTAGGTGGTCTAGCTTCCCGAATGCCGCCGCTGCCTTCGAGACGGGGATACGCAGCTCACTAGGTAACTGCTAATCAGTCGACATCACACACCCAAGATAGCACAAGCGGGAGGTGGTTTCCAATACTTCAGCACCAATGCTGATTCGCGGCAATATTGAAGATTGCACCTCCGGTGAAGGCTGAAAGATACAGATAGTTTTGTTTGTGTTGATGGTGGGCCCGAATTTGGTCGCTGTCGAAGTCAGAACACTTGTCATGCGCTGCAACTCATCCGCACTGTTTGCAAACAACGCAGAGTCGTCAGCAAACAGCAACATACGGATAGTTGTCTCACAGACTAGGGTTCTCGCACCAGAACGACAGGTGTTCAGCAACCCACCGTCAATACGGTGCTCCACACGAACACCACAAGCACAAAACCTATCAAAACACAAGACATCATTGTATGAAGATAAATATTAAGCAGGGTAGGAGCTCAGCCACACACTTGCTTCACACCAATGACAAACGCAAAGTCACCCGAGGTCTCTCCACACAGCTGTACCCTCGCCCACACACCACTGTGCAGACATTCAATTAAACTTACAAACTTACTCGGACAACCAAGGTTACCTAACACAAGCCACAATGCCTCGCGGTGCACCGGATCAAATGCTTTGGTGAAATCAACCAAAAGCGAGTACAATGGCTGGTGTCGTTCTCTGCACTTCTCCTGCAACTGATGAGCCGCAAACACCATATCTATAGTGCTACGACCCGAACGGAATTCACATTGCTCTTCCGCCACGTTATGTTCCACAACCTAACTGACGAGGCGATTTAGCAGGATTCGGGCAATCGCCTTGCCCACACAACTCAGCGACTTGACGCCACAATGAGCAAGATTGCTTGCTCCTTTTGCCCCTGCACAGTGGCAACACAAGGGCATTCTATTAGTTCAGGAGGCACCTCCTGCTCAATCCATACGCGTTGCAGCAAATAGTGCAGCGCAGTCACCAAGGCCGGTCCGCCATGTTTCAATAGTTCAGGCGGGATCCCGTTGGCTCTGGCACACTTGCCGTTCCGCAGCTGTGCTAGTGCTCTCTGCGTCTCATCCAGTGTCGGCGTGTCCACCAGACTCGCGTTCACATCGTGCTGCTTGAGGCCGTTCAAAGTAGGCCAGTCGATAACTTAACGGTAGTTCAACAGACAGTTAAAGTTCATTTCCAAGATCTGCATTAGGTCTGCAGTCTGTGTGCAGGTAGCGGCTGAGCTACCATAGATTAACGTCCCCAGCGGCTCCAATCTCGGTCCATACACCGCCTTCCAGAAGTCAAATAACTCCTTGTGTTAGCGGCGTTCCGCGTAGCATTCCATCTGCTTCGCCTTCTCCGTCCACCATGTATTTTTATTGCGACGGAGCTCTCTGGTCAGTCGCTTTGGAGTTTGAGAAACTGACTATTCTTCCCCAAGTCACTGGGCTCCGCCACATGTGCAGCAAATGATACATTGTTTTCCGAGTACAATGCGCCCATCGTCGCATTGTTCTCATCAAAACAATCAGGACGCTTACAGTTTGCGCGTCCGATTGTCTCCACGACAGCAGCTGTCACCTGGTCGCGAACCTGGTGCCACAGGTCGCCCACTGTGGCTATGCATTCCGCAGCACAGGCGTGTAGCCATCGCCTTCTCCAGCTCCATACGTTTCGCCACAGTACCGAGGGAGTGAATGTTAAATTTACTCCGGTTCACGGCTGCAGTGTAATACATAGATTCACGAGAATGTATATACTGTTTGGTCCGCACCAATTTATGATAAGCGTCACAATCAACTTCACGCAATACAAGTGTCATGCGCACTTTACGCTTATCACGCTCACGTACGATGACATAGTCGAGTTGGCGAACGTGACCACTCCGTGGGTGCGTCCAAGTTGCTTTATCACTCGCACTCAGTGCAAACCGAGTGTTCGTGATCGTCAGGTCGTGAGTGGCACACAGTGAGAGCAGCCTGTCACCGTTCGCATTCCCCGAACCAATGCCATGCAGACCGATGACATTTGTCCACACCGACGCATCAAGTTCAACGCGCGCATTGAAATCACCCAGCAGCAATAGTTGGTCACTTCCCGGTACAGACCGTATCCCGAAGGATAGCTGAGTGTAGAATTGATCATGGGTGTCATAAGGGTAACAAATGATCCGGCCGTACGTGCTTATAAAAGTTGCAAACTTACCTCTTCCGAGTCGTAGGCGAACAGTCATCAGTCGCGCGTTGGTGCCTGTTGGTTCACCCACGAGCTAGCCATGGACGCGATTGCATATTGCAAATCCGACCCCATGTTCACGTATGCTGAGGCGGCGTTACCCACCCAGTAGAATGCGTAGCCAGCACCTGTTTTATGCAACTTACCTTGCTCAGCTAGCCGGGTTTCAGTGAGCGCCGCAATATGGATATGATAGAGCGCCAGTTCCATCGAGACGAGTGCAGTATGTCGCACCGGGTCGCTCACTCGAGTTCCTGACCAGTAGTGTGCGCATGTCTCAGCACTCGACGTTGAGTGCTCTTCACGCAGCCATACGGTTGTATTGGTGGCAGTCGCACGCGAGGTGGCGGATGTCCTTCAGAGCTTTACTTGAGGGCTCTACCTTGAGGCTTTGGCTCAATAGCCTGCCCCACAATGCAGTGGGTGATTTGGACATGCGCTTAAGGGACTCCACCCGGAGCCTTTGGCTCCATAGCCTGACCTAAAAGGCAGTGGTGAGCAGCTTTAGGTCGGGAATGTTGCAGACAAATTGGGATCTGATTGACGGCCGTCACATGCAGCCTTTAAGGTATTGGAACGATTCATATATGTTTTGCGACTGTAGTAGAATACACCTGCGATCACGGCCGGACGCAAGTGAGTTTTGGCGGGTTTGCACCAATTTGCCCAGGGGCTGCCTGGCTTGAGGCGGGCAGTAGCAAACTATTGAACATCCGGAGGTGCCCAATTACCGAAAGAGAAATGCATGGCGCTCCTGCTCTAAGCCAATCGAACTATGAGCTTATAACCCGTATACCTGTTGTTTCTCATGGCTAGGTTTTAGGGGAAAAGTGCCATCGACCAACTTCTAACCTTTGAAGAGGATAGCCTAGGATACTGGCAGAGCGCCCACACCTGACAGGAGAACGACTCGGGTCCTCACCCAAACCATTCGATTAGATGTACACCCGAAAGGCAGCGGGTCTAGCACATGGTCATTTCACTGACTCATGCTAATTGGTGTCCTGAATCGTAGCAGGAAGAAGGTCGTAACCCAACTCCCACCCAGCGGTGGCCATGAGGAGGCGTCCAGGACATGAGCCAATGGCACAACAATAGCAACAGTGGGTAGCCTATCTGTCAGGATCTAACCATAACCAGCCTCAGCGACCATAAGCTCCCCGCCTACATGGTTGGCGGCATCTGGTTTCGGATTCGATTGTCACTGTGTCCAGCAACAGGACGCTTGCGCCTACAGAGAGACCATGAGTAGCTTGCCCTGCACCACGCACAGCTCCATCAACACACCCCATTTCCAGTGTAAACCCGAAGGAAGTCAGAAGAAATTCGATGGAACTTGCAAACGCTGTAAATTCTTTATTTGCACAGTCCTTCGGAGAGACCGACATAACAGCGCCCACGTCACACAGGAGGACCGAGCACAGCACGAGTGAACCATCAGTTCAGGAACGCTCAATAATGTCATGTAACACGACTGAAATATACCAACTAAAAAACGATTAATTGCCGGCCACCTAACGGCCGGCTTAAAAGCGAACACCAACTTGACATCCACCAATGAACTCCTAACCACAAAAGCCCTATCTTGCATGTATACAAACGCTCAAGGCCTTCGAAGCAAGTTGGTCGAACTTAGAGAACTCCATGCCTCACAACCGCGGGACCTCGTCATGATTACAGAGACATGGTTAAACCCTGAGATAACCGACTGTGAGATCAAGTTACCCGGTATGTCGCTGCTTCGGACCGATAGAACCGGAATGGGTGGCGGTGTGATTCTTTATTATAATACAAACCTCCGATGTGAAGTTATCGATCACCCGGAAATCCGAGCTCCCGATTCGCTTTGGTGCCGCCTTTGGTTGCGAAACAAGGACACATGTCTACTAGCCGTGGTTTATCGCCCGCCAAACTCAACGTCGGAAATGGACTCCAAACTGTACCACGTTTTCCAGTTTGCTTTTAACAAGTCCTACACCCACAATCTTATCGCGGGAGACTTTAACGTGCACGACATAGAAACGCCGGCAACTGACGGTACGCAGTTTAAAGCCTGTTTGCAAGAACTTATTGCTAGCCACCCTCTTTACAACCACGTACCATCTCCCACCAGATTTCGAACTTCTAACAAGCCGTCGATACTGGATCTTGTGCTAACTAACGAAGAACTCATGGTTGGCGGGATAGTTACAAGCACACCACTGGGTCGTAGTGATCATGTCACTCTACTCTTTGATTATATATGCTATGCCGAGTACCCGGAAAAGGAGGAGGATAAAGTGCACACTGTCACGCACTACAATGTGTTGTCCAAGCTTGTTAAGGATACATCTTGGACTTTCTTAATCGAATGCCCCCCAGATCTGGCCTGGGATATGTTTACAAGGACTTTGAGCACACTGGTAGCGCAAGCATCGGAACAGAAGTCCTTCCAACCCAAAAACCGGAGTAAGTCATTTCTGAGGAGCAGAACACGTAAATGTATGTCCCGGAGGGATTTGGCATGGCGAAGTCACCAGGGTTGCCCTAATGCCGAAACCTGGACTGCATACGTGACCCATCGTAACTTCTGTGTGAAACTGATCCGCGAAGACAAGGTCACGCATCAGCAGAAGTTAATGAAGCGATTCTGCACTAACCACAAACTCCTGTACAGGCACATTAACGGCCTTCGAAAGGTAAAGCGAGGGGTTCCGGCGCTAGTCACGGCTGATGGATACACGCGGTCAGCAATGGAAGCAGCTGATCTCCTACGGCTTCATTACTCCCAAACGTTCCAACAAGTGTCGAGCCCGAACATTCACCTCATTTCTAATACTCCACCACCCGGTTTAGAAAACATCACCTTCACTACGGAGGCTGTGTTGAAGAAGTTGTTATCCTTGCGTATCCACAGTTCTCCCGGAGCTGATAACATCCGACCAAAGGCTCTACAGGCAGTAGCTAGTGATCTAGCAGAACCACTGGCTGTTTTCTATCAGCGATGTCTAGAGGAAAACCTTATTCCACCAGTATGGAAGCAAGGGGTCATCACTCCTATCCATAAAGGAGGTAGCCGCACTGATCCTGCGAACTACCGTCCAATAACACTACTTCCCGTACTATCCAAAGTGATGGAATCAATCGTCGCAGACGCGCTGATGCAATACTTGGAAAGCCACAATTTAATAGCCCCAGAGCAACATGGCTTTCGTCAAAAGCATTCGTGTAATACTAACCTATTAATTGCACGTAATAGCTGGACTGAAGCTGTTGATGATGGAGTTGGAGTCGTTGTCATCTACCTGGACTTTTCAAAAGCGTTTGATCGTTTAGACCATCGAGTTCTCCTTCAGAAGCTTCGGAACTACGGCATTGGCGATCCAATCCTGAGTTGGATTAGCAATTTTCTACAAGAACGACGGCTAGTGGTGAGAGTCCGAGAATCATTTTCTCATGCAATCGACGTGACGTGTGGAGTACCACAAGGCTCGGTTCTTGGACCTCGTCTATTCTTGGTGTTCATTAACGATTTGGCGAGATCAATTACTTCCGATTTCTTATTTTTCGCTGATGATATCAAGATATGGCGAAGGATCAGAGGACCGGATGACCATGAACGGCTCCAGCACGATCTTAACACAGTGTCGAACTGGTCAGTTCAAAACGCTCTACCGTTCAACGTAGACAAATGTCGCGTAGTACAATTACGCCATAGACATAACTGCACCTACATACTTGGGACAAACGAATTGCAGAATAGCTCCCAGGAACGTGATCTTGGTGTGATCGTACAGAGCGACCTCAACTGTTCAAAACAGGCTGAGGTAGCTGCAAAAAAGTGTCAACCAGCACGTCGGCATGCTGCGAAGGGCATTCGGGAGATTTGACCCATCAATCTTCCCAATGATGCTCAATTCCTACGTGCGCCCGCAAGTTGAGTACGCAATCCAAGCTTGGCAACCTTGGTTGAAACGCGACCTAGAAGCGATAGAGGCACCACAACGGAGAGCAACAAAGAACGTGAAGGGCCTGCGGTGTCACTCTTACCACCGAAGGCTGAAGTTGCTGGGAATTTTCAGCGGACGTTATCGAAGGCTGCGCGGCGATCTCATATTAGCGTATCAGATATTGAGTGACCCCAACCACGTATGCCGCCATTTGCTGAAACTTAGCCACAACACGCAGCTCAGGGGTAACTGCTTAAAGTTGAAGGAACAATATAGCCGTCTAGAGTGTCGACGGAATTACTTTTCCCTTCGGGTTTTGCCAACCATGGAACGCACTCCCAGACTCAGTTGTATCCTCTCCTACCCTGGATATTTTCAAAAAACGATTAGATGTTGCTCTCAGCTCCCAACATTTTGTTACCTAAGCTCCTCTGTTGTGGATTACGCCAGGCATGTTTTCAACAGGACTAATGTATCAAATAGACCTAAGTGAGCGACCATATTTCATTTTCTCACTCCTTACCTCAACTATCACTGCGCCCCAGTGTCTTTCTGAATGTTTACGCGCGATATTTATTTTTCATTTTACACTGATGTTAATTATCAAAGTATTCATCTCGGCAGACGTTCGATAGATGACCCAGACATATTGTAATTGCATCATATTCATATTCACCGCTACCATCCTACGGGACGTGTCAAGCACTTGCTTTTATCCCGTGATAAATCATTGTTCATTGTTCATTGTTCACGTTTCTTGAACGGAGCCATCCCACACGCCTTCACAGGTAAACACAAGCACGCTGTAACTGGGAATCAAGCGCACACAAGGCGGTGGCTGGAACATAGTCCACTCCACACTCAGTGCATGTAACCACTCTTGGAGCCTAGCACGGCCACAAGGACCGTGCAGTTCTTTCCCTCTAGCAACGACCAACTCTCTCCTAGAGTCAGTATGGGCGAGGTAGTGTGTATTAGAAAAGTAGGCATCTTATCAACAGGCACACTTATATACCAGTATCAATATGTGCGACAATCCCATTGTGCCATCGTACAATAATTGATCACTTTTTTACTGTGCCATGACCATGCCTTTGTGGGAGTGACTCCCTTACTCGAGCATAATTTTATTTTTATTTGTTAAGCCATAGAAAATTAGTAACTCCATGCGCTACTAAAATTAGCATAATAAATAATGGTTTTAACAACCATTTCTGGTCATTTCTCTCACCGTGCAGTGCAAACAGATGTACCTGTGATGCTCAACGAGATGAGCGAATGAGTATTTACACACTCAATCAAGATAAAAGCTCTGGAACTTGAGAAAATTGGTTTGTTGTTAACTTTTGATTTATATTCTGGAACTTCGTGTATTTTTATTTTATCGGTCTTTGCATAAGTCTCCATGATTACAGACTTTCCTGTCTCGTTCCATACATCTACTTCATCTCGTAGCTCCTCAAATATAATCCGATGTGTTACACTTATATGGTATTCTAATCTTTGAGCTAGATCATGTTCTTTAGTCCGTACTGTAATAGGTTTGTACAAAGATGCGACTTGACTGTACCCTTGGAGGCCGCTGACTTATTTCTTACCGTGAAGGGTCCCAATTTTACTTTGTGAATAATATGTTATACCTGTTTTTGTATAAATTATGCCCTAATCCTTTGCTTTTGTTGTAGTTTTCCATCTGTGTTAATTTGGTGGATATTCTCCTACTACTGTCGGAGATCTTGGCCCAACTGTCGTCTGTATCCGCCATCTTGGATTTGTTCGGCCGCAATCTAGCCGGTGTCTGCCAGACCACCTGGTTGACCGACAGCGTTTGGATTCAGCATTCCAAAGTAGAGGTTGTAACGAACGTCTTCCGCATATCTGACAGTCACAATGACACGTACTGCTGACCCAAAGCTTCGAAATAAACTTTTGTTTTGGCGCAGACGGCTGTGGAAAACTTGTGCGATTTGGAATAGAATGCAGAAACTGACGAAAATACTTCCATTCTCGAAATGCTCGCCTTAGTCCCAGCCAGATAAAAATACTTAATAGTAAGATCGATTCTAGGCGGTTCTGCGCTGACTGTACCTCTCTTCCACTCGCCAGATGTATAACTGTGTTGGCGCAGAAGTGCGATAGGCTGAGGAAGATTGTAGAGCAAGCAGCAGCCGTGAAAGCTGTCCTGCATGAACCAGACAAACCAGTGCCTCGAAATCGATACTCAGTATCAAGCTCCAATCCATAACAGTGTAAGAGTAACGATCCAGATTTAGCCACCCCAACACTAGCGGTCGCTTATAAAGATGTGTTCGCCACACATTCTTTACCAGAACCACAAGCCATCCTGAACACAGTTAAAAGAACGACAACGTACGCGTCCGCTTTTGCTACCCATATGACGGAGGCACTTGCCATCATAAGCACGCCCGTTGACAAAGGAGTTAATACTACCAATACCACCACGTGAATCAAGACCTCATCATTTGTCTAACAGAAGGAAGCAGCGACCGGTCCCTCCAAAAAGCCGAACATGAAACAATACCATAATTCTATGACTGTTTTATGCTCTAATGTAACCGAATCCGGAGCGAACTCCATAAAAGCTAAGATACTAGACAACCAAATCAGTGGGACTCCCTGTGTCAACTTATAGGAGTTCACGCTAAACCAGTCAGTATGATGTGTTTTATGACCCTCTCCGCAACGTGGCTGGGAGGACACATGCAGAAGTGTTCATGTCAGTAGTCTGGATGTATCTAAACCGGATTAACAAACCAAATCTGTCAAATGAAGAAACAAACGAGTGAGCGCTGTCGTTTCCCTTTTTCCTACTCATGCATTTACTCAACTATCTATACTATTTTGTGTGAGCACATTCCATTCCTATTTCAAACTATCGTTTTGCAGTTGTGCAATTAAATCGATAGACGCGCCAACTAACGAGTTGTTTATTCGATGACCCATTAAAATTTAATTGTTACTTCCAACATCCTACGAGACCTTTCAAGCACATGCTTTTTTACCCGTGATATACAATTATTCAGTTTTCATTATACTAGTCTAATAGCATACGAATGACAAGCGCCTGACATGTTGCTAGTAAAGCCAGACTAATGAATGTTTAATTTGAATGAATGTAGGTGTGTAACCTCACTTTATATGTTGTATCTTCGTATTGTAATCCATTAATCTAAAGTCTCCACATCGTATATCTGGTTCAAAAGCAGCTTTCGCATTCAATACTTTCTTCGTTCAACTCACCGGTGCGTAATTCCGACTCTATGTGTAACGCGGGATGAAGCACGACGATGTTGCTAGCAGGATTTCTTTGTCGGTTCCCACATGTTTGGGATCGCGCGATGATTTGGTATCCAATGAGCAAACATAAGACAAATAAGCTTGAAGCAATCCAAATCGTAAGTGCCGGTTGCTCCAACTTTGCGCCTATGAGAAGCAAAAGCAAAATAGTTGATCATACGTTTATGATTAACAAAATATTAAGCAGACTGTTATGCAGAAGACAAAATACTACTTATATAACGCAACTCTGAGTCAATGCATCACCACAACTATTCTGGTAAAGAAGAAACACCGATTGTCTATTTGCGGATCCTACATATATAGTGTCTAAGCTACGGCTGAGACAACATCAATAAATCAGGTTAATTATGGCATTCTAGTAGAAAAGACAACAACGCATGGAAATGTGTGCGCAAATCGCACTGGAGGACGGAGCGAAAGTGTGCACAGTTATTCAAACAATTGTATAAATTTGAACACAGACGAACATCTGAGCTTATGGCGGTACATATTAACAGTAACCTTTATGGCTGAAAGTTATCGCATACTTTAAGCAGACAGGGGGAATCGTCAGGTTGATTCAAATGACTGGAAGGTATACTAGGGAGGATTAAGCCAGCAAATTACACGTTGTCTCATGATTCGACTGATAGGATTGACCTGTGTTGTTTTGTATCGTGGTAAAGTTGGAATTCATTGTCGTTTACATGACTTTATGCTATGCATCAATTGGAGCTGCAACAATTTCATGCTGGCATTGTCTCAGGCTAGCCTTTCGCCTTGCAGCTTTAATAAATTTAGTCAAATGGAACATTTTCCGTCATCCCTGATCAAGGCAGTTAAAAGAGGGCAAGTGACCTTCCTTCACAGTATGTCTAAGCACATGTTGTCTAATAGCTCACACGTAGTAATGCTGCTTACGCCGTGTCAAATACCAGAAGAAAGTCATTAAGATAAGCAAGTTAATTTTTGATAACGAATGACGAAAATAATAGCAGTCTGATCGAATTAACCAAAACCATTGACACCACGGTTTTATGGTACTATTCCAACTCGGTTCAGAGGTTACAATGTATACCACTGAACTCGTCAACTGTATATGCTTTCGGTCTTTACAGACTAAACATCTGTCGAATTAACCCGTTTGGTTAACAGGAAAGTACAGTATTTTAGGCAGTGATAGCACCAGCAAGTAAGTGCATATGGACAGGTCACCTACTGAATGATGTTCTATTTGACGTACCCGAGGTAGGAAAGTCTTCCAAATCGCTAGAACGGTATCACTGTTTTGTTAGACATTCGTGAATATTAGTCCATCGATTACGCTTTTTGAGTGGATAACCAGATATGATTAGACGCGCAAGGTTTTACGTTAGCGTAGATGAAGCAGCAAAGGGAGCATAAGGGGTTTTCATGTGTATAAAGCATTACCACAGACAAGTATGCGGGCCAATGGCCGACGGTCAATAGAGAATTGCGGATTAGAAAGCTTACGCTTCACTCCTCCCGCTGGGTGTCATATATTAGTTTTAAAATAAGGAGCAACCGTAAACGGGGATCAATCAATAACATTATACTTTCGACCAAAAATACGTGAATTTGAATGCAAAAACAGTTTGTGCATTTCACTATGCTACCGCATCGGTTTCCTCGGCTGTGCTTTTTGGGGCTCAATCATTTTCATTCTATGATTTTGTATTAATTGTGTGCATTTTATGATACAGTTGTGTATTAAAGCTGACACAAAGTCAAAACTTTACTGAAACACAACTGTTGTGATTATTACACTGATATATTCTGATTAGACGTTCGTATGTGGCAAAAACATAATGAGAAAATGTTAATGTTACAGAACAAGTGACGACGTTTTGTCAGTTTGGAATTCTGGTCTTTCGGGTTGCTGTTTGGGCTGGGATGCAAAGGCTAAAGCAGGGGAGATCAGGTTGCTTTACATCTGGTAAGTGATAAAGAAAATTTCAGAGAAATTCATTAAGCTTCCAAGGGAAACTCATTCCAAGTTTAGTCATCTATTACCGAAACTGCGAAATGATCAAAGCAGATTTTGATTTGCATATAATTGTATAAGCCTGAAGATGAATTATCGAAAACATATGTTCGCTTACTCTGACTTCAGAATCAATTTACTTATGCCATGGCTACCATAGTTGAAAGTCAGTTGCGAATCAAGGGCGCAGATAGACACAAGAAAACAGCTAAAAAGTCGATGAATTGGAGCTCCAGTAAGCTGTCAGTAAAAACCTAATATGTTACTTTCTTTTGTTGTCATTTTTTAATTTTTCTGAGCTCCTGATGACTTGTTGGATCACTACTTTGCGATCACTTATGACAGAACAAAGTTGAAGATCCTCGTCACCCAGCTAACAACTGGGAATAATTTTGTGTCGTGAATACTTGGTAGGAAGAAAGCTGACAAGCAGTCTACTACTAAATCAGATTTGACCATTGTTTACTTCGGTTAAGATTTTCTAACCACAGGGTTGAAAAATAAAGCAAAAACGCAAGAGGATCAATTTACATCAAAATCCTCTGACTCCTAACAGATTAAAGCATTTTCCCTGGGGGCTTCTGAACGATATGTTGTACCTAACTATTTGAAGGAAAGCCGCAGATAAACGGGCCAATCTTATCCCCTGTAAAGTCCTTAACTTTCATGTAATTGGACGTTAGGTCACACAAATTCGCAATCGGTTTTTAAGTAATAGAAGTCGGTTCTGACCATCCCTGCCGTAATGTCACTAACAACTGGTGTCGACAGCTCACGGATTCTGATTCTGGTGAAGCTGAAGTACATCTACCAGTGAGTTCTTCGCAGACAGCCTGATCATCTTTTGCTCCTGCTGATATGTGGATGTTCGTCTGTCTTGGATCTATGGTGCAAAAGCATCCACATATTGCATCGGAATTCCCCGATTCATAATATTTCAAGACTAGTGGGTATCATAGATCTGAGTCTTGTTCGACTGTCTCGTTAATGTTATCTGACTTAAGAAAATCCATAGTAATAGAATAAAAGTGTTTATCCAGGTCGCGACTAATTAAATCTCAAAAAGAAACAGATGGATAGCGTTTTAACTGATTTGCTGAGACCAGATAACACAGATCCAACGGTCTACTAGGGCATGTGCTTCAGCTAATGAATGCCACGCCTTATGCGCCTGGAATTCAAATAAACCTGTTGGAGGACGTGTGTATCAGATGTTGGTCACTGTTTCAGCCGATGTACCGCATGTCCCAATACTCTGGTCACATTATCAAGACGTGACACAGGGTCATTCCTTCGTGTGTGAGGTGGAGCACACTAAGTTGAAAAATCTTTATCTATCTCAAAATGTCACACCTGCACATTCATGTAGAACGACTGCATACATGCAGTGTGTGTACTTACACATGTACCCATTGTCGTTCCTCGTGAAAACGCTGGATCTTGCGCGGATGGTTTTCTTTGAATGAACCTACGTCACATCACAAATCAAGTTCACCAATCAATACGTACGCTGTGGACGGCTGGCTAGGATGGAGATGGGTGTCGTCAAAATGGAAACAGCAGTGACTCATAACCCGGCTACTGTGGTAGATTCGTGGTGGCGCTTAGACGAGCGTGACTGTCCTAAGCAAAGAGTGTGCAATCCGTGCTTAGTGTTATCCCAGATAGTGACAAAAAGGTTATCTGCGACGCACTTGTAGACTGAAAGCTGCCTTCCAGCAACCTACAATAGCAAAATAGACATTTCTTACAATTAGGCCTTGCTAATATGAAATGTGGCGTTTTGAGAAAGGAGTTTTGAAAGGTCATGCCGCCTAAAGTCTACTCGCTGCCGCATAGCCTGTTCTCCCGGTTCGCTTTGAGTCGCACACGCTCCCAGTTTGGTCAAATTTCTCAAATAGCCGACGCACATACCGCGCGTTAACCGACCTCATTGGGAAGTTGGTAGCGTTTTAGAGGCGAGCCGTTTCCAAACACTTCAATTGACTCATCAAACAGTCGCATAAGGATAACGCACTGGCCCACGTGCACGATACGAGACTGTGGCTGAACAGAGTGATCGTTTTACATTGCAAACGCAGCGAAATAATCGCCATGGCTGTGGGTACCTTCATTAACCTATGTCATATCCATTGCTTGTACCATGACCAATCAGTCCGGAGAATGCTTTCGTCATTGACCTCAAAGGCGGTGGTGCTATCTGTCCATTCAGCGTTGTCACCGTGCAACACGTATGGCATTTTCTAATAGCATCTAGATATCATGGACGTGCACTCAATCAGGTTTACGGATGAGACACATTTCCGTTTGCATGGGGTTGATAAGCGGCATGTTTGGGCTACCAATAACACACGAAAATGCATCGCTTCGTGTGTGCAACGTAGTGCACAGCTCATGGCCTGGGCTGGGTTGACAGGGTGAAAAATTATCGGAAAATTTTCCTTTCCCAAGAACATGACGGGTAACTTGATTTTTGTTACAGAATTAATGCTTCCCATTACTTAACATGCTCGTATAAAGAAATGTTGAAGTCCACGGTCATTCCACAGCTGCAGGCTGAAGGATTATTGAGTATCGTTTGGTGGCAGCAGGATGGTGATCCTGCTCATTCTGCACAAACGATACGTGCTTGCCGTAATGAAACATTAGGTAACCGATGGATAGCTCTCAGAGGTCCTATTGATTTGCTTGCACGGTCTCCTGATTTCAACTCACTGGATTTATGGACTGAGGACAGAACATGATAATGAGTAATACATTGCATTTTTTCGGGTTATGCATCGGGGTGTTGGTCGTAGCAAATGAAATCAACTCGTGCAATCCTGTGATCGTAGACTTTCGTTGTCAGGTAAAATTCTTAATGTAAGTTTTGATTGCATTGCTACGATCAACATCCCTATGCCTAGCCCGAAAAAATGCAATGTATTACCCATTATCAGGTTCTGTCCGCAATCGTTTAAAATGCTAGTTAGACAATTATGACTAAGTGCACCCCCCCAAAGATAGTCTGGGATAAATTTTTGAAAACCACCACACTAGTCACCGAAGCATCGGAACCAAAATCTTCCAACATCCCATGAATCTAACCTTAATCGTTAGAGGCCAAACATGACGACGTATGGCATTGGGCGAACAGATGGCGCCTTCACAAAAACAATCCTGACGCAGAAAAGGAGACAGCGTACTTAGCTATGAGCAATTAATAGGTTCAGTTGGTTCGCGGGAACAAGTTATCACACCAACAGGAGCTAGAGAAACGATTCCGTTCGAACCACAACTCCTTTAAAGACACGTACATGCACTTCGAAAGTTGCAGCGTGGAATCCCATCACGCAGTACCATTGGTGGGTATACTCACAAAACAAAAGGCGGCCAACGCCTCACCCGCCTAGTACTGGCCTACTTTTCAAGGGGTACTAGCCTCAAACCTTATACTTGCATCTGTCATCACACCATCAGTGTTATCTAACATCAAATTCACATCAAAAACGTTTCTGAAATAGCTACTATCCGTGCGTACACACAGCTTCCCTGGAGTGGATGACCTTCACTGTAAAGCACTGTATGTGGCAACAATCCACCTGGCTCAACCACTTGCCGGATTCTTTCAGAGAACTCCGTCCGATCCTACCAAATACCGTCCTTACCACTTCTCCCTGAGCTTGCCAAAGTCATGGAAGCGATCATCGCTGACGTAATGATAGGCTACCTGGAAGACGTCAGCGATGCAGTATTAGGATGGGTTGGTAACTTTCTCCGCGAACAGCAGTTAGAAGTTAGAGTCCGAACATCTATGCCCGACCGTAATCGAGTGGAGTGTGACAATCTTGCGAGAGCCAGCACCGCAAAACATTTAGTTTTCGCGGATGAGGTTAAAATTTGGCCGACGATCAAGGGGATGAACGACTACACGATCCGCAACATACGACCTAGTTGGGACCTGGAATGGACTGGTGAGGAATTCGCTGCCATTCAATGTGATCAAGTGATACGTTATCCACATCCGCCATAGACACGCCCATCTCTACAAACTTGGGGCATACGACTTGTAGACAAGCTCTCAGGTACTTGAACCCGGTGCGCTGGTGCAGAACGACTTCGGTTATTCCAGAAAGTCGGAATCCATTGCAAAAGAGGTAACCAGCACGTTGTTAGCTTGCGTATGGCATTCGAAAGTTTGGATTCATTCACCTGCTCTATAATGCTCAACGCCTACGCGCGTTCCAACGTCGAATACACAACCCAGACTTGGCAAGCTTGGCTAAAGCGTGACCTTGTAGCGTTCGATACTCCTCATGTTCAAGCTACAAAATGTGTCGAGAGATTGTTAAACCTTTCGTACCGGCAACGACTACAAAGACACGGAGTGTTCAGTTGACGCTACAGCTGGCTACGTGGAGACCTCATATTAGTCTACCAGATACGGAACTACCCCATTTACGCATGTCGCCACCTACTGCAACTCATCCCGAACACCAACTTCAAATTCAGTAGCTTGAAACGGAGTCAACAATATATTCGGCTTTTCATTAAGGCTGAACGAACCTCAGCTCATAGCGACCCAGTGATTCCGCTATAAGTAGCCATAGAACGTTTCATTGCCTACGCTGTTTATGTGCACAATGACAGCCTGGACATTAAGAATTTTATCTAGCGGACGCATTCTTAGCACCATTTCCAATGGACCAATTTAGTCGTTAACATATTTGTGAAAGAGGATAAGTATTTTAACACAAAGGTATTGGATCGATCATCCACGCTAGTGAAGGATATGTTCAAACTGTCCGCCCGCGTTCTGTTTGCAGTGCAGAAACCGCTTGATGCGTTTGGGAGCACTTTCTCCAATGTATCCCTCGTGATCGCTCGACATTCGCTCACAAATTTTTCTTTTCTTTCGTCCAAAGCACGTAGTCTTCTTTTGTACACTCGCCGCTACAGGCCTCCTTATAGAAAATGATCCATGGGTTCAAATATGGCGAACGAGCTGATCACTCCATTAGTCCATCGCGTCCAATCCAATGGTGACCGAATTTGTCGGTGAGGTAAGCACGCACCGTTTCGACAGAATATGCAGAATTTGCTGTCACCAAATGATACTGCATGCCCCTACGGCAACCAGCTGTGGAAGCACAGATGTCTGTAGCATTTCCAAGTACGATGATGCTAGGGAAAGCTAAGACTTTAGTACCTCAAAACAACAACCTACCGGTAACATTCACGAAAAATATGGGCCCAAGGTTTTCTGGCTTGTTAATCCGGCCCAAACCATCAGTTTCATATTGTTGTGCATACGTGATGCGGTATATTATCTTGGTTGCTGGTAGCCAAAGGGTAATTTTTCATTGTTACCTGAAAATGAACCAGTGCCTCATCTGCAAAGTTGACAGAATGAATATCTTGTGATCCAGAAACCAACGGAAAAAGTCATGCCGCTTCTCCGGATCGCAGGGGCTCAAAACTTGCACTTGATGTGCACGGAATCGTAGAAAATTCCGTTCCTGTAATGTCCAGTGCAGCGCATATAGGGTCGTGTCCCAGTGCTGTGCGATCCGACGAATGCTGAGATCGGTACTTTATGACACTTTACTGACTGTAGCGCAACCTGAACAGTCGTCCGTGGTGATGCGAGGCGGTCCGGTTCTCTTCATGTCACACACATTCCCAGTTTGCTTGAACTTCACTAGTTTAAGCACGTGCCAGGCGGTGACGGGACGCTTTCCTGCGTTCATTGCATTGTATATTTGTGAAGTTGATGCGGCGTTTAAACCGAATTCGCTGTACAGCCGAATAATCAGCGCGCATTGAGTAACAGGAAAGCTACGTGTTCTCGACTGCATTGTCTGCTCGTGCTCCATTAACTCTGGCAGTGATTCAATGGCATTAACACGAGTTGCAATGCCTAACCTCCTCCACAGCTACTGCAAAACACCCGGTTCGCTGAGATGCCAGCAAGTGCGCACATTCACGCCGCGCTTTTGGTTGCGCGCTTTATCTTGCCTACGCCGAATTCATTGCGTAGCCAGCGAGACACACCGATAAGCATCGATCGCTCCAACGCTTGCGGTTAGCCATGACCTTCAGCACTCCGCGCGAGGTTAGCTGACAGCTAACGATCGCCGGAAACACGTTGGGGCCGTCTGCACTCATCGCGCTCGAAGAATAAAACAGGCTCCGTGCGTTCTTCACCAGCTTACACCTGCACTCAGATGTGCCATGCACTAACTCGCAACTGCCGAGAATTCCATACGTCCTCACCACTAAGATGAGAGAGGGATTCATGTTTCTGCAAGCGCAGTAGAATTTTTCGAATTTCGCTAAATATTACCTGGCTATTGGATGGTGGGCACAACAACCGTACATGACCTGCGTTCACCTCAAGCGGGCCAAGGTAGTTACGTGAACGCGGTCATCGGGCTTCTACCTGCAGACTAACTTTACCATTGGACAGTTGGTTACTTGTTGCGCTCTACCTTCTACTTGATGGAATGGCCATTTGTCACGCATTAACGGAGCAGAATGACGAGATTATTTTTACATGCGGTACAATGTGTTAACGTTACGCCGAGATGAATTCCAATGCACAGCGTTATATTTAGACAGGCATTTACGTAGACGACAAAAACAGCCGTATCCCTAGAGGGCAGCGCAAACTATTTGAGGGCTACGTTATTCAGCTGGACGCAGAATGACAATGACAGTTAACCAACATCCGCAGTACACACTAACCTACTCACACACACGACAAGCGCTTAGTACAGCGTAGCACCTTTTCCCTCGGTGGCTTTAGCTATCCGGTCTGCAATCGATTCACTGGCCGGCGAAAGTGCGTAGAGTGACAGAGGCATTTCGTGCAGTGATTCATTTTCGGTCACTGTGAGTCGAGCAGCTCATGAACTTGCACTTTCGACTCACCGATTGTTTATGAGGTCGGTGGTCTCGGTCGCACATTGCCTAACTGCCGTCCTATAGTGCTGCCAACATCAGTTTCTGCTTCAATAGTTTGCCCGATGTCCGGTTGTCACTCGGAAGCTGCAACTAGACAGACAAATATGGGATCAGATACTTCTACGACCCTGTGCTTGATGCCATTGTCAGAGCGTTTCTTTGCGCGTCTTTGATTTCCGCAAACCACAGAAGCAAGCGTACCGTGCAATAAATTCAACCACATAAGCAACCGAAAGTGGGAATTAATTCCGCTTGGTTTCTACCGGTGGGTTCTTTTGTTCTGTTTCGATATTCCTAAGGAGCAGGGTATAAAGCACACGCAGCGGGGCTCCTGCTTGCTATATTAACATGTACTTCATTGCCTGCACAGCTGTATCGGCCAGTCTGTTTGAGGATGGATGCTTCAGCACAGTAGTCACGTGTCGAGGTAATAAAATTTGAAAATAGCGGAAGGTCTTCCCTTATCTGATACGAGTGTTTCCGGAAGACTGGATGTTGCAACAATTATAGCAGCTTAAATATTGCTTTAGCTGAGCTTGCCGTAATAATGATATGGGCTTCTACCCACTTGGAATGGACATAACTGGTCAACCAGCTCATATGAACTTCGAAAGGGCCAAAAGGTCCACGTTCATATGTTTCCATGTGGCATCTGGTCAATTCCATATCTACATTGGCACATAAATCACAACAATACGAATCTCCTTAAAAAGCACGCGACCCCCAACATTTGACACAATGTCCCAGTCTAAATCAGACCATCATACATAAAAGCGCGCTATAAACTTCCAATTAATGACTTCAGGTTGTATGTCATGCATTTAATCTAGGATAACTGATCGCAGCTTTTGAGGACTAGAACCCGGCTCCCTGCAATACACATCCGTTATGAGGACAGAGTTCAGTCAAGCTATGACCAAAATGCTTGAATTTTTTGGTCACACTTCCTGGGTAAACGTATGAAGTAGCGTTTTATGATTGTGAAAATAGAGCCTTTATCGTTTTCTCTGCTATGACTATTGAGGTGACAATAAATTTTAAGATGCTGGATAAGATTAACGAGTTCTCGTTGGGCGAATTGTCCCGAAGATATTGCCGGTTAGCGAAGCTGACTTAGGGCATCCGCATCGTTATGTTTCCTGTCAGGGTCGTATCGAATCTGATATGTAGATTTACACCCACTGCACTGTGGGTCAAGCTATTGAGCCAAAGGCTCCAAGCGGAGCTCCTCAAGCCAATCTCCGAAGCGCAAGCACCACCACAGGTGCGATTGCCCACTAGTGCAGTCGTTTGCCTGTGTTCAGACCACTCAACCTTGGGTGCTGGAACGTGCGCAAACTACTAGACTGGAAATAGTGTGAGCGCCCCGAGGGATTAACTGCACTCGTCGAGATGGAACTGGCGCGTTACAACGTCGATATTGCGGCGTTTAGTGGGACCCAGCTCACTGAGCAAGATAAAATGAATGAAGATGTTCGTTCTACTGGTTGGGCAACGCTACCACAGCACCATGTAAGCATGGGGCAGGATTTGAACACACAATCGCTTAAATGACCAGCTGGTAGGTAAACCAACAGGCACCAGCGCGCGACTGGTGACTGTTCGCCTACGACTCGGAAGTTTGCCACTTTTATAAGCATGTACGGTCCGACCACGTGTTATCCTGAGGACGCATTATCTATACTATATTTAGTTAGCCTCTGTGTTACGGTTTGTGCCAAGGTGCGACCGACTATTTCTGCTGGGTGATTTCAAAGCGCGCGTTGGGCGTTATGTATCGGTGTGGACAGATGTCATCGTTCAGCAAGGCATTGGTTCAGAGAATTAGAACGGTGACAAGCTGTTCTCACTGTGTGCCGCGCACGGCCCCACGATCAGAAACACTCGGTTTGCACTGAGCGCGAGTGATATAGCAATGTGGATGCACAAACCGATTGGTCGCGCTCGCCAGCTTGACTATGTCACTGTATGTGAGCGTGACATTCACGAAGTGCGCATGACACTTGTACTGCTTGGAGTTGAGTGTGGCACTGATCAAAAATGGGAGCGAAACAAAGTTTAAGTATATTTTCGTGAATCTGTGTATCTCACTCCTGCCGTGAACCGGCGTAAATTTAACATTCTCTCCCTCGGTACTGTGGCGAAACGTATGGAGCTGGAGAAGGCGATGGATTCACGCCTGTGTGATGTGGAATGTATAGCCACGTTGGGCGACTTGTGGCACCACGTTTGCGATTATGTGACAACTGCTGCCTTGGCGACCATCGGGCGCGTAAACTCCAAGCGGATTGGTCGGTTTAATGAGAACGATACCACGATGGGCGCATTGGTGTCAGAGAAGAATGCAGCATATTCTTCACATGTGGCAGACCCGGGCGACTTGGGGAAGAAAAGTGTTTTGCAAAGTTCGACGGCGGCTGACTCGCGAGTTCCGTCGCATTAAAAATACATGGTGGATGGAGAAGGCGAAGCGGTTAGAATGTTACGACGAACGCCGCCAAGAAAAGTAATTCTTTGTCTTCTTGAAGGCAGTGTATGGACCAAAATTGGAGCCGCTGGGGACGCTAATCGATGGTAGCTCAGGCGCAGCGTGCACACAGACTATAGAAATAATATGGGTTTGTCATAATTACTTTTACCTATTTAGTGCAACGCATGTAGATTGAAGAAAATTTGCTTCCTGAGCTGAAGGATGCCCTTGTACTACCACCGAACTTGGGTAAAGAGAGCAAGTAATGTTGCTCGAATTATCATCAACTTGCTGAGTTTAGTGGGCAAATTGATTGCCCGAATCCTGCTCAACCGCGTCCTCAGTCAGGTTTGGATACTAACGTGGCGGAAGAGCAATGTGGATTTTGTTCGGGTTGTAGAACCACTGATATGGTGTTTGTGGCTCGGAAGTTGCAGGAGAAACGTAGTGAACGACACCAGCCATTGTACTCGCTGTTTGTTAATTTCACCAAAGCATTTGATACGATGCATCGCGAGGCATATTGGCTGGTGTTAGGTAAGTTTGGTTGTCCGAGTAATTAGGTAAATTTAAATTGAATATCTGCACATTGGTATGCGAGCGAGGGTACAGCTGTGTGAATGGACCTCGGATAACATTGCATTTGTCATTTGTGTGAAGCAAGGGTGTGGCTTAGCTCCTGCCCTGTTTAATATTCATCTTCATGCAATGATGTCTTGTGCTTTTGATAGAGCTTGTGCTTGCGGTGTTCGTGTAGAGCACCGTATTGATGATGGGTTGCTGATCATTCGTCGTCCCGGTGCGAGAACCCTAGTCTGTGAGTCAACTATCCGTATGTTGCTGTTCGCAGACGTCTGTGCATTGTTTGCACACAACCTTAATGAGTTGCAGCACATGACTAGTGCTCTGGCTTCGACAGCGGCTAAATTCGGGCTCACGATCAACACCAGCAAAACAGTCGGTCTCTCTCAGTCCTTACTCAGAGTGATGTCCGTGGTCCTGCCCCAAACACAGGTTGCCGGCGTAGCGTTGGGAACCACTCCGAATTTTCGCAACCTTAGGAGAGTAATAACAATCGAACTGCAGATGGCGTTTAAGCTGCTTGTCCGCGTATGGAAGGCGACGGCTGCATTTGGCAAGCTGGAACGTCGTGTGTGGAACAACCACACTTCACTGTCTGGATGTTTACAGTTATTTGGAATCGAAGGCGGTTTACCGGCGTGCATGGCGCGATCTGATCGGGAAGGCAGTTGCCGAGGTGCAAGAGTAATCTCTGGAGCACGCGGAAAAGAAATGGCAGGTGCGGAAGCGACGGGCACCGATAAGGTGTATTCAATCGACGCCAACCTCATCGTGCTGTAGCACATGCGGTCTCGAGGGTCTGATTCAGGCAATTACAATGCGCCACGAGTGGGGCCACTCGAGATCAGCATCGAAAAGACGATGGGTCCTGCAGAGTGCGTAAGCATAACCGGCGCAGCGTTGGTAGCTACGCTGTATTCGATTTATTACTGGCGTGCTTGTGTGCTGAGTTTCTTTATTCCAGGTGACTGGTTTGCTATATTTGGTCATCTAAATGTCCGTCTGAATAAGCCTCTATTTCTTTGCACACGTCAGTTAAGCAGATTGTTGTGAAATTCTTTAAACTTTTACCTTCGGGACATTTTTAACTACGTTTTTCTGATAAACTTATCACGGTTTGTTGATAACGAATTTAACGCTTGTTCTTAGTTAGCGAAGAGTTAAGTCAAATGTCCGTACACTTTATTTGTTAACTAGTTGTGAGATACTCAATTAAAGTGATTGAATGTTGTTTGACATCCCCGGTGTACATGCACTTGATGTGCATGCTGACAAGGTGCCTACATTTCTAACACCCTCCATGTCCTTTACTGGCTCCAGGAGACGGTGAACCTTTGCTGGTTCTCGTGGCCTTGCTAGGCTCGAAGTGTAGTTTCATGCACTCAGTGTGGAGCGAACTACGCTCCAGCCACCGCCTTATTTTCGCTTGGTTCCCAACTACAGCGTGCCTGTGTTTGTGTGTAAATGAGTGTGCGCCGGTTCCGTTGTTGAAATGTGGCTCCCATTCGCATGCCTTCCGGTCTTATCCCTTCGGGTTTACACTAGATATGGGATGTGTGGATGGAGCTGGGGGTGACGCATCGCAAAACACCTGTGGTCCCTCTGTATTCGCAGGCTTTCTGTAGCTGTCCCCGCGGAGGCCACAGTGACAGTCATATCCGAAGCCGGAAGCCGCTAACCAAATATGTATATACTGAGGGAATCAAGCTCAACGGATTATTCTGGGTAGGGCCAATTGCTGTATGCCTTTTCATGGACCGATGTGATACAACAGGTTTATGATCTGCTTAAATCACAAATGGTCGACCGATTAGGGATTAATGAAACCGAATAGTACGAACAACAACCGCTGCTGCCTCTTGCTCAAACTGAGAGTAACTAACTTCTAGTTCCGTCAAGGTTCGTGAAGCATAAACAACAGGTCGACAAGATCCGTTCTTAAGTTTGAGCGATTAAACGACTCCTAGAACTTAGGGTGTAGTGTCTAAAGAAAGGGAAATGGGCCTTCGTGGGTCGTGATGCACAAGAACTTTGGTGCATTCCAACGTTTCTTAGCTGCATTAAAAGCATTTTCCTGAACTCTGTTCCAATTCCAAAGTTTGTTCTTGCGTAAGAGTTGATGAAGCGGGTGCAAAACGTTTGCCGCTGATAGCATGAATCAGAAAAACTGCATGACCGTACCCCCAAAAAACAGCAAAACATTCACATTTTTTGGTGTTGGTGCTTTTTGTAGTGCGTTAGTCTTTCATTTAGTTCAGTTCAGCCCATCTCGTGAAAAGCGACTTCCAAGGTAACGTACACTTAAAAATGAATTCATGCTTTATTAAACCCTCTCGGAATCTGTTAGCGTTTGAAGAAATTCAATTAAGGTATGCAGTTGTTCATCAGGAGTGCGTCCAGTGGTCAAGATATTATCCAAGTATGAGCATGTACTTGTTATGCCTTGAACCGCTGAGTCAATAATGTGTTTGAAGATAGCAGGCGCAGAGCTTGCTTCAAAAGACATTCGTATATAACGAAATAATTCAAGGTGTGTGTTGTTGGTGTTATAAGCACGTGTGTCCTCGTCTATTTTGACCTGTCGGTTAGCGTGACTCATGTCTAGTTTGATAAAATTCTCCCCATGAGATAGAAGTATAGATATCCTCAGTCACTGGTAGTGAGGATCAGTCAGGTTGTAATGGTTGGTTGATCGTACGCTTGTAGTATCCCTCGTTCTTCAATAATTGAATTATAGGGAGTGCGCAGTCGGAATACTGGACGATGTTCTGTTGTAACCACTTGCTATAGTCAGCGAAAATAACCCTCGGCTTTGTCCCGAACAGCATATGGTACAGTAGGCACTTTCCAGAATCACGCAGCTGACTGTGTTTGCTAGGTCCACATATGCTGCGTAATTCCTTAAAAACCCTGGCTTAGTTTAGTAAAACTGGGCTGCATACTTCTGCAAACTTCTGTAGAGTTGTGGACGAGCATTGATAATGTTAAGGTTTAATAGGATGCCAAGAGAACGAGTAGCTCCATCGCCGCCAAGTACGTTAGTGCTGGGTCCCCCGGAAATGTACACCCCATGAGATCATTCGAGTTGCCCTAGGATACGCGTGCCAGAAATGTCCCAAATTCGTTCACCAAATGTATAGTGTATTATCGTAGTAACATTGTAGGATGATATAATTTTGGCAGTTGCGACAAGACATCACGTGGTATCAAGGTATCTGCAGGGCCGAAATCATTTTCGAAATTTACTGGCTGCTCCTTAATCGAACCGGCACCACAAATGGTTTTCCCTCGGTAATATTGTAGTTAAACACGGTTGTGACGTTAATCCAATTCTGGCTCAGCTAGTCGGTTATTTGATTTGTAATTTTATTGTTTCCCTGCGCAATGGAGTTTCGTTTGGAAAAACACTTTTGAGGATGGCCTGTTTGCCCACAAAATGAAAATGCTGACGATCTTTCGGGGTTCAATGTTGTTCACTACGGCAACAAGAACGGAATTCTCAGCATTGTACAAAGTGGAACAATTAGTTAAAAACTTTAGTCTGAGAGCATTTATGCACTTTTGCGAAGTTGTCTGATGCAGCCAAGAGAATGTCCTTAGTTCCTGAACGAAAATGGTACCTTCTCGAGTTATGTCACAGGCTCCTTTCCCGGTTATGGTCGTTTCCTCGTCCATACATAGGCGCTCTCTAGCCTTCTCGTCCAGAACGCCAACAATGTAGGCTGTAAAAGCATGGCTTCTTCGAATTAAGCTGGCTTGCTCTAGTTATACACATAGTCTGCAAGAACAGTTATTAATCGAGAAAGCAAGCAAGTTACAGTTTTGGTATGCTGCTGCCGCATGCGGTAAGGCCTATGTACGATTGGCTTGAAGGGGCAGTTCAGAAGGTTATGGAGCATTTCTACCGCCGCATAGATGCAGTCATTCGGGAAAATTGTAGATTCGTCTTAGCACGTATTTTTTCATGGTAAAGGTGTAGACTGGTTGCGCGCAGATGCTCAAGGTGCACGCCTTTAGTTATATTAATATATCCCATGTTGTTTAACTGGCTGTACTCTTGCGTGTTATTGAATCATCATATTCTTCTGCTTAACTTCAGAGAGAATAATTTTGGGCAGCCTAAATTATAAGTTTAGTTCTGAAATGTTAAAATTTTCGGTAATTCGAATGACAGTATCACATGATTCTTTGCAATGTGGAGAGTTGCGATATAAATTTTGCACAGGATATATCAAAGGCATGTAAGAAAAGTGGTTTATTTTGTTATGAAGCATACTGTTATGAAACATCCTTTACTCCGTGTCCGTTACGTACCACTTGGCAAGGCATTTTGAGGATAATGTACACGGTAGAAGCAAGTGACCTACAAACTGTTCCTTATGCGCCATTCCGGTCTTAGGTACGGATACAAATATCTCAAGCAGTCGTTATGAGGATGTTACTGAATCAGAAATACATAAACGAAGCTGAAATCGTTTTCCGTTTCTGCGTGTCCGCACTCTAATTAGTACGACATGATGGAGCTGTTACGAGAACTAGCTTTGCATTTGAAAAATCACTTGGGCATGCGTTCTCTAATCAAATGAAATAGGCGTTCCTTTGTACGACCTACCTATCGTGTATCACAGGAGCATGAGTACTGAAAACAAACATTGATAGAGCCAACGTAGACAGTCATTAAAAGCAAATGGGTACCCAGATAAATATATCTTCAAACCTTGGAAGAACGCAAGCTAAATCTCCCGTGGATGAGTGTACCCAAGTAAGAACTCATAGTGCATTTCCTTTTCAAATGCAACGGTTTGGCTGATGCTTTGTGCAAACACCTGAAAGAGGCCACTGAATAGGCTTATATTGCGGTCCGCCTACGCCTAGTACAACAAGCCTTAACTGGCAAAACCTTTGAAAGGTAGTCTCCCTCCGCTACCTTGATCCATGCTTGTTTACGAATACTCGTGCTCCTGTGATGCACCATACGTACGTCGTACCACAATGCTCCAATCTCTTAGGATTCGTAAACACATTCCAAGGTGATTTTCAAGAGGCGAAGTGAGCTTTTGTAACATTTTCTTCACACCGCATCTCTTATGGTGTGATCACGCAGGAACAGAATACGATTTCAGCGTCATTTATACCATTCCTGAGCAATTCTCTCGCGGATTCCGGAAGCACCTCATATTTATTGCAGAGTCTATCTATGACTGTCACTTCGATAAGGTACAATTTTATGCGTGTCAAGTATTAGGATAATTTAGTCAACGCTACTAAATTGTTCTGTAGTTTTACGAGATAGTCGTTCCATCATTATCTTTGTCAGTCTGTGAAGAAACAGCTTTAATTCCTCATCCCAAAGCTGCTCACATCTTGCTGTATCAACTCGCGTTACTTTCACCTTCTGAAACACAGTTTCTAATGACCGAACTCTCGGAATAATTACAGCGACTGACGATGGACAACCACATAATGCTTTTTGAATGATAAGCATTGGTAGCTTAGTAAAAAATAATTATTCTCGACTACAATAATAAGAAATAGCCTTCGTGCATTAAGCATTTACTCAGCGTTTACGATATTCGGATTTCTTTAACTGACAATGGATAAGTGTGCGTTTTCATTGCAGCATTGCTCTTTTTTTACAGAAGCGGTTGATGAATGGCTTACTGATGACGCACATATATGGATTCAGCATTGGAGACTTAAATCAATCGTCGGCAGTAGCGGGGACCGAAATGGAAGAAATTCGGCTGCCGCTTGGTAGTCCTTAGTGGAGCATGCAAAAGTGGGGCCCACAGTAACACACCCGATTCTACTGATATTTAGCTTAAATAGTTTACTTCGATATAAATCAGGTGTACTTAATTTTGCCATATTAAATCCAACGAATATATATCGCTTGATTTTACGAGAAAAAACCGAAAGTTTAAATGGCCTGGTCATCCAAGAAGCATCAATATTTCTTTTCAAAACGCGTCTTACTTTAGGTTCGTTCCTTCCAGATGTATATAAATTCGACTGTTTATTCTGCAAACATAGGACATTTATCGCATCACTCGCTCAGGAGATATATATTTAAGTTTCATGTAGTTATGACGGACCACAGGTTCACCACTGCCCATGCACGGACAATGCTAGTCCAACTGGAGTATCATTATTTATTAAGCGGTTAAGGTTGGATTTTCGCGTCGCTAACCCAAAACAACCGCTTATGTACACAATGTGATCAATAGATTTCCAGGACATGCGCTAAGTATTAGTCCAACTCACCTGCAGTATTCAAGGTCAGCAAACTTCCGGTCGAAATTTTTGATTGATCACTGGACTTCTTTGTGGAGCAGAGTATGCTCGCGATGAATGTGCGCGACAGAAAAGAAGACTTATTTACTCGGCGATCTCTCTGCAGGATATTTTCCAACTCCGTGGATAAGGAGGCGCGTATTACTAAAATGCAGCTTTCTTTTTTGTTTGGAAGGTGCATGAACTTAGAACCGTTTTCGTCACTGACTCGAATTAGCTAGAAGAGAGTTGGAGAATAGAGCCATTCAGCCGTTGAACAGTACCAAATATGTGTAGTATCAAGTGTTAATTACTGTCATTTGGTAACGGAAAGGCTGTACAGGTACACAGATTATTTAGAGTCAAGTTGTATAAACTGGTGGTGCGTCAATTCAACAAAACGCCACCTGACTGCAAATATATGAGCCGACTTGAAGCATGTAGCGAAATAATGTTGCACGCTCACTTGAGTGCAAGATAGAAAGAACAGCCCAATGACATAAAGATTACAGCTATTTCCTAAACAAATGCCTGCAGATGAGCTTGACATAGAACCACTGTTTAAAGTAGACCTTGATTACCAAAGACCTTCTTCAACGAGATAAACATGTGCCTCAGCATATACTAAAAAAACAGCACTATACTTGTCATTCCCGTGCGGTCACCCCGCTACAACCTGCAAATTTGAGCTCCTCCACTGATTAGGTTATGAAACAGGTATTCACAAGAACCTGTTTTGTAGGACATCGCCAAGAGTTGGCCCAAATTGTCTACTTGAAATACAGCGACGATTTCTTCCTAACTTATAAGGAATTTCAAAAAGCAATAGCGCTCGACAGATTAGCTTTGGCACACAATCATTTCAATTAGTAATTTGCACCCTCAAGATGTAATGCATTCCCCTAGCATTGGCATGGACCATCTTCGAACTGGCCATGACGGATTCATCCCGGCTCTTGGGTTTGTGTTCAAAATAGTTGAATACTTAGGGTGATTTGTTGACATGGGCAATGTTCGACCATATTGGATTTTGTACTGTGTATCTGTACTCCTCCCCTTGCGGCACAGTAGCCGAAGTGTTTCCCACCTCTAGCTGACGTGTATAATGACCACTCCTCTGCATTGCAAATAGCCGTCGCCTTCAACCATGGATTTCGCATGAGTGCATAAAAAAACTATGCGTTTTATTAGTGATTCAATCTAATTATCGGTATTATCTAATTGCTAAGTACCTTGCAAATAGCTGAGGTGATTCTCAAATCTGGCTTACGTGTAGAATAATGGGGATCAGCGTATATCATGGTCTGTGACAAAAGACGTAAGAAGTATGCCAATACATTACCTTGGCACTTCGTTTCCACTCAACATTCACAAGTCGCGCGCCGGCTCTGTCTATCGCGAGATCTGTCGCAACAGTGCAAGACGCAACCGGTGATTTTAGATTACTATGCAGACAGCTTATGCCTACGACGAACGGCCGTGGCTGGTTGAACGGAAACAATGCGTTGTTAGTTTGTCAACATCTCGTTGATGAGTTTCGGTTAACCTATATAAATATAAACATACTAGCTTATACTAATAAGGTATATTTATTGTGGTACCGAGAAACTGAGCCCACAAAATGACAGATCATATTTATATGTGCAGCGTGCTCAGGCATTCGAGGCTGTCAATGGTTTGGGTTTTACAGGTGTACGATTAGGGGTTTGTGCGAGTATTTTATTTGGGACTTTTGCCCCCTTATGCTACCATCTTCCAGGCATTCTCATTTGGTTGTTTTCGGTGAAGAGTTCGGTGCTATGATGGCGGCGGTTCCAAAGAAGAAAGGAGTATACAAAGGATGAGACAGTTAAAGTCATCAATATAAATCAGATGAGTTACACACAATCTTACTTCGTAGACCAAATTAATACTGTTGGAACTATTTGTGAGAAGGAAATTAAGTAGTTGCGAAACAAAGAAAAACGCTATATAAACCTAAATCCAGTGGATCATCAAACTCTTTGCTTTAGCAAAATAATCTAAACGATATTCACATCGTATGGAATTATGGTATACCGTAGTGTCAGGACATCATTTGGTCTACTTATGGTGATGAACTAATCAAGTGGAATTGTGGACTGCCAGATGGTTGAGATTCTGGGTGAGCTCAGTTACATTCCTATCAGCCTTTACGTGTAGGTGGACATTTAGGGTGTGCGTGCCTGTGCACGGAAAAGTAACAGTTGAAAAGGGAAAAATAAACTGATATGTAGACAAAGAAGTAAAAGCTTATTCACTGCAAAGTAAGTATTTATTCAGTGCATCGTAGTCTTGTAGTTGATGCCAACAACGTTGTGATAAGGAAAGTGTGCATTAGTTAACAGATTTTGGCGTAGAGGTAGAGAGGAAAGCACCACAACTAAGATCAAGGATGTGCTTTATGGAATAAGTAATTGGGAAATATCAGTACGACACTAGAAAGGTAGAAATGTGGTAGGTAGGAACTAGGAGCACAACAGATTCAATCCAGAATGAAGTAAGCTAAGAAAGAACAAATGAAGTAATACGGTCATTCGTAGAACCGTCTTCCGGGGACCTGCGTCCATGCTGGGTAGTCTCTCGAGAGGATTCACCCGCACCACGCCTCACTACTGATTGTATTCATCATTTGGGCAATTTTTGATGTGCTAACTAGTCAGCCCTTTCGTCATTCATAGTTGATTTTTTGGCGTACATGATGACCGGAATCCCTGGTTGGCCTCACATGCCATTAAGTGTGAGTTCAGAAGTTCAGATTGGACATTTTTATACTTCTGCACACATTTGCTATCCACTAGTGTGACTTTTGGCTTTGGTATTCATGTCGCTTAGATGTTCCAAACAGTCCACTCAGGAGATCGACCCACACATGACCAACAGAATAACAAGAGAATAAAATGTAAATGAAAAAAACCCAGAAAATAGCTGTATGAGACAGCTACAAGCGAATTCTTATCATTTACTAATGCAGCCGGTGTCGATCCAACAGTCCGCCAGTGGTCCGCCAGTGGTTCGCCAGAATTCCACCCCAGTGTTGCATTGCGTACTGCCACAACCAGAGCGCGATCAATAGCGTTTCAGTCTGCTGCATCGCTCGCCGTCCTCGGGCTAAGCAACAAGATCACAAGTGGCACCGGCAGTCAACAAACCTTGTGCTTTTCGACTAACGTGTGAATTGAAACCAGCGTGCACCGTGGCGGTGTCAAGTCACAGCAGGTCGGTTTGACCGCGTTCCCTCCCACCACAGCACAATATCTTGACGTAAAACGGATGTCAGTTGGTTTTGTCCAACTGCCCCCATTAATCCTTACCTGGACAAACAGACTTAGTCTAGGCAGCTAACTGCTACATATTTTGTTCTACCTCACCCAGATTCTGATTTCGAAACTAGCGGTTACAGCCAAGTTACATTAGGCATTACAAGTGACCGTCGTACCTGCAGTACTATTCTATTTTGCTCTCGTACAACAGACCTTTTTGCCCCTAAAACGATTGCATATCTTGTGTGAGAAAACCCCTATTATTTCATTATACAGCCGTTAACGCGTGTTCCATGAGAAAGAAAAGTGCCATTAGCCAAGCTACTGCTTTTACCATTACCACTGCGGTTACAATAAGCGTCAGTAATCCCACCCCGTGCAGCACACAGGATAGCATTTCATGCTCTGGATTGCAGGATAGAATAAATGAGCTTGAAAGAGCTGTCAGCGATTTGCAAGAAAGCTTGGCTGCTGTTAGGCCTATGGCTCCTATGATGGATTCACTTTTCACTTAACTAAAATCCATCGTCTGATCACCTCCATCTCCCTGATAGCATTATTTCTGTGATTTCCACTGAAGTGTCTGAACGGATTATTCGTGCAAATAATGTTATTGCGTTAACCTTCCCATATAGGCTACCTCAGAAAAGCTGAAAGATTTACTACTAAACACCATCAGGTTTCAAAATGAAGGTTGCCTTGCGGTACGTCTAAAGAAGGTAGGTTTAAACTGCACGTGCATGTTACTACTGAGATTCCAAAACACTGTGCAAAATGTTTAATACGGATTACGTCAGTTATAAAAGTAGCAAGCTTACTTGCGAATATTGTTATAAGCTCAATTAAGACATCACTTGAGCGGATACATACGCCTGTTCCAAAGAAACAGTGTAACGCGCTGGACCTCTCGCAAACTGACTGCATATGATGGGAACACGCACACAAACATTGTCTGCGCAGCTGACCTAGATGACTCCGCGAGTGCGGTTTACGGCCCATTAACACAACCGATCTTCAGTAGCAATATCATTCCCATCCAGCGATCTAATAATATTACAAATTATACTACCCCAACGGTATTAGTGGGAACTCCGATACTATCTAGAGATCTACGTAGAGGCCACTCAGGTTCTCAGCCTACTGTTGCTACGGATAGCGATAGCGTAAATAACATGATCAGCATCTGTGCCAAGTAGGATACATACTGGAAACTGATGAATAGAAAGAAAATTTGTAGCTCCGTTGACACCCGTTGCAATTTTAACAATACTAAGAATGCCACTTACACTAACTCGACCGAGGTAAGAAATTTGGCACCTTAGAGTACACTCATATCGTTTAATATTCCTGATTTTTTCCAGCAGACAGAGTATTAAAAAGCCTTATGAAATGGATAAAAAATTAATATTTTCAAGAGAACATATGTTTTCAATAATCCTTCTTCAGGCTTGTACCATTGTATGCAAAAAGACGAAATACTCTAATTTGAAATGGTGTTTATTACCAGCAATCAGGCTAACACAAAGACTAGCCGATTGTCCACGCCCTATGGAGCTCTTTATTTCTGATCCGTCTGCAGTGAATGCCTTGTCTAACCAGTGTGATCGACTCCGTCGACTGGCAACGTATAAGAACCTAACATTTTGCCGTTCATCTACTTAGAGCTCAATAAGCCAACCGACTATGGTTGCTACCATATCACCTATCACAATCCTGAGGGGGACAGCTTCAAATAGTGCCCAAAACTACATTCAACCATTGAACCCCATACATACCAAGCTCCTTTGTTAAGTTTATCGGCGGCGACACAGCAGGCTTTCCAATTCTTCAAACAGGTCGTCAACTTAGCCCAAACATGCCTGAAATCAGGGACGTGTATTTCGACTTTAATCCCGACATTTCCTCCACTACATGGAATGATGCCCTTTGTTTAAACATATACACGCAGTCAGTGAACCTGCTAACGCAACATGGATATGTTAGCCTAATTTCTTAAAATACTCGGTCTCTCAACAACAAAACGCACAACCTGCGTTCTTCACTGTTTTTGTCCTGCCCTGATATGTTATTGTTATAGAGTCTTGTGAAAACGAACATACTTCTGATACCTAATTCTGCATCCCAAAATTCCACAGCTTTAACAGTGGTCGCAAATCCCGCCATGGTGGCGGTTACCGCAGATATGTGGACAATGAGCACAATGCAACTTCTGCGTGTGACCCAATTCTAGATGACGTTGATGAACCTGTTTGGATTGACATTCAAATAAATTACAAGACTGTCCTTATTGGTTGGATGTAAAACACACCACACTGTCGTAACTCGGATATTGTTCGCTTCATTCAAGTCTTCCCACATGAGTCTGAGCAGCCGGTAATATCAAATTAATGTTGCAGACAAGAATATGTCTAAGATTTCCTGCTATCCACCACGGTCCCCATTAAAACATTTGTATTTTGTTTCAGTAATCCATACCCTTGATTATCATTAAAACATTTAATCGCTAACAAGACGTGAATACGTGCTAGACCTAATATTTACAAATACATAAGCCTAAGAAGTAAACGCATCCTCCCCAACCTTCTTGGAAGTGACAACAATACAGCAGAGATCTGCTTCGAATGCATCGCCTACAATCAAGGCGCATCCAAAAAGATTATAAGTTTTCGTGACTATAACATGACTAACCGGATAGATTTTGTAATCAAATTGCGTTCTCTGGACCGGGATCAATATTTCCACTCCCTGAACCACAACATGGGTCTGAATTGTTATATAAAATGTACTCTTATATCTAGCTATCTATTGCCCGATGTGTCACATACGTACTTCTTTCAAAACGAGTCAGATCACTATCCCGTCGCCTACAATATGAAATATGAGGGAGCTACGATATAGTTAAATACACTAACAATTTTAGTATGCTAATTCAGCAAAATCAAATAACGTCTTCCTTAGAAACAATTCAAACCTCCAAACTTCTCAGACGAGACCGTGGCTTTGGCCTCCTGCATTAAACCAAAGGAACTTGTTAGACTATTCCATCTCAGGAGCAACTTCAAGCATAATATCCCACCTACCATTATACTGTCCGACAACAGCCTTTCTGCAAACCCGCTTCAGATGTGTGAGGTTTACAATGAATAATCCTCAACATTGTTCATAGAGTCGGATTATGTTGGTAATGGTAAACATCCCTGCTGCAGCTGCAGTATATATTTTTACTGTTGCCTTTGAACAGTCGAACATAAGAACCCTGAGAAACTCAATGCGAACCAGCTTATAACTTGACTCGGATGGAATACCGCCTGCTGTACTCATACGCGGAGGCCCCGATGTCCTCCAACTGCTTTAACATAATTTTATGTTATCCATGAATTTTGAGGTTGCTTCAGATGTGTTGAAATATACGCTGGTTTCACTAAGATATAAAAGTGGCCCACGTCAAATACAGACTAGCTATCGTACCATCAGCCTAGCTACATTCTATGAAGAACGATGGAAAGGGCAATATAGTTAACTTTTCGAATTCCTATCGTCCCGGCATTCGAGCCCACTTTCCAGCACGGATTTCTGA
The DNA here is from genome assembly GCA_944474145.2 of Dicrocoelium dendriticum. Taxonomy (NCBI): domain Eukaryota; kingdom Metazoa; phylum Platyhelminthes; class Trematoda; order Plagiorchiida; family Dicrocoeliidae; genus Dicrocoelium; species Dicrocoelium dendriticum. The sequence continues at coordinate 188,079,698 of OX104064.1, forward strand.
GAACATGGTCATGTATTACTTGCTCAAAGCAGAAAGAAGGCACCGATTGCAATATGTCAACATTCCGATTGTTCACCTAGGGAACCAATTCCTTAATACGCTAATAAGCCAGAGACGTTGCATGAGTGCTGAACACTATGCCGCGATCAGAGAGTTAAAAGAAATAGCAAGCGGAATCTTCCTGCAGCTAGACAAAGGGGCAAGTATTGTAATAATAAACAAGGATGACTACTTTTTGAAAATGTAGTCTATTTTGGAGGATAGGCTTAAGTTCTTGATAGATACGACACCGGAGAATAACATCATGGTGGAGAAGCAGTTGGCCAGAAAACTTCAGATCCTTTCGCTACACGGATACTTCAATGAGTCGCAGTACAGACAGCTGAAACCGACTGGGACGCAGACACCTAGAATGAGGGGCGCG